>OW203768.1:20595204-21073517 GCA_934045905.1 Leuctra nigra | reverse complement strand
ATAGGTTAATACTTGGAATTAATTTTACAAGATGTTCAACTGTAGAAACCGCTAGTAGCATCTCCTTACTGTACCTTGATTTGACAGATACACAAGGACCATATGTAGCCTCAGATATGAAAATGGTGTGTGACGCACACACGCCACCCATATATAATTGTCTTAACCTATGATTTGCAACAGCGTCCCTTGCTTCAACTATTAAGGGATGTGCAGATAACCATTCATCTGCAGAGAAACTCACTTTAAAGCCCTCTTGTGAACCTAGAATGATAACCGGTTGAAACTCTTTTAAGGGATGCACACCTACAAGTATGTGCTTACTGCGAGAAGTACTCAGATAAAACAAGCGGTTCATGATAGTTGGTACGTCATTCTGTTGAACCATCCTCGATTTGATCTAGACGTTACTCTAAAACAAGCAAAAAGATACACTGTTTTATGTTAGAGCAATAATTGTGAATATACAAAGTTATGCTCTGTTATAGTGTGACATAGCTTATAGCGTAGATACCTACCTCGATTATGTTTTAGCGTTGAAATGTTGAAGGGTATGAAATAAATTATTACACAGCGTGCTGATCGTCTTCTTTCTTCAGATTCTTTTATTTATTAAAATGCTGTAATTAGCAATTAAATTAACCCACCGTCTTAACTTAAAATGTACGACAAATTTCCAAGTTTAGTTTGATTAAGACGAAACACTATGAAACATGCGCGTAAACGAATTGCTTATGTAGAGCACAATAATATTCGCAGCCACCAGCACTGATCCAAGAACGTTAGACGAATGACATGCGCAGCTTACAATTTCAGACGGTTCTTTAATTTAAAGACATGATTGTGACGTGTTTTGACAAGATCTGACTAGTCAATTCATGCCCAAAGATGATAAAATTTAACATTGCAGTTGCTGCCAATTTTCTTTTTACTTCACAGCAATCACGAAAATGCAACAACTCATGAATATACCACACTGTTTTCGGATACTTTCACTCTAGGACTTAAAATCACCTAGATCCCTGAATTCGGAAAATTAGCTGCAGTTACACAGTAGTTAAGAACTTCATTACACACAGGATTGTAGCATCCTTTCCTGGAGCAGTTATTTTTCTTCTTCACGCGCTTCCCTTCTGTCAGAAGGTATAACTTCACAAGTTTACATCTGATTAGCTCCTCTGGACAATGCACACAATGTACAACACAATACACACAATGTACAACACAATACATACAATGTACAACACAATGCACACAATGTACAACGCAATGCACACAATGTACAACGCAATGCACACATTGTACAACACAATGCACACAATGTACAACACAATTCACACAATGTACAACACATTGCACACAATGTACAACACAATACACATAGTGTACAGCGCAATGCACACAATGTACATCACAGTGCACACAGTGTACATCACAGTGCACACAGTGTACATCACAATGCACACAGCGTACAACGCAATGCAAGCAGTGCAATTACCTGCTACCTTTACAATTATCAATCATATTTTAGTGAAAGATAGGAAGAAGAAACAACTTACTGAGGAGATGAAAATTAAGATTCATCTTGTTATGTCTAAAGAAGATCATATTATATTATATTTAGAAATGCTGTAGTGTGTAGAATTTGTAGTAAACCACTAAGTGGAGATCGCGTCTGTGACCATGACCATATGTGTGTGTTAGTTTCAGAGGAGCAGCCCATAGCACATGCAATGTAAACTCTGTTCAAGCAAAACATATACCTGTTGTGTTTCATAATCTACGTGAGTACGATTCTCATTTGATTATGAAGGAAATCGGTATTTCAGTAATTCAAAATAACATGGAAAAGTATATCTCCTTCACTTTCGGTCGATTAAGATTCATTGATTCATTCCAGCTCATGAGCACATCATTGGAATCATAGTAAACAACCTTAGAAAGGACGTTTCAAGTAAATTCACTATGTTAAAAGAATGATTTGATTCTGATTCCCTCCCACTTCTGTTGCGTAAATGAGTATTTCCATATAGCTATGTCGATTCTGAGGGAAAGCTGATGGAAAGTTCTCTACCTCCTAAGTCTGCCTTCAGGAATGATCTCACTGGAGATGAAATCTCCAATGACGATTACAACCATGCACATGAAGTGTGGAGGAAATTCGAAATATCAAGCATCGGTGAGTACCTACCAGGATCTATACATCACCACTGGTATTCTCTTTCTTGTCGATGTATTTGAGAGTGTTCGTAGTCTGTGTCTGTAATTCTACTGCACCGACCCCCTGTCATACGTTCAAAGCTCCAGGATTAGCCTCGTAGAGTTTCTTGACAATGACATATGCTCGTCTGGAGCTCATTACTGATCTCGATATGTATCTGATTGTCTTTCCAACCAACCAATTTAGTCTAAGCTCTCCAATCAGCACCGTTCATTATAGAAATATAGATTTTCTTGATTATTTTCTTAATTAATTTTCTTGAAACATGGAGAAACAGTGTCTATGTACCTAACTGAGTTCAATTCGATGGGTTATAGGTTTTGTACTGCAATTGAGGAATGTCCCTTGCTCGGAGTCCTGTGTTATTGATGGGTGATCAATTATGAACCGGGGGCCAGATGTTCGCTCTAGAGATTTAAAAAGATCGGTCGAGTTCGGTTTTAGTCGGTTTGTTCGGTTTGGCCTTTCGATCGGTTTAGGCAATCGGTTCAGTTCCGTGGATTCCTGGAGAAGAAAAACAACGATTGATTTAGCGGTTCTTCTGGGCGTTTTGGATTGTTCTATCGGTCGTTTTGATCGGTGCGGACCGTTGGATCGGTAGTTTGGGCGGTTCGGTCAATTGGTCCAACTCGTTCGGTAATTTCAGGTGGTTGGGTAAAGTCGGTTCGGTCCGTTCGGTAGTTTCAGGCCGTTTGGTTAGTCGGTTTGACTCGTTCGGTTCAGTTGGTTCGATTAGTCGGTTCGACTCGTTCGGTTTAGACGGTTCGGTTAGTCGGTTCGACTCGCTCGGTTTAGACGGGCTGGCCCCGGTTCATAATTGATCACCCATCAATAACACAGGACTCCGAGCAAGGGACATTCCTCAATTGCAGTACAAAACCTATAACCCATCGAATTGAACTCAGTTAGGTACATAGACACTGTTTCTCCATGTTTCAAGAAAATTAATTAAGAAAATAATCAAGAAAATCTATATTTCTATAATGAACGGTGCTGATTGGAGAGCTTAGACTAAATTGGTTGGTTGGAAAGACAATCAGATACATATCGAGATCAGTAATGAGCTCCAGACGAGCATATGTCATTGTCAAGAAACTCTACGAGGCTAATCCTGGAGCTTTGAACGTATGACAGGGGGTCGGTGCAGTAGAATTACAGACACAGACTACGAACACTCTCAAATACATCGACAAGCAAGAGAATACCAGTGGTGATGTATAGATCCTGGTAGGTACTCACCGATGCTTGATATTTTCGAATTTCCTCCACACTTCATGTGCATGGTTGTAATCGTCATTGGAGATTTCATCTCCAGTGAGATCATTCCTGAAGGCAGACTTAGGAGGTAGAGAACTTTCCATCAGCTTTCCCTCAGAATCGACATAGCTATATGGAAATACTCATTTACGCAACAGAAGTGGGAGGGAATCAGAATCAAATCATTCTTTTAACATAGTGAATTTACTTGAAACGTCCTTTCTAAGGTTGTTTACTATGATTCCAATGATGTGCTCATGAGCTGGAATGAATCAATGAATCTTAATCGACCGAAAGTGAAGGAGATATACTTTTCCATGTTATTTTGAATTACTGAAATACCGATTTCCTTCATAATCAAATGAGAATCGTACTCACGTAGATTATGAAACACAACAGGTATATGTTTTGCTTGAACAGAGTTTACATTGCATGTGCTATGGGCTGCTCCTCTGAAACTAACACACACATATGGTCATGGTCACAGACGCGATCTCCACTTAGTGGTTTACTACAAATTCTACACACTACAGCATTTCTAAATATAATATAATATGATCTTCTTTAGACATAACAAGATGAATCTTAATTTTCATCTCCTCAGTAAGTTGTTTCTTCTTCCTATCTTTCACTAAAATATGATTGATAATTGTAAAGGTAGCAGGTAATTGCACTGCTTGCATTGCGTTGTACGCTGTGTGCATTGTGATGTACACTGTGTGCACTGTGATGTACACTGTGTGCACTGTGATGTACATTGTGTGCATTGCGCTGTACACTATGTGTATTGTGTTGTACATTGTGTGCAATGTGTTGTACATTGTGTGAATTGTGTTGTACATTGTGTGCATTGTGTTGTACAATGTGTGCATTGCGTTGTACATTGTGTGCATTGCGTTGTACATTGTGTGCATTGTGTTGTACATTGTATGTATTGTGTTGTACATTGTGTGTATTGTGTTGTACATTGTGTGCATTGTCCAGAGGAGCTAATCAGATGTAAACTTGTGAAGTTATACCTTCTGACAGAAGGGAAGCGCGTGAAGAAGAAAAATAACTGCTCCAGGAAAGGATGCTACAATCCTGTGTGTAATGAAGTTCTTAACTACTGTGTAACTGCAGCTAATTTTCCGAATTCAGGGATCTAGGTGATTTTAAGTCCTAGAGTGAAAGTATCCGAAAACAGTGTGGTATATTCATGAGTTGTTGCATTTTCGTGATTGCTGTGAAGTAAAAAGAAAATTGGCAGCAACTGCAATGTTAAATTTTATCATCTTTGGGCATGAATTGACTAGTCAGATCTTGTCAAAACACGTCACAATCATGTCTTTAAATTAAAGAACCGTCTGAAATTGTAAGCTGCGCATGTCATTCGTCTAACGTTCTTGGATCAGTGCTGGTGGCTGCGAATATTATTGTGCTCTACATAAGCAATTCGTTTACGCGCATGTTTCATAGTGTTTCGTCTTAATCAAACTAAACTTGGAAATTTGTCGTACATTTTAAGTTAAGACGGTGGGTTAATTTAATTGCTAATTACAGCATTTTAATAAATAAAAGAATCTGAAGAAAGAAGACGATCAGCACGCTGTGTAATAATTTATTTCATACCCTTCAACATTTCAACGCTAAAACATAATCGAGGTAGGTATCTACGCTATAAGCTATGTCACACTATAACAGAGCATAACTTTGTATATTCACAATTATTGCTCTAACATAAAACAGTGTATCTTTTTGCTTGTTTTAGAGTAACGTCTAGATCAAATCGAGGATGGTTCAACAGAATGACGTACCAACTATCATGAACCGCTTGTTTTATCTGAGTACTTCTCGCAGTAAGCACATACTTGTAGGTGTGCATCCCTTAAAAGAGTTTCAACCGGTTATCATTCTAGGTTCACAAGAGGGCTTTAAAGTGAGTTTCTCTGCAGATGAATGGTTATCTGCACATCCCTTAATAGTTGAAGCAAGGGACGCTGTTGCAAATCATAGGTTAAGACAATTATATATGGGTGGCGTGTGTGCGTCACACACCATTTTCATATCTGAGGCTACATATGGTCCTTGTGTATCTGTCAAATCAAGGTACAGTAAGGAGATGCTACTAGCGGTTTCTACAGTTGAACATCTTGTAAAATTAATTCCAAGTATTAACCTATGTATTGAGGAAATGAGGAATTGCAGTCAAATGTATAAACAGTGGTTTGTACATATTTTCAACACTTTTCAACTTACTAACCAACCACGCATGGTAAAACAAGAAGGAGACGACGAGGAAGAACTCCTTTTGAAACCTAATCGCCCTGGAGAAATGAATAAAGACAATGCGTTACTGGAACTCTCAGTCAGAGAGAAATGGCAGAGCCGGTTTAAAGACATCGGAGTTCCCATTGGAGTCAGAATAGCCATGCTTGAATTGAACATTGATGGTATGCTTACTCAACAAGGATGGTGGAAAATAAAGAATGTGTAATATTTAAATGTAGCAATAATGAATTGGAATCAATTGCGCAAAAGCGGATCAGAACATTTGAAGATTAAGTACAATCCATATAGTGTATAGTATAGGTAAAGCGACGTCGAATTTGATTAAAGATGATATATAGATGATAATTGAATAATAGTAGTGCCACAGTGTGAAGAAGTTTCGAGTGAATAATTGTAGATGTATGTCTCTCTCAATATATTTTCATGAATGTAATGTATCAATTTGAATTTAATTATACTGGTTAACTGGGAATCTGCCTTGTCATTGAGTACACCTATCCTTTTCCTATATCATATATAATATCAATATTTAAATGTTTTCAACAATCTCATCAATATTATATTCTGCAATGAGAACATTCACATAATATTTTAACTGAATATATAAATTTGATGCTAAAACAGCGTTCGCCACAGCTAATTTCTGACGGTGACAATATAAAACAGATTGTTGTTACATTTCTGACTATTATACAAAGACAAATGATGCGCAAAGACCTATGCGCATATTCTGTAACGTCTGGCTAGAGAAACCTATCCTTAAATGTATACACCCCTATTCCCATTTCGAGCTTTGCTATTCGCTGTCCTCCGTGTGACGTAGAATCCTATAACCCACTTCTCACGCTGTCGTCTGACCTGATTTTCTAAGGGTTAGGATGGCGCACCTTCGCTTCTATTGTTTAAGAAGAGAAATAGTTTGGGGTGTCTAAAGAAAATCACTGAAGGGTAATCAAGTGTATAATCATTCACAATGAAACTTACTCCTCTTTTGTATAGTGCATGCAGGCGCCGGTGTCTCCCTCCACTGTACCTTTTCGAAAGAGCTGTAAAGAGTCAGCTTGATTCCAATATCCAAACAAGCAATATGTTTAAACTGAGTGCTGAAGTATCACATGGGCCGAGTGATGTTGAAGAAAGTGTGGTGAACGTGAAACAAGAAGACATTTCAACGGTAATGAATAGACTATTTACTCTTAATAAAACACAAAGTGTCATCGTGGGAGCGGACCCTCTGAAGGCGTTCTTGGCCGTTGTTACTCTGTCATCAAGATGCGAAGATAAAATATACTTTTCTTCGCAAGAATGGATCCAGTTCTACAGTGATTTATCAGTCGCCTACGTAAATGTTTTCGAACCTTTTAAAGTAAGTTTTGCTTCGAGAACTATTGGCCCTAATGTATTATTCACAACCGAGCTAAGAAATGGTGAATCTGTAGTAGGCATCAAGCCAATCAACGGTGGAAACAGTATATTTCTCGAGCAAGCAACAATTGAACATCTTTTTAAAATCAAACCCTGTATCATGATAAGCGTCGAAGTTCTGGAAAGTAAAAGCAGACTCTATGCACTTTGTTTTGCGGGCTCTCTGCAGAGGATTCGCGAAGGTCCACCGCCGAAGACTACACCTGAAGAGTACTGGGAAATGTTTCACGAAGAGCTGATTTCAGACAGTGACGATGATTCTTTCATTGACGATTATTCTTTTATTGAAAGTGTACCTCCAAAATCGTTTGCAAAAAAGTGGATCAACGCATTTGAAGATCAGGACATTCATTTTAGTGTACGTGAAGTGATGATGGAGTTGGATATAGACAATATTTTAGAGCACCAAAGTGGCTGGTGGGATGATGTTACTAGTGTGTAATTGATTTGTATGACTATGTATTTTCATGAATGTATTGTGTACTTTTTTCATTTAATATACTGGTTAATGGGGAAATCTGTTTTGTTATTGAGTAAACCTTACCTCTTCCTTATAGCTTTTAATAGGCATCCTGCGTGAGAAAAGGTTGCCATAGCAACCTACATAAAAAAGTATAGGGAATAAACAAATCTGACAGCGGCAATCCAAATATCATATTTAGAGTTATTACTTGTGAAAGAAAGATATTTAAGTAAGTACAAGTTAATAATAATACGCAATATTTATCCATACACATCTTCAAGTTAAATATTCATCTGAGAAATATGATTTATAGCTATTATATATAGCTTTGACACATTTCCCCTACCAGCGCAGTCTCCATTTTTCTACCACTGTGACGTCACGAGCAGGATTCCTATAACGGGTCGTTTTATTTTAATTGAAAAGAGATAAGCGCTGCTGGAAAAAAAAAAAATGAGAACCCTCGGGGGTCGAGCCACTGCCACTTTACACTTTTAAAATATGCGGTTAGTGATCTACACCAAGAGTCCTTCTTTACTTTCACCTCGTTCAGTTGTTATTTCAAAGCACCTGTGCCAAGGGTTGGGAGGTCGCACCCTCTCTTCTATTGTGAAAGAAAATGACAGCACTGTGAGAATATTTACGAGGAATTGGCAGATTGGGTTGGCTTTGTACAAACGGCTATCGCTAAAAAGATGTATTTTGAAGAAAAGGGGACGGATGTACAATTAATTGCACTATATAGCCGAAATAGAGCGATATTTGGTAAACAATCGTACATCGTATGATATAAGAATTCTTAGAGAGCTGGAACCTAATATTTAACTATGGCCTGTACTGATAACTAAAAATGTTCAAAGGGTTGGGATAACTTGTATCGTGTACCTGTTGGAAACCTGTTGAAACTGGTACCTGCAAGTGACTGTGTCTCCCTCATCTACACCTTTTTCTAAAGAGCTGTAAAGAGGCAGTTTGATTCCAATATCCAAACAAGCAACATGTTTAAGCTGAGTGCTGAAGTAGGTTTCGGTGCATCACACAAGCGGAGTGCTGTTGAAGAAATTCAAAGTGTGAAGAACGTGAAACAAGAAGAAATTGCTACGGTAATGAATAGCCTATTTACTCTTAATAAAACACAAAGTGTTATCGTGGGATCAGACCCTCTGAAGAATTACATGCCCATTGTTACTCTGTCATCAAGACATGAGGGTAAGATATACTTTTCTTCACAAGAATGGATCAAGTTTTACAGTGAATTAGCAGTTGTGGATGCCAATGTTTTCGAACCCAGTCGCCGCCATAATATGGAAGTATTAAAGTTTCCGAAACGCCGCGAACGACCCTTATCGGGGCCACCAGCACTTTCATCGGAACAAGACGTCACCACTGCCTTGCTACCTTTTAAAGAAAGTTCTGTTGTGCTAACTATTGGCCCTAATTTATTATTTACAACCGAGCTAAGTAACGGTGAATATGTAGTAGGCATCAAGCCAATTAACCGTGGAAATAGTATATTTCTCGAGCAATCAACAATTGAACATCTTTTACATATCAAACCCCGTATCATAACAAGTATCGAATTTCAGAATATGATTATGTATGACTATTTTGGGTTTGGCATTGGTTCATAATATGTTTCTAAGAATCTACTCCCAGACATTGAAGCGACTGCAAGAAAGTGAATCGAAGCATTTGAAGATCAGAACAATTATTTTAGTGTTCGTGAAGTGATTATGAAGTTGGATATAGACAATATTTTAGAGTACCAAAGTGGTTGGTGGGATGCTGATTCTAATAATTGATTATGTATGACTATGTATTTTCATGAATGTACTGTGTACTTTTTCATTCAATATACTGGTTAATGGGAAAACTGTTTTGTTATTGAGTAAACCCCGCCTCTTCCTTTAATAACAACAAATCGTTTTATTTTAATTGAAAAGAGATAAGCGCTGGTGAAAATAAAAAAGGAGAGCCCTCGGGGATCGAACCACTACCACTTTACACTTTTTAAATTGGGAAATATGAGGTTAGTGATCTACACCAAGAGTACTCCTTTACTTTCACCTCTTCAGTTGTTATTTCAAAGCACCTGTGTCTTTGGGTTGGGCAGCGCACCCTCGTTTCTATTGTTTAAGAAGGGAAGTCCGTTAAAGATTTGTCTAAAGAAAACCAATGAAGCGCACTATATACGTACTCAGGTGTACGCATTAACAAAAGAGCTTAACCCTTGTTCCTATTGATGGTCACTCAATGTCAAGTGTTGTTGTTGTTGGATACAAAAGGACCGCACCCTTGCACTACCTGGTCACGATGACGTAGTACTACACCTGCGTTTTCAAGTTAAGACTAGTGAGTTACTGATTCCAAGATGACACAGCAATGCGCGCGCCTCTGAAGACCACGATTAATATGCACTTGATTGAATGCACTTTTTGATTGATTGAATTTAACATGCGCTTTTTTGATTGATTAGATTGATTATGCGCTTTTTGATTGGATGCGCTTTTTGATTGATTGAATGCACATTTTAATTGATTGAATTTAATATGCACTTGATTAAATGGATTGATTATGCACTTTTTAATTGATTGGATGCACTTTTTGATTAATTAGATTGATTATGCAAATTTGTTTAATTGACCGGAAGTAATATTGATTGACAGGTTTAATTGACCGGATTGACAGGTGTAATTGACCGTGTGATTATGAGTGACAGGACAATAGGCGGTACCCTTTGACTAATTGACCGTGACTAATGATGATTGACGGCGGCATCCTTTGTTGGACCAAAGTGCCATGCATACTACTTTTCGCAATTCATCATGGAATATAATTTTAAGCTTACATTTAGCACCAAACACAATTCTTCTTAGCAACCAAACCACAAAGGCGTATTTTTTTAAAGGAATTATAGTCATTGGTGAAACAATGTTACAAGTTATAAGAATAAACTGAAAAAAGGAGTGATATCCCCATAAAAAACACTCCGTGTAAAAATACCAGCCAAGTCTCTTTACTTTAAAAAAATTCAACACCGAAAAGGAGTGATATCAAAAAAGGAGCCAAGTCAATGACATTTCCAAATATTTAATCGTATCTTTGAAATAAAAGTATAAACACCGAGAAATACTTTACAAAAGGACTTGGCGCATCGTTTTTTAAAGACATCTTTCTATCCTAAAAGTGGAAAGAAATGTACAAGTTTAAGTACTTTTCCTCTTTCTATTAGAGCCATCTAGCTACTCAAGCTATGAATCAAGCTACTTTTAGTAATTGCTATTTTATAGTTTTGTCAATGGCGATAGAAGAAAGATTTCATGTTGTAATAGATAAATGATATGGTAAAAGAATTAAATAACAAGGAAGTGCGCTCATATATATTCTTATAACACTGTTAATATGGTGATATTAGAAGGGTATCTTTTCATAATATGATCTTGACTCTGAGGGAAATCATGAAACGTTGTCAAATAAATTACTAACTATCGATAGAACACTATTATATATTTTTCAAGTGTAAAGTGTATAAAGTTAAAAATGTTAAAGAAATTCAATGTGCCGTCACTGTGTACTTCGTGAAATGTACTATTATAAATTGCGGATTAATAGAAATTTATTTCATGATGAGAAGGTATAACGCATGAGACTTAATTAATATGTTGACCACGAAACAATATTACGAAGATATCTATTGTGTATTTATTACAAACATAGGCAACAAGTTTCATGTGTACATATTCAAAAAGAAAATTATTTACAGTAGGTATATATAATATGTAATTGAGATGTGTCCCTATTATGATAAAAGTTCTTAATGACGGTTGTATATAAATGGCATATTACGCTTATGAATAGAAAAATGTCTTTAAAAAAACGATGCGCCAAGTCCTTTTGTAAAGTATTTCTCGGTGTTTATACTTGTATTTCAAAGATACGATTAAATATTTGGAAATGTCATTGACTTGGCTCCTTTTTTGATATCACTCCTTTTCGGTGTTGAATTTTTTTAAAGTAAAGAGACTTGGCTGGTATTTTTACACGGAGTGTTTTTTATGGGTAATATTGTACCCGAATCAATTCGAAGCACAACTAACAAAAAACATTTTGCATTTGTTCACGAAGGAGGACTGGATCAAATCTTCTTAGAAAAATGTCCTATAGTATATTTTGAAGTATTTCAAAGTATTCTGTAATAACGTGTAGTAAACTATAGTTTGTGCTATAGTACTTGAAGTACAGGAAAAAAGTACTATAGATTACTGAAGTAAATTCTACAGTATCGGTAGTAAACTAAAGTATAAACTACAGTATTTATACTACAGCTGAAAATACTATTTTTTACTCTGGAGTAAATATACTTTACTGTAGTAATTCAAAGTATGTACTATAGTATTTTTACTACAGACGATATATACTGCAGTTTACTATAGTAAAGTTATAGGGAACGTACTTCACTGTAGTAATTCGAAGTATCAAGCTAGAGTACTTTGACTACAGACAAAATATGTTTACTATAGTAAGTTCTATAGTATATATACTTCATTGAAAATCTATAGTACCTGTAGTAAAGAAAAGTGTAATCTACAGTATGTTTACTACAGCCCATTTATATTGTAGTTTACAGTAGTATACTCTGTAGTATATGTACTTTATTGACTTTTTACTACAGTATTTGTAGTAAAGTATGGTATATAAACTACAGAATTTTTACTTCATTGACTTAGAGAATTTGCACCACATCACCCTGTAGTATATTTAGCCCAATACCCTAATTACTATAGTATTTGTAGTAAAGTAAAGTATAAACTACAGAATTTATACTTATTGACTCAGAAAATTTGCACCACACCACCTAGTAAAATAAACTATAGTAATTATACTACAGAGCGTGAGCTGATATATTTTATGGGGGAAATATCACAGATAATATTACTTTATAAATAAATCTTAATATTTATCGTTTCTCCTATTCTATTATGTTAATTACAATTTTATGATCCACCAAATAATATAAATATGTTCACTTAAATATGAAAACTCAATATGATGACTATTAGCGCAACGTTAAGTCTTGTCTGCACCGCAGGCCTACTCGGTAAGATGCTCGATTACGGACCACGAGATCGCAAGTTCAAGGCACGGCGCCTCCACGGGATTTTATAATTGAAATGTGTAATCAAACCTTGTCCATTACTTCAGAGGAGGTTTCCCAAATGCAAATGAGTACTCATATCTAAGGAAAATTTTATTTTTCTATTAAATTTTAACGTTTTATTTGACGAAATATACTGTAGTAATAATACTAAAGTAAACTATAGTAAAGTAACTGAAGTAAATGTACAGCAGTATACTGCGATAAGCTGTAGGACAATTCCTGCAGTAATTCTACTGTAGTAAGTGTCAATAATCCTAAAGTCTACTATAGAAATTTTACTATAGTATTTGTACTTCGATTTTGCTGAAGTAAACTATAGGATCTTTTTGTAAGGACGAATAGACCAATAGACGAAATCAACGATATAATTAACTCGAACACCCTATTCAGAAAGAAGCGCGTATTGTAGGAAACATTCTCGAAATTTAAACAAAAATTGTACTTTATTGAATTAGTCCACGTTCTTGTCCGCTCCGTGTCATCCTGTGCAATTCTGGTGTTCCATTTAAGTGTATTGTTCTATTTGAAATTAGATTTATATTAATTTAGATTTAGGTTATTTAGATTTAGGTTATTTAGATTTATACAAGTTATCGCATATAAAATTGATCGTTTATAATATATTAAACAGCATCAATCTGTTTCTAGCTAATCATCTATACTACCTTCTAGGTTATTATGTTCCTACTATTTTGATGTTATTAATTGTCAATTTATCATATACTCAGGTTATTATTATTGATGATAGTGACTAGCTGTTAATAATTGTTGCTTTTTAAGTCAGGGGAGCTTTTCACTCCCCTTTTTTAGGGGAGTGGCCTACAGATATGTAGGTTAGCCACGAATAAGGTTTATCCAAATAAGTGGTCGCGGACAATTGAGCGGCGGTGCTAGCAGGATGGGACGTGGCTTGCCTTTTGCAGGGCAAGTCTATAAAATGCTCCAATGTCCAGTGACGGCACCGTGTCAAGGCGAATAATTGCCGCCATAAGCAATGCAAAACAAACCTGCTGCCTTGTAGGACTTGATGTTGGATCATCCAAGGCTAGGACCACTGCCGATAACAGTGGCTGCAATCATGAGTGCAGTGAAGGGGCAGCCCCCCTATCATGATCGAGTGCTGTGGGTTAGTAACCTGCACACTTTAAATACCACTACTTACAAGCATCAAAGGAATAAGCCGGACTGTCTCATATATGACAAATCACGCGCGGATAAGGCTAAACGATTAGGAATAACTGACACAATGCATGTAGGCACTTGGAATGTAAGAGGACTCAATACCAAGGAAGAAGAACTCACGAACATTTTAAAGAAGAGGAACACAAACATCACCATTATAACAGAAACAAAGAAGAAGTTGAAGGGTACGGTGGATTTGACTAACAATTACACTATGATATACAGTGGAGTTGAGCAGAACCGAAGAGCATGTTGCGGCGTGGCAATATTGGTTGACGAGAAGTGGAGGAACAAAATCAAGAGTTATGCGTATGTTAATGAAAGAATTGTCACTGTACGGCTTAAGGTGGAGAGAGGGTATCTAACTGTAGTCGGCGTTTACGCACCGGAAGAGGGAAAGAGGGAGGAGAGTGAAGCGTTTTATGAAACACTCCAGAAGGTAATCAACAAACATAATACAACAGACCACCTGATTCTTGCGGGCGACCTCAATGCGCGGGTGGGTAATGTTCCCATTCCTCAAACTGTAGGAACATTTGGCGAAGCACATCTTAATGACAATGGACGCATACTTCGAGATTTTGCAAGTTTCAACAGTTTGAAGATCACCAACACATTCTTCAGGAAAAAGGACATATATACTTACACATGGAGTGCAAGAGGCCTTCGGTCGTTAATAGATTATGTCATCGTCAATAAGAAATTGGTATCGCAGATCAAAGACACTCGAGTTTTCCGAGGATGCGATATATTCTCAGATCACTATCTGGTAGTGTCTACAATACATATACTTGCCAGATGGAGGAAATGTAATCGCAGAAGAGAAGCAGATAAGGAAATTCTGAAGGTGTATCTCTTGGAGGATGACTGTGTGAGGAAGTTGTATCAAGATAGACTTACAAACTATCTCAACACAATGCCAACTAGTGATAATATTGACATTAATTGGGAAAATATAAAGAACGCTATTAACCTTTCAGCCTTCGAAGCTCTTGGCACAAAAAAGAAATCCCGGAGGCGTAAAGTACTCAAGATATGGAACAGTGAAATTGAGTGTGCAATTAAAGAAAAGAATAAAGCCTACTTAAAATTTCTTCATGATAACACCGCCTCTACGAGAGAAGACTATAACTCTAAAAGAAATATTGCTAAAGCTGTAGTGCGACGTGCCCATGAGTTGAGCTGGGAACGAACTGTGAGTAACTTAGAGCACGATCTTCATGGCCGACATTACTGTCTGTATATAAAACTTTCAAACTTCTGAACTCGATTGAAAAAGATACCGCCAGGCTAAATGTCATCGATGAAACCCAGTGGCTCAATTATTACAAGGAACTTTGGTCAGACCCTCTGGAAGATACGCACTTTTCAATGGAAGCGGACACTTCGTATGTAGACCAGTTGACATTGCAAGAACTTCAAGAAGCCCTAACACATGCGAAAAACCGTAAAGCAAGCGGAAATGACGGCATAAGCGTTGAACTAATAAAGTACGGAGGAATTTTTCTTAAGCTCAGGTTTTTACATCTAATGAACATGTGTTGGAATCAACTGAAAATTCCAGAAACCTGGCTAACGGCTTCGGTCATTCCGTTGTTCAAGAAGGGTGATAGAAGCAAGTGTGACAACTACAGAGGTATCAGTGTACTAAACTCCGGATACAAAATCTACACAAGATTAATTAACAACAGAATACGAACAATATCAGAACATTTATTATCCGAAGAACAGAATGGTTTTCGAAGAGCGCGATCATGTACAGACAATATTTTTACAATCAGACAGATAATTGAAAAGCGAAGAGAATTCAACTTGGAAACCCATCTTACATTCATCGACTTTGAGAAGGCTTTTGATAGAGTAAATAGACCTAAGTTGATGGAAGTTCTGAGGCGTCGAGGGTTTCCAAAACATCTGGTCAAAGTAACTGAAAGTCTATATACCAACACAAAAATAGAAATAAGGACGGATGACAGGGTTTCAAAGACAACTACAGTAAATAGAGGAGTACGGCAAGGTTGCAGTCTTTCACCTAGTCTTTTTAACATTTATATCGACGACATTCTTAGAGAATGGAAACTAATCAATAATGGAGGCATTAGGTTAGGACAAGAGCACACAATTAATTCATTGTTGTTCGCTGATGATCTTATAATAATGGAGCAAGATGAGGATGGACTGCAAAGAGCTATATTTACATTGGTACAGCTTGGCCGCCGTTATAATTTGAAATTATCCACAGGGAAAACGAAAATCATGGCATTCAAGGGAAAATTCCCGGTAAGATCGAAAATTGTAATTGACAATCAGTCTATTGAGCAAGTCTCTCACTTCAAATATTTGGGCTGTGACATAACATATGCTTTTGAGGAGGACATTACTCAGAAGCTGCACAAGTTTCAGTCTATATGTGGGACTATTCGACGAAATTTAAAAAACAAGACAAGGAAGGATACCCAAATCAGATTGTATAAGGTAATGGCGGTGCCAGCATTACTTTACGGAAGTGAATCGTGGGTCGACAAGACTCGGGATAAGAGTCGCATCCAAGCTGCCGAGATGAAATTCCTAAGGTCGGTGAAGGGATGCACGAGGTTGGATTGTGTAAGGAATGAAGAAATAAGGCAAGAGCTTCATGTTGAGAGTGTTAATGACACGATGGTGAAGTACAGAAACAAATGGATTGAACATCTATCCAGAATGCCTCCAGATAGGATCCCCCGGAGTGCCTACCATTACCGACCTCATGGAAGAAGAGATGTTGGCCATCCACGGAAGAGGTGGAAGAACCCTTAGATGCCGGAACAGGCTAGAAGCCTACTCCTTGATGGGAAGAAGAAGAAGAAGAAGAAGAAGCTTTTTAAGATATGCTATAATGCCCATACACAAGTGAGGACCCACCTTCACTTATCCCCCCCTTACAAAGTATCATGAACGATTTTAAAAATGAAGAATACTTACTTACTTAATTACTTACTTACTTACTTACTTACTTACTAACTGAATTTCATTAGTAACAGAGTAACACGAACTCTATAGTTACTTTGAAAATGAAATATAGGTATGTGAAGTTGTAAGTTTAAATTTTATCAATTAAACAAAATTAAAATTTCAAATTTTTCAGACAAATCTAATGGACATGTTACGAACATTTTATGCACGTTTTGAAAAATTGTGTAATTTAAAGTTTATTACAATATAAAATTATCACTTACACGAATATTAATTCGCATGCAATAGCGTTCTCCAAGTATAAAATAAATTTAAGTTCATAATCTTTTTTAAGAAAATGGTCTGGGTTGTTCTATTTATGATCATTGGACCTATTGCTAATTATCGCAATGTAATAACAAAATTGAAAATGACGATTGGCAATTTGTTTGAATATGAGGCGATGATTCCTTACTTTTATGACATGACCGAAGCACAGAATGGTATATAATTTGCTCTCCAACATATTGTTTCTATTTTAGTAACTTTTTTTTTTTAGCGAAATACAGTACAAAATCAAATGATAGGAAAATCATAGAATAGCAGAAAAAAAATTTGCATGAAAATGTAAAGCCACAAAGGTGCCTAAAAACAAAATGAAAATCTAAACATATTATGTTTTATTTCTAGGTCTCGTAGTTTTTAATCTTATGAACTATAAGATATGCCCTCGAAAATGAAATTGTTAAAAATATATTAATGGTATCAAATAATAACTAATCTTTTTACGAAATTGTTTAATGGTGTGAGGTGCTTTTCGATAAGTTCCCCCATCGGTGTCATGAGACTACTATGGGAACAAAATGAGATGCAATTGTATTTACGGTTATTTCAAATAAGAGCAATCGAATTTTGTAATTTTTATTTACAAGATGTATTTAAAAATCAAGTCTCTATACTCTATCACTGCAAACATACATTCCATATTTTTATTTCGAATAATTAAACTGATTAGGTATATTATATAAATCATTTTCATTGATAATTAACTTTCATTATTTGAATCAGGATGGTAAAAGGAAACTCTCTTTCGAGGATTTTGATTCTATTCCCGCGAAAGAATTTCCTTGTTTGGGTGTTTTCATTATTTACATCAAAGAGAGGCGATGTTGGGATTGCTAATTAACAATAGACTAGAGAGCCCCGCCATGTAATGCATGACCCAATGAGCTCTCTTTCTGGGCAAGGCAATGCATAACAGAAGTTGGACCACCATTAAAATATAACTACTCTGATGGCAAAGAATTGTTGCGCGTGACAATTTTTTTCACCCTCACGGAATAACCGATCATAAATGCAAATCAAGGCTCTTTCATAGTTATACCGGGTGGCGCAAAAAAAATCCCCCTGATTGAGAGGTCACTATATCGAAAAATTTATAGATAGGATTCTGACATTTGTACACATATTAGAAAACATACCAAAATTTAATATGTGCAAGTTTCAAAAACATTACTATTGTAGGAAAAAAGTTACAGCTGTTCAAATTTAGTTGTCAAAAAATGGATTAAACGGAGCTCAAATAGCGCGCGTCGAGAAAACTTCCAAATGCCGGGACGCTGTTTCTTCAAAACTACTAAAGATATCAAGCTGAAAATTTCAAATTATATTGAAAATATATTAAGATCGATTGTGTAAAAATTTCAGTCAATTTGAATAAAGAGAACGAAAATTATGGAATCTTGAAGTTGAGCGTAAAATCAGAAAATGAAGATTATTTCTTAACTTTTATTATACACACGTTATAAAAGTGATTCTTTTTTCCCACTATTCTGTTTTCAAGCTCAACTTCAAGATTCCATAATTTTAGTTCCATTCATTTAAATTGTTTGAAATTTTTACAGAATCGATCTTAATCTATTTTGAATATAATTTGACATTTTCAGCTTGATATCTTAAGTAGTTTTGAAGAAACAGCGTCCCGGCCATTGGAAGTTTTCTCGACGCGCGCTATTTGAGCTCCGTTTAATCCATTTTTTGACAACCAAATTTTAACAGCTGTAACTTTTTTCCTACAATAGTAATGTTTTTGAAACTTGCACATATTAAATGTTGGTATGTTTTCTAATATGTGTACAAATTTCAGAATCCTATCTATAAAAGTTTCGATTAAGTGACCTCTCAATCAGGGGGATTTTGTTTTGCGCCACCCGGTATTGTGATAGGTGCACTAAACCCACACTAACCCCAATGCACACATGTCGTAAATTAGAGACAAAGAAAACATGTGTAACTTTTTTGAAAATATTTAAATATATTGTGAAAAACCTAATATTATGAAAACATTTTAAGCATGATAAAAAAATATTAACAGATACGACTCTACGAAGAATAAAAACAAAAACTTCAGTTGCATGGTATAGAATTAAAATAATTTTAATAATATTTGAAACACAACGAATAAAATATATGAACATGATGATCGAATTCAGGTTCCAAAATAAGAAGAAATATTTGAAATAATTAAAAAAATATGCATGATTGATAATAAAATGGAATATGATTTGATTTGCAATTTTGATGAACGAAAAGTGGTACCTATCGCGATTTAATCGAAGTTCGTCACTTTTTATGTAATAACATAAAAAATTACGAAATCAACTAAATTGTATGCATGTTAATCCACTTTATAATTTATCCTGATTATTAAATCGTTCGCATATTCTATGCACACATCAAAACATCAACAAACGATACAGTATTATGTAGGTACTAACTAAAATCTTTTGATAAAATGCTAAGTTGTGAAGTCAGCAGAAAATGTATGTTCTGGCTTGATTGATTACAGTCATATTGGTCATCATATCAAATGAGAGACGTATATATTGGAAATTAGGTCCAATATCAAAAGTTACCCACCAATATTATACACTCTGGACAGAAATGTTCCTTTGTGCCCCCCCCCCCCCCCCCCCCCCCATAACCCTCCCCAAAAATGTCAGCATTTATTCACATGAAATGTTGCTTTGCCCGTGATTCTAGTCAAGGTCTCCAGTGGAAATTCCATTATTTTCTTCACTGCCAAATGGATGCGCACGGCTTCCTACATTTGAAAAGTTTCGAAAAAAGTGACATTTTCAATGACAATTTGGTTTCTATTTTATATCTCTCTAAATACATATCGGATTCAAACGAAACTTTTTGCTTGGCAGTCGCTTGAAACTATGTACAGGAAAAGTCAAGTTTCGTTGAAAATGGTGTTAAATTCGCGATGTTTATAGACGCGAATCGTAACGCAACTTCCGAGCTCCGGATTCCATGGCCAAATATTGTTCACGTCGATTTCAGAAAATTCGTTTCACTGCCAACTAAAATTTATTTTCACTGCCAACTAAAATTTATTTTCACTGCACAATTGAAATTGACGTTTAAAATTAAGACATTAGAAAAAGCGGTGTTTTTCACGAATAACTCGGTAAATACTGAACAGAATGTCGCGAAAGTGTTACTATAAATCAAGTCACGTAATTATATACATTACTGGTGAGTTTCAACTTGATCGGTGGAAAATTCAAGATTTGTATAAAGAACGAAATTTTCAGCCACGTTGCTACGGGGACGACGTTCTTCTCTTTTAAGCGTATTATAGTAAAGGATAATGGCTAATTAAACACCATACTTCCAGTGTTTGATAGATGTCTCATGAAGTCTATTTTCTTTTAACAAAAATTAGTAAATTATGTCAGTTAATGAGCACTTTCAAAATTATTTCGTGTTGGACAGAAGATTATTATATTTGTTCAATGCCTGATGGCAAAATGGTCATCTCAAGGAAATCGTGAACATCTTTACATCTTGTTTTTCCACCGAACTACCTGCTCCCTTCTCGCCGCCATCCCAACCCCATTTCCACATGCCTGAACCATGTTTCAGAGTTCAGCCTTTTCATTCAAAGAAATTCTCGGGAAGGATAATAAATATTTCATCATCAATTGCTACCGCGTGCTATTGAAAGATTTGTAGAACTAGTTGGTTGTTACAACAAAGCAGTCACTCCTTATACCTCCATGCCCCAGCGAATACGCTATACTATTGTAATGTTTTCTTAATTAAATGTTTAGAATATTCAGAAAACAATCTTTCTTAGATGAATTAGAACAGATAAACTCTGAATGTGTGTCATCCATCTTCCATCACTTTCAGTGTCAATTACCAAGGTTTGAATTGATTTCAACAAACATAATAGGTGTCTGTACTAAGCGATATAAAAATGTGTGATATTATGATGGAATCATACAAACACAGAGTACCATTGAGTACCTATTTGTTTTTAAACTAATTTCAAATTCTTTCAACAATAACCATAACATCTTGGTCAAATATAACATTTTAACTTTCACTACAAAACACCGTAAACATATTGAGAACATTTAAAAGAATCGGCTACAATATATAAATACAAAAATACAATTTGTTTCATATTTGTAAATTATGGGAAGGTTCCCCAATACACCGCGATCGAATCCTACCTACCGTCCATCCTTACCTATTTTTCATTATCATATTAGAGCTAGGATGCTTAGGACAATCCTTTTTTAGTTTTTTGTTCAGACGCGTCTAAAAATGATATATAAATATGTTTCATGTGTTCCTGATAATTGATTTCAAAAACATGTGTTTCATTTTGCCTGAAAATGCCTTTTTCTCAATTTTATTATGAATTCAGTCCTTTTCTTGCTATTTTAAGGTATTTTTGTATTTTTTTTTAGATTATTGGGGAAAATAATATGAAATGCTTGTTGCAAGTTACAAAAATTGTATGAATTTTGGTCTAGACCACAATTCATAAAATGGCCATCTACCATATAGATGCGCCATCAACAATTGACACTTGATATATTGACACATTCATACAATAATTTAAGTTAATATTTATATATTACTCCAAGTCCAATCCTAAACCGATAAATCGAATAATATGTTTACAAAATATTAGATAACATAAAATTTCGTTGGTCCTTTTTCGGGATTTTGTGGTCCTTTTTTAATAGTTGTGGTCCTATTTGCCTGCCTTTTTGGACTTTTCAAAGGTCATAAACATCCTAGCCTTAATCACAATCATTCATCCGTCGCCATTAGGCTCTAGTTGCAAATCAGTGCGACGTTATAGGGCCATTGTAGAATATTTTAAGACACACACTTTGTGTAAAATATAAATTCTGTTTGTAACAAATAAAATCTATTTGAATTTTCTATAAAAATTAAAAGCACTTTTCAATTATTATTTTTTATTTCACAGAGCATACATAAATGCACTCTTCCAAATTAAATTGGAGTGGGAAAAATCGCTCACAAAAATATAGGCCACAAAACATAAGTACACAATATAATGCCGGCTGGCCAAGCCTGTCACACTTTTTACCATAATACAATATTCTAATTCTAAATCTAATCTACTTTATTCAATTTCTTCTTCTTCCTCCTCTTCTCCTTCTGCTTGTTCTTCATCAAAATCCATTTCATCTTCTTCTGTCCACATCTCAACCTCTTCTCTCCAATTTTCCATTTCATCCACATCTTTTTCTGCACTGCTTTCTTTCGTCTCTACTTCCTTTCTATCCACTAACTCATTCCATTTCTCCTTTTCTCTCCACAGTTCTTGGTTCTTCACTCTCCCAACTTACCCCACGATCTACAATGTCTTGTTTTATCTGTTCAAACCATCTTGTACGAGGTCTACCAACTTTTCTTTTCATATTGTCATTTCTTTCAAACTCTATTTTGGCCAATCTTGTATCCTTCATCATCTTCAATTTTCGGAACCACCTTAATCTATCTCTTCCAATAGTGTGCTTCAATCGCTCCACTCCAACTTCCTTTCTTAACTTATTACTTCGTATCCGGTCCAACATTGATACTCCACACATAGCTCTCACAAATTTCATTTCAGCCGCCTGAATCATACTTTCCTCTTTCCACCCAATATTCCAAGTAGCCGCTCCATAACTTAAAATTGGTAAATAATATTGCTTAAATAATACCAATTTAAATTTGAGTGGGAGCATTTTGTTCCAAACAAGTTTTCTTACTTGTTGATAGAATCCATCCGCTTTCTTAACTCTCCTCTTCACTTCTTCTCCACATCTTGCATCCTCTGTCAGCAAACTTCCCAGGTATGGGAATGCTTCTGTCTTCTTCATTGCTTCACCTCTCAACTGCAATCCTTGACCTTGTACTTTTATTTTCTTTGTCATCAATAAATACTCGCTCTTTTCTCTACTAATCTTCATTCCGAAATCTTTGATTACCTCATCCCATTTTTCAATTCTTGTCTGTATTTCATCTCTACTTTCACTCCACAATACAATGTCGTCTGCATATACTCCAGTATTGGTATTTTCTCCCAATATCACCTCCCGAAGCATATCATTCATTACGACTGTAAATAGAAGTGGCGAAAGCACACTTCCCTGCCGTACTCCTGACTTTATGGAGAACCACTCAGTCTTGCCGCTACCACTCTGCACACAACTTTCACACCTAACATACAAACATTTAACTCTTTCCATCAAATCTTGGTCAACATTTCTCTTTCCTAAGCCTTCCCATACTTTACATCGAGGTAAATGATCATATGCTTTTTCCAGGTCTAGAAATACCACCCATAATTCCTTTCCTTCTTCCCAATATCTTTCCATAAATGTCTCATAGCGAAAATCAAATCAATGGTCGATCTGTCTTTTCTAAATCCATATTGTTCTTCTCTTAAACTTTCTTCTACTTCACATCGTAGCCTTTTCTCCAGAATCCTTTCATATAATTTGGCGCCTTGACTCATCAAAGTAATACCACGATAATTGGAACATTGTTTTCTATTTCCTTTCTTAAAAATAGGAACAATTACACCTCTTGTCCAATCTTTAGGAACTCTTTTCTGAGTCCATGCCGCCCGAACCACCCTATAGAACCATTCCAATCCTGTTTTTCCTGCAGCTTTAATCATTTCAACAACAACTTCATCATCTCCAGCTGACCTTCCATTTTTCATCCCCATTACTGCCAATTCTACCTCCCGCATTACCACTCCATCTTGACATTCCTCATCCTCTTCATCATGCAGATCCTTGTTAGTCACATCTTCATTATTCATATCTTCATCTGTATTTAACAGTTTTGAAAAATAGTTTTTCCATAGATCTTTTATCTCTTCTTTATCATTTGTATTAATGCCATTTTCATTTTCCATATAGGCCTGGATTCTCCTACATTCTCTCTTCTCTTTGATCATTCCATACAACATCTTTTTATTTCCTTCGAAATCTATTTCCAATTTATCTACTAACTTTCCCATTGTCTTTTCTTTAGATTTCCAAATAATGTAATTTACTTTTCTCTTCAATCTCTGATATTCCATTATATTAATTTGAGAACGATGCTTTTCCTTCCGACGCCATGCCGCTCTCTTCATTTTAATCGCCTTTTTTATTTCTGAGTTTCACCATGGAGTTTCCTTTGGTTTAATTTTTCCTTTTGCTCTTCCACACGTGTCTTCGACATTTTTAATAAACATATTCTTAAAATAGTTCCATTCCTCATCAACTGATTTAATTGTACCATTTGGAAATTGACTGTTCACTAGCTTTCTAAAATTATTCTTGATATGTTTGTCTTGTAATTTCCATACACGAAGTTTATTGTTCCTCCATTTTGGAATTGTTGTCAAAATTTGTCCATTGATTATCATTTCTGCTACAAGCAATCTATGGTCTCCATCAAAAGACACATTTGGCACTACTTTGACATTTTTAATGTATTTTTTTAACCCTGAACTATATATGATATAATCTATAACAGATTTAGTTTTTCCATCCCAACTGTATCTTGTAATTATATGTCTCTCTCTTTTTTGAAACATACTATTTCCGACAACTAACCCGTTTCTCAAACACATGTCCAACAAATGTTCTCCTTCCTTATTTCGATTTCCATATCCATTTACACCCAATACATCTTCATAACCTCTTCTCTCTATATACCAACTCTTGCGTTAAAATCTCCAATCAGTATTACATTTTCTCCACATATATGTCTTTCCATCTCTTCAATATGCTTTTCTTTCTCCTCCATTGCTTTGCCTACTTGCGGTGAATAAACTTGTATTATTTCACACAATCTTCGCCCGAAGTATATTTGCATTTTTATCAGCCGATCATTTATACTTTCCACATTTACCACATTTTGATTCATCCTTGGACTTACTATTATTGCCACTCCATTCTTTCCATCTTTGAGTCCAGACCAGTATATGTAATATCCTCCTCTTAATTCTTTACCACCTTCCCCTCCCCACTTCGTTTCACTCAACCCAACCAAATCCAACTTTCTCGCTACCATTTCATCAATAATCTCTTCTAATTTATCATTAAATGTTACAATATTTACTGTGGCAATCTTTATAATACTTGTCTTCTTTCTTGTCTTCTTAATATGACATTTCTACTAATACCATTTCTCCTTTCTTTCCCTGAACCTTCCTTTCCCTCATCTCTTGTCACGCCTTGGTTCTCCAGAACCAACACGTCCGAAAAAAACCCCGCCGTTGATATTCAACACTGACAAATTCCTTAGAATATCTTTCTCTTCTCTTTAGGTATGTCTCCGTCTCCGATTCTTTCTTCTGTGTTTCTTCTGTTCTTAATCTAATTTCTTCCCCATTTAGCACCTCCCATTCTCTTCTGTTCTGCCTGTATCCTGGTACATACGGCAGCTCAATGAACTGTACCTCTCGATCTCCCAGACTGTTCTTCAGATCTCCATTGACATAGCTTCCGGCAACACTTTGAAATCCAAGTAATATGACATTTACTTTTGCTCCAACAGCTAGTATTGTCATATCTACTAACTTAACTAGCTCCTTGATGATATCGTCTTTGTTTCTTCTCATTTGAATTTCCCGATTTCCTACTTTCAACACAATTTTCTTTACTTTATTTGTAATACCTTCGTAATACTTTTGTTCCATTCTTTTGGAAAGCTCTTCTACCCAAATTCCGGGCTCTCGTTTGACAATATTGTTATTGCCTCTACAAAATTCTGCTGCTTCTCTACCTCCCACATCCCCCAACAACAAAGTCAGTTTTCTTTCAGTGCTTCTTTTTTCCTCAATTATACTACCTTCGACTAAATCACTAACCTTATCTTCATTATTTATTTGTGCCACATTTATATTTTCTTCATTTCCAGTGTCATCTTCATCACCTTCGGTTATAAAGAGGTTATCATAACTTATTCCGTCATATTCCGTATCCCCTTGAGTTAATATTTCATTTTCCTCATTTTCTTCGTCAGTATCCTCTAGCGATATACTTTCCTCATTCTCACCTTCCGAATCCACAATAAGAACAGTTGGCTCCCCTTCTTTCACTTCTTCAACACTCGCTGTGTAATTGTGTAATTTCATCTGTAGTTGTTGTGTTGTACGCTACTGAGGCTGAATAGGAAAAACAGTTCTTGAATTTTTTACTTCGATGAGTTCCGAAGTCTAGCTTATCTTTGGACCGCGTGTCTCGTAGGTAAATATCATGACGCTTTCTCAACTTATCATTTAAATACTTTGGCTCTCCCGTTCTCAATATCTTGTGCGTTGCGCATGTTAAATGTAGGCTTCTTCTCGCTTCCATCTTTAGCCAATGAAGTTTTTGAATGTAGGGACTTACTTATATGGTGTCTTCTCTTAATATTGAATACTAGGAAAACGCTCTGTGTAACGCGTTGATGAGCGAGCACGGACAGGCGTAACAACTCGAACCGAAATAATGTCTATCGAAAATATCATTAAAAGCCAATAATTCTTGAATTTCGTCAGACTCAAGTATAAAAATCTCAAAATTGTCCTAAAACATTAGTCCCAATAACCATGCAAAGCTTGAACCTTTTGAACCTTTCTGATTGAACTGTTCCTCGTTAATATTCTAAAATCACATGATCTCTTTAAAAAAATAAACCTGGGACCACTCATATGATAAAAGTGTGTGTACTTACACAATATTAGATCGATCTGTTGAATGGTCATATCAGTTTCATACGTTTGAAAGTTTCTACTCTAACTACCTTGGAACTATAAAGAGTCGAAGTAGCCGTGATCAACATTTTCGAGAAATTTGACAGCCAACACGCAAAATGTCCGTAAAACGTCAATAACTTTTGGATTTAAACATAGATTAGTCTGAAAATTGTCAAAAATGTAGATAATGTTAGTCCCAATGACCATGCCAAGTTTAAAGTTGATCAGTCATACGGTTCAAGTTTAAATTTAAAAAATGACACAAAAGATTTTTTTAAATTTTAACCAATGGGAGGATTTGGCTGAAACTTTGTATGATTGGGTACAATGTTGGTCGCCATGACTTGTCAAAATTTCAAATTGATCGGAACTACCAATCGAAAGATATTTTTTTAAAAATTTGAACCAATAACATGAGCCCCTACAAAAAAAAAACACACAGAGAAAGTGCCGTAAGAGTACCGTGGTGACGCTCGCTACGCTCGCTCAACAAACCTAGCACAAGAATTCTGGACTTTTTGAATACGATCTACATCTTTCTTCGAAATACACGGTCCGTAAACGATGTCACAGTAATTCAAATTAGATATTATAAGTGCCTCAACAAGCTTGCTTTTTGTTGATCTTGTCAGAATTTGTTTAAATCTTTGTTTAATAACTTGTGAGTTGACATGGCAGTGGTGACGGTTTGTTCCGTTGGAGGTGCTGGTGGCCCTGATAAGGGCCGTTCGCGACGTTTCGAAGGATGTACTTCCTTCATCTTCTGGCGGTTGACTGCGAAGATGTTGCTGGCAGCGCGGTCTCTTATTCGTTTTCGGGTTGGTCTGGTTTCCCATTGGTGAAGAGTGGACGACCAATCGCAGAGGTGGAATTTGCGACTGTTTTCATCCTTCAACGGAAGGATCTCCAACGGAATCTCCAGCACCTCCAACGGAACAAACCGTCACCACTGCCATGTCATTACAAGATGGTTCCGAAAACGTCCACGACATCATCTACCGCCTCTACGGGGAGGACACACTTCACCGAACGAGAAAGTTTGAGAAGCTTCGCATCAAGAAGGAGAAGACTCTCTGCGATCTAAGTTTTCTGATGCGATGCCGAGGACAGGAAGTAGTACCGAACTTCAGCAGATTCCTCTTGTGAGTTGCCGCGCAGCGGCTACTCTCGAAAATGTCATTGCCAGCCTGTATGGCTATAAATGACTGCCAGTTGATTAGAGACAGAGGTGGAGTTGGTGGAGCTCGTGGATAGAGCTAGCGGCGATTATGTTAGGAATGCCAGGTTGTGGACAAACTTGGATGTTTGTTGGTGAAATTAGCGCTCGATCGAGGCTACTTAAGATTATTAATGTGTTGTTATTTGTCCGAGGATTTTCTTTTTCGCGCTCCTGATGTGCGTGGAGGCGGTAAGGAGGATAGTGTTTGGAGTGATGCGACCGGTCTTTTGAACTTATCATGAGAGCTGACTGAAATTGTTGACTGCTCCAGAATGAGACGGTTTTTGGAAAGCGGAAGTGATGCGAAGAAAGTTTCGGCAAAGTGGATGAGTGTGGCTGAAATGTAGGGAATGTTCAGCGCATTATGGAGGTCTATAATGCTTGTCGCTCGGGGAGCGCCAGTTGCCATTCTGAAGGCTTTGTTTTGAAGGACTTGAAGAGTATGCAGGTTCGTGGCAGAAGTAATACCAGACCAGATCGGCGAGGCGTATGTGAAGGTTGGTTGGATAATGGATTTATAGAGGTGTAATTTTGTGTTCCAGGACATAGATTTGTTCTTTAGAAGCGGATAGAGTGCTGCTAATTTGCCGTTGGCTCTTTTATGGACCTCTCGGATGTGTGCTGTCCAGGTAAGCCTGCGCCTTCATTTCCACACCAGGTCGCCGAACACCAGCCGGATACTGCAGAAAGCTGGCATGGCGCTCCTGCGAGACACCATATCCCGGACATACAAGAGAATCGACGAGCTGACCACCGATCTCTACCACACGCACCTCGAGCTAAGCAGCGAGCTCGAACCTCCACTCTTCGATCGGATTGATCTACTGACGCACCGGTCTGCACTGGAGAAGAGTGAAATAGCCCTGCAGCGTCAACGCAAGAAGTTTGACGCGCTCCTGGCTCGTGCCCCTACCACTGCCAGACCATCAGGCCGCACCATCGACCCAGACCGAGTCGTCGTGAACGCGTCTTCACACGACCTCTCCGACGCAGCTCGCTCAGTCTTAGCGAGAGGGCTCAACTTCGCCGTCGCTCCGTCCCGCCTGCCCATCGAGCGCATCGTCTGCGGCGTGGAAGCGGCCATCCGGACTCTACCCTCCGCCGAGGCAGAGCAGCTCCGCCAGGACACCGCCGCTGTACTACGTCGAGCCAAGCCTCCAGCCAGCAACGTACCTCCTGCAGAGATGCGGGCGGTACGTGAGCTGAGAAAGAACAAAGCAGTCACGATCTTGCCCGCCGACAAAGGCAACAGCACGGTGGTCCTCGACACGACAGACTACCACGCCAAGCTGAGAGCTCTCCTGGACGACCCGACATACGCCACCATCAAACGAGATCCGACGCTCGCCTTGGAGAAGGAGACCAGGGACCTGATCAAAGTGTCAGAGTGCCGAGGTTCTACGGCCTTCCGAAGACTCACAAGCCAGGTCTGCCTCTCCGCCCCATAGTCAGCGCGGTACGCTCTCCGACGCAAGCTCTAGCAAAACACCTTGCTAAGCGTCTTCAGCCCGACTCCGAGACAGCTCCATCCTACATCAAGAACGCGGCCCACTTCGTCAGCCTCCTGCACGACCTCCGGCTCGACCCGGGCGATCTACTTGTCAGCTTTGACATCGTCTCGCTGTTCACGAACATCCCGATCGACGAGGCAGTAGACATCGCAGGCAACAAGTGCAGACTGCCGCCCTCCGTCCTCGAGCTGGTCCGTCACTGCATGAAGTCCACATACTTCATGTTCGACGGCCAGTTCTACGAGCAAGTCTCCGGAGCACCGATGGGATCGCCGCTGTCCCCTGTGTTGGCCAACCTCTACCTCGAGGACTTCGAGACCAGAGCCATCGACTCGGAGCCGCTGAAGCCCCGCTGCTGGTACCGCTACGTCGACGACACTTTCGTCGTCTGGCAGCATGGAGCGGACAGGATCCCCGAGTTCTTGGCACATCTCAACTCCGTGCACCCGAACATCCGGTTCACCCACGAGATGGAGTCCGGTGCACAACTGCCCTTCCTCGACTGCCTCGTCATCAAGAACCAGGACGGCAGCCTTGGACACACCGTCTACAGGAAGCCGACCAACACCAACCGGTACCTGAACGCGGCATCTCACCACCACCCGTCTCAGCTCCGCGCAGTCGCCAACACTCTGGCCACCCGCTCCCAGCGCATCGCCGACGCGGACCACATCGACGCCGAGGCCAGGACTCTCCGGGAGTCTCTTTTGGACAACGGCTACCCCAACCGAGTATTCGAGAAGGCTTGGAACCGGGTCCCGAAGCCAACGGAGGTCGCGTCCCAGGAGGCCGCCACCCAGGAGGCCGGGGGAGAGGAAGAGAACGAGCGGCCCCCGAGGCTGGCCTTCCTGCCCTACGTCAAGGGTACAACCGACTGGATCGGCCGACTCCTGGCAGAGCACGACATCAAGACGGTCTTCAACACCGACCAGAAGATCTCCGAGCTCCTGGGCAGCGCCAAAGACAAGATCCATCTCGAGCAGAGAGGCGTCTACGAGATCCCCTGCTCGGACTGCAGCCGCACCTACATCGGCCAGACAAAGCGGCAGATGTCAACGCGTCGGAAGGAGCGCCAGCGAGCCGTCAGGAAGATGGACAGCACATCGTCGCTTGCCCAGCACGTTGAGGAAACCGGACACTCTATCGATTTCGAGGCAATGAAGCCACTCGCCTCCATCGAGCATTACGTCGTCCGCACCATCCGAGAGGCAGTCGAAATCGAGAGGCGTCCCGGCAACCTCAACAAGCGCGACGACAGCATCCGCCTTCCACACGCGTGGAAGCCCGTCATGTCCAGGATACTCGTGCCGCCGACCGAGCCAACAGCCAAGCCAGCCGCGGAGAACATCTCGCAGAGTTCACTGTTGGGGCCGTGCACGAGAAGTCGAGCCCGCCTCCAGCCGGCACCGAGCATCAGCGGAACGAGCCTCGCGGGAAGGCTGAGGAACACCGAGCGGCCGCCGCGGGCACCGACAGGAGCGCTACAGCCGGCACGTCTGACCCGCAGTAGAGCGCGCGCCCAACTGAAGAAATGAAGGATGAAAACAGTCGCAAATTCCACCTCTGCGATTGGTCGTCCACTCTCCACCAACGGGAAACCAGACCAACCCGAAAACGAATAAGAGACCGCGCTGCCAGCAACATCTTCGCAGTCAACCGCCAGAAGATGAAGGAAGTACATCCTTCGAAACGTCGCGAACGGCCCTTATCAGGGCCACCAGCACCTCCAACGGAACAAACAGTCACCACTGCCATGTGATTACAAGATGGTTCCGAAAACGTCCACGACATCAACTTGTGAGTTGTTTTGTTTACGTTATTACTTTGTTATTACTTCATTTTATCATTTCCACCTGATTCCTTACCATAATTGTGGTTCATTTCCGAAGATAATAAATAGTGCCTTTCTGATCAAAATGACATTGATAAGATCAATAGCAAAAGGCGGACGATACGAAACCGATGCCGATATAGCACTTATAGGTACTTTCTCACACTGAGACTTAGAGTGTGCCCCCTTTGCTTGAAAACGTAGTCTGTGCATGGCTGTGGAAGACAAAATAATACAAATAAACTTAACAAAATAATACTAGCCCAAGACTATTCGCACCAAATGGCACGAATCCGTGCAATTTCCAAAGACATTGGACTATTTAATTGACATAACCCGCAGCCGCAACACGTAAGCGCAACTGCGTGAAAAGTTGAAACCATGCATACATACCATTGCACCCGCGCACAATTACATACCCCGCAACACGCAGCCGCAGCCGTAGTTACGTCAGGCCACGCCCACATTCTGACGGGCAGCCAATCAGAATGAGATAATAAAACCGGAAACGGAAACACTACGCAGCTTTAGGGGCGGTGGGCCAGACCCATGGCCAGCTAGTCAGACAGTTTCCAATCCCTGTAAAGTATGGTGATTGTAGCTAAGTAATTCCGTTCATTCTCGTCCAACTGTCAGTGCCACTTCAACCACAACACAAGCCCCCATCCAAAGAACTGAATCATGTCATTTGCGACGTTGCATGACCAAAAGTTTTGTGACCTTGAAGTTTTGTGCGAATAGCCTCGGCCGCGCAGACTGGCACACAAATCCGTGCACCCATTCGTGCTAATAGCGCGCCCGCGCAGCCAAGGCTATTCAAGTCGGAACAAATCTGTGCACGGATGGGTGCGAAAGACACTTAGTTTAAACGTTAACTTATCTACCAATCACAAGACGGAACAAAGAGAATGTTGAAATTTGCAAGGTGTATAAGTAGATTGTTATTCTAAATTTTCAATGGAAAACAGATACCTACCTACTTTTATAAATACCAACTGCAATATAAAAAGTTTTTCCTCGAGTGGGACTCGAACCCACGACCTTCCGATATCCAGTCAGATGCTGTAACTGAGCTACCGAGGCAGTTCATATTGCAGCGGCTGTGTTCCAATATAAGCTGCGTTAGCAACTTATGACCCGATTTTCAAGATACCTAGAGCATCTGACTGGATATCGGAAGGTCGTGGTTTCGAGTCCCACTCGAGGAAAATCTTTTCATATTGCAGTTGGTATAAATATTAACATCCACCTATCTGAGGTTATCAGTAATAAACTGTATTTCACAGATAATTTTATGTTGATTGAGTGGATCTTCAATTTAATATGGATGTATATGTTTCTGTGCGTTTGGTGCGGAATTCCGGTATAAGAATTGCACGTACCGGTGCTCGCTCGTCAACGCGTTACACCGAGCGTTTTCGTAGTAGGTAGGTACCTACATTTTATCAAGCAAGCGGAGCGAGCGCCTCCACTATTGTAACTTATGGCTCAAATCTCTGGGTTTTTTATCTGTGTTTTTCGCAAAACATTTCAAACGAAGTAGTAGCTATAACGAATCTGGCAAATTTTTTCACAAAAGATTCATTACTATCTAATGCAGAAGGCTTAGGATTTCCAGAAAAATTGCATTGATGAGAGAGCTCCGATACGTGCAAAATTTCGACCCGGAATTTAGTAACGCACAAAACATATTTAATTGAAATATGATCTACTGAATCAACATAAAAGTATCTGTTTTAGCAAAAACCACCTGTTACCTCCGTTGGCACCAGAGAGAGCCCCGACCTTCGCTCTTTCCTGTGACAGACAACCATAATACTGCCTCCATAAGATGCCAACAGTAATGCTACAGCATTACTGTGATAGCAACAGACAGGGCCCCGTGCTCCGCCCTGCCCCGTGACAGACATCCATTATACCGTGCTGCCTCCATTAAGATGCTAACAGCATTGCTGCTGCTAGCAACAGACAGGGCCCCGTGCTTCGCCCTGTCCCGTGGCAGCCATCCATATACGACTGCCTCCATGAGATGCCAACATTGGTAACTGACAACAACTTTCATTAGTAAACTAATCGAAAATGTGTATTTCATTAAAGGAAATTGGCATTGTCGCGATGATTTGTGTTTCAAGTTGTATTAATAATCTAGAAATGCAGTGATATCCCCAAAAAAAGCACTCGGTGTAAAAAGGGTTGCCAAATCTCTTCAACTAAGAAATATAAAATCTAAAAATTTAGCACTAGAAAGTAATAATATCAATAAATAGACCAAGTCAAAACTATTTTAAAACTCTACAAAATATTTGACGCATCGCATTACTTGTGTTTTATTTAGCGAGCGTCTCCAGTTGAAACTATTGGCACAAACTTCTGTTTATTTGGGTTTTTCGCATTAAATTTTAAACGAAGTAACGGATCTGGCCAATTGTTTCACAAAATATTCATTACAATCCAATGCAGAAGGTATAAATTTACAGCTTTGTACTAGCTTGCCAATACGAAAGAAACTCAACTCTGCATAATAAAACTGCAATCGGTTGAACGATCATCACCTAACCGAACACCAGGCGGGCCTGGAAACTTCTCAAGAACCTCAGTGGAGACGCTACAAAACTGATATACAATATCACCGAAGTGACACCGGATCAAGTAAAGCGCAAGCCAACTACTTCTGAATGGCAATACCCACGTTCGGAAGATACGGGAACCTCTAGTGCGCGACTTTGAAGCAGAAAGCAACGTTCTCCAGGGATCAATTTCCATGACTGAGCTGAAAGCTGCCATGAACCATGAAGCCAAACAGAGCAGCTGGCTGGGATAGATGAACTGAGAGTTGAGCAAATCAGGCATTTCGGCATGAAGGCGCTCGTGGTTGCCAAGTCTGATGAACGCCTGTGTTAGTAGCATGCAGATCCCGAAGACAAGGAGGAAAGCCCGAGTGGTTGCGAACGACCCTAAAAACATTCGTCAGGTGTCCCTACTGTGCCACACTTTCAAAATTCTGGAGCGCCTAACACGCTGAATCGGAAAGGGAACATCCTGGAAGAAAAGTTCATCCAGCAGCAGGCTGGTTTCCGTCCCGGAAAGTCGTGTTGTGGACAGGTCTTGAACCTCACCCAACACATCGAGGATGGTTTCGAGCTAAGAAAAATAACTGGGGTAGCCTTCATCGATCTCACAGAGGCGTATGACACCGTGAATCACAGGAAGCTTTTGAAGAAGGTGTACGACCTGACGAAGGACCACCAGTTAACACAGCTCATCAGCACCTTCCATTGGATGAATACCGTATGACCGGACACGGAAATCAATCACCTAATTTTGCATTGTCATTGCCCATTGGTACCAGCATTAAGTTTCATAAGTTTGTGTAACTTTGATAGGATGTTCACATGATCAGTCTGATTGTATATTAGTGGCACATTTTTATTTTTGCTTCGTGTCTCGTTAATTATAGGCACCGGTTATTCAACAAAACCGCACAAAACCATAAAAATTCCGATACGATTGGAGACCATACCTGTGAACCAATTGATCTCAAATTTTAATCATGATTAAACAAAAGGTTCTCACTTGGCACATTTTTTAAATTACATTTCATACGGCACCCAATAAGACAAAAAATACAATTTTTCACCAAAAAATCAACTCAAAAATTAAAACATAAAAAAATATAATCTACTGAATCAACATAAAAGCATCTGTTTTAGCAAAAACCACCTGTACCTCCGTTGGCACCAGAGAGAGCCCCGACCTTCGCTCTTTCCTGTGACAGACAACCATAATACTGCCTCCATGAGATGCCAACAGTAATGCTACAGCATTACTGTGATAGCAACAGACAGGGCCCCGTGCTCCGCCCTGCCCCGTGACAGACATCCATTATACCGTGCTGCCTCCATTAAGATGCCAACAGCATTGCTGCTGCTAGCAACAGACAGGGCCCCGTGCTTCGCCCTGTCCCGTGGCAGCCATCCATATACGACTGCCTCCATGAGATGCCAACATTGGTAATTGACAGCAATTTTCATTAGTAAACTAATCGAAAATGGTGTATTTTATTAAAGGAAATTGGCATTGTCGCGATGATTTGTGTTTTAAGTTGTATTAATAATCTAGAAATGCAGTGATATCCCCAAAAAAAAGCACTCGGTGTAAAAAGGGTTGCCAAATCTCTTCAACTAAGAAATATAAAATCTAAAAATTCAGCACTGGAAAGTAATAATATCAATAATTAGACCAAGTCAAAACTATTTTAAAACTCTACAAAATATTTGACGCATCGCATTACTTGTGTATTATTTAGCGAGCGTCTCCAGTTGAAACTTTTGGCACAAACCTCTGTTTATTTGTGTTTTCGCATTAAATTTTAAACGAAGTAACGGATCTGGCCAATTTTCACAAAATATTCATTACAATCCAATGCAGAAGGTATAAATTTTCAGCTTTGTTCTAGCTTGGCAATACGAAAGAAACTCAACTCTGCATAATAAAACTGCAATCGGTTGACCGATCATCACCTAACCGAACACCAGGCGGGCCTGGAAACTTCTCAAGAACCTCAGTGGAGACGCTACAAAACTTATATACAATATCACCGAAGTGACACCGGATCAAGTATAGCGCAAGCCAACTACTTCTGAATGGCAATACCCACGTTCGGAAGATACGGGAACCTCTAGTGCGCGACTTTGAAGCAGAAAGCAACGTTTTCCAGGGATCAATTTCCATGACTGAGCTGAAAGCTGCCATGAACCATGAAGCCAAACAGAGCAGCTGGCTGGGATAGATGAACTGAGAGTTGAGCAAATCAGGCATTTCGGCATGAAGGCGCTCGTGGTTGCCAAGTCTGATGAACGCCTGTGTTAGTAGCATGCAGATCCCGAAGACAAGGAGGAAAGCCCGAGTGGTTGCGAACGACCCTAAAAACTTTCGTCAAGTGTCCCTACTGTGCCACACTTTCAAAATTCTGGAGCGCCTAACACGCTGAATCGGAAAGGGAACATCCTGGAAGAAAAGTTCATCCAGCAGCAGGCTGGTTTCCGTCCCGGAAAGTCGTGTTGTGGACAGGTCTTGAACCTCACCCAACACATCGAGGATGGTTTCGAGCTAAGAAAAATAACTGGGGTAGCCTTCATCGATCTCACAGAGGCGTATGACACCGTGAATCACAGGAAGCTTTTGAAGAAGGTGTACGACCTGACGAAGGACCACCAGTTAACACAGCTCATCAGCACCTTCCATTGGATGAATACCGTATGACCGGACACGGAAATCAATCACCTAATTTTGCATTGTCATTGCCCATTGGTACCAGCATTAAGTTTCATAAGTTTGTGTAACTTTGATAGGATGTTCACATGATCAGTCTGATTGTATATTAGTGGCACATTTTTATTTTTGCTTCGTGTCTCGTTAATTATAGGCACCGGTTATTCAACAAAACCGCACAAAACCATAAAAATTCCGATACGATTGGAGACCATACCTGTGAACCAATTGATCTCAAATTTTAATCATGATTAAACAAAAGGTTCTCACTTGGCACATTTTTTAAATTACATTTCATACGGCACCCAATAAGACAAAAAATACAATTTTTCACCAAAAAATCAACTCAAAAATTAAAACATAAAAAAATATAATCTACTGAATCAACATAAAAGCATCTGTTTTAGCAAAAACCACCTGTACCTCCGTTGGCACCAGAGAGAGCCCCGACCTTCGCTCTTTCCTGTGACAGACAACCATAATACTGCCTCCATGAGATGCCAACAGTAATGCTACAGCATTACTGTGATAGCAACAGACAGGGCCCCGTGCTCCGCCCTGCCCCGTGACAGACATCCATTATACCGTGCTGCCTCCATTAAGATGCCAACAGCATTGCTGCTGCTAGCAACAGACAGGGCCCCGTGCTTCGCCCTGTCCCGTGGCAGCCATCCATATACGACTGCCTCCATGAGATGCCAACATTGGTAATTGACAGCAATTTTCATTAGTAAACTAATCGAAAATGGTGTATTTTATTAAAGGAAATTGGCATTGTCGCGATGATTTGTGTTTTAAGTTGTATTAATAATCTAGAAATGCAGTGATATCCCCAAAAAAAAGCACTCGGTGTAAAAAGGGTTGCCAAATCTCTTCAACTAAGAAATATAAAATCTAAAAATTCAGCACTGGAAAGTAATAATATCAATAATTAGACCAAGTCAAAACTATTTTAAAACTCTACAAAATATTTGACGCATCGCATTACTTGTGTATTATTTAGCGAGCGTCTCCAGTTGAAACTTTTGGCACAAACCTCTGTTTATTTGTGTTTTCGCATTAAATTTTAAACGAAGTAACGGATCTGGCCAATTTTCACAAAATATTCATTACAATCCAATGCAGAAGGTATAAATTTTCAGCTTTGTTCTAGCTTGGCAATACGAAAGAAACTCAACTCTGCATAATAAAACTGCAATCGGTTGACCGATCATCACCTAACCGAACACCAGGCGGGCCTGGAAACTTCTCAAGAACCTCAGTGGAGACGCTACAAAACTTATATACAATATCACCGAAGTGACACCGGATCAAGTATAGCGCAAGCCAACTACTTCTGAATGGCAATACCCACGTTCGGAAGATACGGGAACCTCTAGTGCGCGACTTTGAAGCAGAAAGCAACGTTTTCCAGGGATCAATTTCCATGACTGAGCTGAAAGCTGCCATGAACCATGAAGCCAAACAGAGCAGCTGGCTGGGATAGATGAACTGAGAGTTGAGCAAATCAGGCATTTCGGCATGAAGGCGCTCGTGGTTGCCAAGTCTGATGAACGCCTGTGTTAGTAGCATGCAGATCCCGAAGACAAGGAGGAAAGCCCGAGTGGTTGCGAACGACCCTAAAAACTTTCGTCAAGTGTCCCTACTGTGCCACACTTTCAAAATTCTGGAGCGCCTAACACGCTGAATCGGAAAGGGAACATCCTGGAAGAAAAGTTCATCCAGCAGCAGGCTGGTTTCCGTCCCGGAAAGTCGTGTTGTGGACAGGTCTTGAACCTCACCCAACACATCGAGGATGGTTTCGAGCTAAGAAAAATAACTGGGGTAGCCTTCATCGATCTCACAGAGGCGTATGACACCGTGAATCACAGGAAGCTTTTGAAGAAGGTGTACGACCTGACGAAGGACCACCAGTTAACACAGCTCAAAAGCACCTTCCATTGGATGAATACCGTATGACCGGACACGGAAATCAATCACCTAATTTTGCATTGTCATTGCCCATTGGTACCAGCATTAAGTTTCATAAGTTTGTGTAACTTTGATAGGATGTTCACATGATCAGTCTGATTGTATATTAGTGGCACATTTTTATTTTTGCTTCGTGCCTTGTTAATTATAGGCACCGGTTATTCAACAAAACCGCACAAAACCATAAAAATTCCGATACGATTGGAGACCATACCCGTGAACCAATTGATCTCAAATTTTAATCATGATTAAACAAAAGGTTCTCACTTGGCACATATTTTTAATTACATTTCATACGGCACCCAATAAGACAAAAATATACCATTTTTCACCAAAAAATCAACTCAAAAATTAAAACATAAAAAAATATAATCTACTGAATCAACATAAAAGCATCTGTTTTAGCAAAAACCACCTGTTACCTCCGTTGGCACCAGAGAGAGCCCCGACCTTCGCTCTTTCCTGTGACAGACAACCATATTACTGCCTCCATGAGATGCCAACAGTAATGCTACAGCATTACTGTGATAGCAACAGACAGGGCCCCGTGCTCCGCCCTGCCCCGTGACAGACATCCATTATACCGTGCTGCCTCCATTAAGATGCTAACAGCATTGCTGCTGCTAGCAACAGACAGGGCCCCGTGCTTCGCCCTGTCCCGTGGCAGCCATCCATATACGACTGCCTCCATGAGATGCCAACTTTGGTAACTGACAGCAACTTTCATTAGTAAACTAATCGAAAATGTGTATTTTATTAAAGGAAATTGGCATTGTCGCGATGATTTGTGTTTCAAGTTGTATTAATAATCTAGAAATGCAGTGATATCCCCAAAAAAAGCACTCGGTGTAAAAAGGGTTGCCAAATCTCTTCAACTAAGAAATATAAAATCTAAAAATTCAGCACTGGAAAGTAATAATATCAATAATTAGACCAAGTCAAAACTATTTTAAAACTCTACAAAATATTTGACGCATCGCATTACTTGTGTATTATTTAGCGAGCGTCTCCAGTTGAAACTTTTGGCACAAACCTCTGTTTATTTGTGTTTTTCGCATTAAATTTTAAACGAAGTAACGGATCTGGCCAATTTTCACAAAATATTCATTACAATCCAATGCAAAAGGTATAAATTTTTCAGCTTTGTTCTAGCTTGGCAATACGAAAGAAACTCAACTCTGCATAATAAAACTGCAATCGGTTGACCGATCATCACCTAACCGAACACCAGGCGGGCCTGGAAACTTCTCAAGAACCTCAGTGGAGACGCTACAAAACTGATATACAATATCACCGAAGTGACACCGGATCAAGTATAGCGCAAGCCAACTACTTCTGAATGGCAATACCCACGTTTGGAAGATACGGGAACCTCTAGTGCGCGACTTTGAAGCAGAAAGCAACGTTTTCCAGGGATCAATTTCCATGACTGAGCTGAAAGCTGCCATGAACCATGAAGCCAAACAGAGCAGCTGGCTGGGATAGATGAACTGAGAGTTGAGCAAATCAGGCATTTCGGCATGAAGGCGCTCGTGGTTGCCAAGTCTGATGAACGCCTGTGTTAGTAGCATGCAGATCCCGAAGACAAGGAGGAAAGCCCGAGTGGTTGCGAACGACCCTAAAAACTTTCGTCCAGTGTCCCTACTGTGCCACACTTTCAAAATTCTGGAGCGCCTAACACGCTGAATCGGATCGGGAACATCCTGGAAGAAAAGTTCATGTAGCAGCAGGCTGGTTTCCGTCCCGGAAAGTCGTGTTGTGGACAGGTCTTGAACCTCACCCAACACATCGAGGATGGTTTCGAGCTAAGAAAAATAACTGGAGTAGCTTTCATCGACCTCACAGCGGCGTATGACACCGTGAATCACAGGAAGCTGTTGAAGAAGGTGTACGACCTGACGAAGGACCACCAGTTAACACAGCTCATCAGCACCTTCCATTGGATGAATACCGTATGACCGGACACGGAAATCAATCACCTAATTTTGCATTGTCATTGCCTATTGGTACCAGCATTAATTCATAAGTTTGTGTAGCTTTGATAGGATGTTCACATGATCAGTCTGATTGTATATTAGTGGCACATTTTTATTTTTGCTTCGTGCCTCGTTAATTATAGGCACCGGTTATTCAACAAAACCGCACAAAACCATAAAAATTCCGATACGATTGGAGACCATACCCGTGAACCAATTGATCTCAAATTTTAATCATGATTAAACAAAAGGTTCTCACTTGGCACATTTTTTAAATTACATTTCATACGGCACCCAATAAGACAAAAAATACAATTTTTCACCAAAAAATCAACTCAAAAATTAAAACATAAAAAAATATAATCTACTGAATCAACATAAAAGCATCTGTTTTAGCAAAAACCACCTGTTACCTCCGTTGGCACCAGAGAGAGCCCCGACCTTCGCTCTTTCCTGTGACAGACAACCATAATACTGCCTCCATGAGATGCCAACAGTAATGCTACAGCATTACTGTGATAGCAACAGACAGGGCCCCGTGCTCCGCCCTGCCCCGTGACAGACATCCATTATACCGTGCTGCCTCCATTAAGATGCCAACAGCATTGCTGCTGCTAGCAACAGACAGGGCCCCGTGCTACGCCCTGCCCCGTGGCAGCCATCCATATACGACTGCCTCCATGAGATGCCAACATTGGTAACTGACAGCAACTTTCATTAGTAAACTAATCGAGAATGGTGTAAAAGGAAAATAAAAAATTGTTAAAGGAAATTGGCATTGTCGCGATGATTTGTGGTTCATGTTGTATTAACTAGGAAAACGCTCTGTGTAACGCGTCGATGAGCGAGCACGGATATGCGCAACACCTCAAACCGAAATGATGTCTTTCAAAAATGTTCTTAGTCACAGACTTGTATGAAAATCGCAAAAAATATCCTAAAATATTTCCCAATAACCTTGCAATGTTTTAAGTTGATCAATCAAACGGTTCCTTGTTAATTTTAAAAAATAACAGGATCTCGTTCAAAACATATACCTGGGACCACTCATTTATATTACATATTTCTGTTGAACGGTCATATATATGCTCTAACTACCTTGGTATGAAGATTCAAAGTTGCAGTTAAATATGAAATTCGAGAAATTTGACAGCCAACACGCAAAATGTCCGTAAATTGTCAATATCTTTTAGATATAAACACAGATTAGCCTGAAAATTGTCAAAAATACAGACAATGTTGGTCCCAATTACCATGCAAAGTTTTAAGTTGCGGTCAAACGGTTCTAGTTCAAATTTCAATAATCACATGACATTTTTATTTTTATTTTAACCAGTGGGAGGATTTGGCTGAAACTTTGAATGATTGGGGAGAATGTTGGTCATATTGACTTGTCAAAATTTCAAATTGATCAAACCAACCAATCGAAATATAATTTTTTTTAAATTTGAACCAATCAGTGGATTTCAAAAAAAATATAGGGTCTGCAACGCCCAGAAATGGTCCGTACATGTGTGCAAAATTTCAGCTCGATCGAAGAAAAACTGTGACCTGTAAAAACGAAAACGGATGAAACGGAAAAAAACAAAAACACAGAGGTCGGTGCCAAATGAGCCAAAAGAAGACGCTCGCTTCGCTCGCTCAATAATCTAGAAAAGCAGTGATATCCCCAAAAAAGCACTAGTTGTAAAAAGGGCTGCCTAGTCTCTTTAACTAAAAAAAAACTAAAAATTCAGCACTCAAAAGTAATGGTATCAAAAAATGGGCCAAGTGAAAACTATAACTAAATAAACTATAACTAAATATCTAAAAAATATTTAGCGCATCGGTTTATTTGTGTATTATAGGATATTATTATTTTAGGTATGGTATATATACATTTTTTGATTTCAGGCCTACACGTCTATATTATTTATACTGCATGATGCGAATAGTTATTTGTAGATCTTTTAAATAGTTTTGATATCACTACTTTTCAGGGCTGAAATTTTAGATTTTTTTTTTCTTTGTTAAATAGACTTGGCTGCCTTTTTTACACCTTTTTATTAATTATAGAGGGATCCTTTCACGTGAAACATAAAGCAAGTCTTGCTTTATAAGCTCAAAACGATGAAAGATTAGTGGAACCGCAAGTTTTACACAAATTTCTTAGATTGTATAGGAATCAATTTATTAACACTTATTGTGTCCATTTTCTGAGATTATTTGAGTTGTCTTCCCCATGTTATCTTATGGCGGAGAAAGAAAATCGTGTCATTTTTGGCTATAATGAAAATTATTTTCTTCATTATAGCCAAAAAAGAGGTAGATTTGATCAATGATAGATTATGAGATAGATTTGTTTGATGATAGATTTGAACAATAATCTTTTTTATGGTGGACATATGAATATACTATCAGGAAAATAATTGAAAACAATTTACCAACGTGTGCTATTTTAAAAGTTATAAACCAAATTCGAAATTATTTTGCAATACCTCCTATGTTTAAGTTTTGTTCATCCTCCGATTAAATAAAATAATTTACTTTTTATCCTACCGAAAAGAAGAATGCCAAACCATTTATAATAATTCCTGTCTAAGTTGCAAAAGCCCGATGTATCAACAACGAAGAAACCTAACTATTTCCCAAATAATAAATTTTTTGAAACTTCATGAGCGTCAGCTATGAACTCTCTCTATTGAATGCATCTTGTTTAATGAGCATTAAGGATTTAGACCCAAATATATATATTGTTTTGTTGGAATATCCAGGGATCCAGTATCTATTATCCTTACATACACATTGTTACAAGATTATCCAAATGTGTTGTTGTAGATTTCACTGATATATTATTAAATTAATTCATTCTTGGAAGCTACTCATTATTGGTATCAGAATATTCACAATTTACACGGAGTTTTTACATTGTGTTCTGTTTGCATAACAAACATGCTAGAAAACTGAATAAAGAGATATCCAAGAAAAAAACGCTTCGTGTAAAAAAACACAGCCAAGTCAATGACATTTCTAAATATTAATCAACAACGACGTGTTTTGTTGCAGACCTGAGGTGAAACTCGTCTTTCATTGAAGACACCTCGACTACAGGAGATTCAACATTTGGACGACACCAACTTACTAATTCTGCTCTCCGGTGACAACTTTACTCGTAGTGCTTTGTAAACTTTCAGAATCCATGGTATCATAAAAATGTTAAAATAAAGCAATTTGATACGTTTCATATTTAATGAAATTTAATGAAATATTACATAATTTATGGATTTTTAATAAGTTGTTTAGTATTTTGGCATGGGCTTAAAATCAATTATGATGAACAGAAAACGCAATAAAATGATGGAAGAAAATTATAGTTACCTACTCGCTTTTTGTTTGCTTGTTTTTTGTTTTATTTGTTTGCTGTTTTGTATGTTTTAAACCAATTCCATTCTTCACAAACTCAAACTAGTACTGGCATGTGTTCGATTTCAATATTCAGTATTCAATGTAGGAATTAATTTCCAGTTTTTGATTTAAATTGATGCAAATTTCTCCAAACTGATACTTTTGTTATAAGAATGTGGGTTGTATAGTAATTAGAGAAATATACATTTTTATAACATGTGTAATTTGTTCAAAATTGTCATTTGTATAATTTCTTGAAGATTACAAAGGCCCGGTCTTTCAAAACTCTGCTCAAGTCTCAATTAGCTCCTAACAGTTAGTTAGTGATCATTCTAGGAATGTCATTGGTTGTTGCCATGGCAGTCCTAATTGACTGTTTAAAAGTTAGCAAGGCATTGAAAGACCGGCCCTAAATCTTCGTGTAAACATCATTGAACAAAAAAGGCTCCGTGGGTTGATAGTAATTTGATAAAATTTCAATTTGGAGTTGAACTGAGTTTTATGTTTCATTTAGATTGCTTCAGGAAGTTTCCGCAGAAATATATATTTGAAAAGAGGGAGTATCAAACGTCATAGCTCTCGGCAGTATTGAGATTTTTCAGCAGTGCAGTATTTACGTATAATTTCCATTTAAACTAATTGTATGTTTGTTTTATATAGATGAAATATGCAGTACATCAACAATTAATTATTTTTATTGAATTTGAAAACAGTACTGTCTGTTTTGTTAACTAAAGTTTTCCTAGTTAAGGTAAAATAATTTCAGAGTACCTATAACGCTATCAGATTTGCGAATAATTTTACATGATTAACTCGTGCAGCCAGGGTCATCTGTCTTTAATAAACGCCGCCAATGTAGCATTGAGTATTATTTTGCAAAATCGTTATAAGAAAGCATTTATTATAAAATCTTGAATTCCATAGGTATGTAGCCCCCCCCCCCCCCCCGTGCCAAATGGGTTTGATAATCACACATTTTACCAACATCTTCACCAATCAGTTTGCATTATGCAATGTTGTATATTCACTATTTATTCACAGAGGGTAGAAATGTCTGAACAAGAATAATGTCTGGAGATGTGAATACGAATCAGTTGATTGTTGTTCATCCATCTGAGAGGCTGTGATGCGTGTAGAGAACAGTTGACAAGCACTGGACGTGGTCGTCATGGTTACAGAGCAATTACATCGTTTGTTTTATTGCAATTGTCGGTACATTGTTGGGTCGCAGCCATCAGTCGTGATATGTAACAGTCTTCCGGATGTCGACAGAGATAAAATGCTTTGAAATGTTGACTCGAAAGCTGTTCAGCATTAAATATTGCAATTTATTTCAGCCAAATATGCACATAAATTCAATTAAATCGTACCGATTTTCAATTTTACACTCATTTTTCACTTCGAAATTATCAAAATGCATTTCGATTAAAACTGGCGAATCAAAACAACTTGAATTGTGTTAGTGGACCGATTATAACAATCATTTGGATGGCCAAAACTCGGAGTGGACGAAATTAATTGAAATTTTAATCGTGAGAGATAAAATTAGGGTGGTTATACTTGGTACATTTAAAAAAAAATGTTCATTAGTAATAATTGCAATTGATTTTGGTAAATATTGTTTACATTTTATTTTCTTGCTAGGTGCCCTATAGAAATAAACTCATTCAAAATATTTGCCAATAGCCATCAGGACATCCATGATAAACGTACTACATATTTATATTTGACATCAATGGTTAACATGTTTGATCTCAATTGTTCCTCATTGAGCATATTTGTTAGCATTTTTTGCTACCAAACAGACATCTATGTTCGAATCAAAAATCAAAAAATAGAATCAGACTAGACTGATCATTGTGTATTTTCTATAAGATACATCCACTTATCGAACATTGTGCCCCCCGATGGCTGCCACCTTATCGCGGTGGTGGGGTTTGTGTTGGCCAATGATCCATTGCAGCTACGCCGGCGAGCATATGCTCATGTGTAAGGGCTACCCATGCCGGAAAGGTCAGTGCTGAGGCCCAGACAAAGAGCAGCCAGGGTCGGAATATCCATGCCCTCCCTTAAATTTGTTGTCCCCTCGGGCCGGCCTTCCCCTCGAGATGGTGATCCCCCATAAATCGGGTTCCGCCACCCGAATCCTTACACCCCCCGGTCTGTCTCCATTCCGGCCTGGCCATCCCACCAGTGCTGGACTCCCCTGGATCGGGCCCGTTAGGTCGACCCCTCCCCTTGTCCTCCAATTATGATCAACAAAGTTAAATATAAAAATAATGTGCGCAATATAACCTCGTCGTTGACGCGCCGTTAAACCATCTAATCAATCAATCGAAAATTGTGATTTGTGTCAGTCTCAATTTTCTCCAACGTCCGAGCGCTTGTATCACTTAGTATAGTGACTTTGTTCTTACATGAAAATTTAATACGTATTAGCTTAGCAGATAATAGTTTTGTTAAATCTCCATGGGGTTCCCAAGTGACTAGAGAAGCGCCAGGTGGCCGAGCGCCGAGCCTGGTGTTGCTCGGCGCCACCAGGTAGCACTAATGTTGGAATGCGAAAGTGACTCAATGTGAACTCCAAGGAACTGCGTCTGTCAACACCTCAGTGAATGTGCCCAGTCAACGCTTCTGCTTCCTGATAGGAACACATAGTATTAATTATGAATCATCAGATTATTAATAAGCGACACTGCTGATGAATGAACAACAACTTTGTTGACAATCCGAGCGCGATGCAGCATTATCAAGCGGTTAAATGTACATTATTTGGCTAGGTACTTCAACAATGTATAGGCTATTAGGCTATTAGGTTTACAATGTGTTGACGCAATGTGATTTCTGCCCAGTGCTCTGAATGTCAAAGTGAAGAAATTCAAGCAAGCGCGGGTAAACGGCGGGAGTAACTATGACTCTCTTAAGTGTCTTCCTATTCCCTTCGTGGAGTATGTGAAGAACTTATACGCTTCTGCAGAAACCTCAATAGACGGAAGGGCTGCTAGGGTGAGACTGGGACATGGGGTGCGTCAGGGGGACCCTCTGTCCCCGCTGCTGTTCAATCTTGTCGTGGACAGAGCATTGGGGCAGCTGTCGGAGGAGGTTGGCTTCACCATGGGGGAAGCGAAGGTGTCTGTTTTGGCGTTCGCTGATGATGTGATTTTGCTGAGTTCATCAATAGTGGGCATGAAGCTCAACTTGGCTCGGCTTGAGACCGAAATGGCGGTGTGCGGCCTCACTCTGAACGCCTCTAAGAGTGGGGTCACCTCGCTGGTGCCTTCGGGCAAAGACAAAAAGCTGAAAGTCGTCACAGAGAGCCTGTTCAGGCTCGGTGGCGGCCAGGCTCTAGTCCAGCAAGGGACTGTCGATGTCTGGAATTACCTTGGGGTTGAATTCGGGTACGCGGGAGCGAAGGAGTCCTGCCCCGGCTTGGCGGAGTACATAGACAGGGTGACCAAGGCGCCGCTGAAGCCTCATCAGAGGATTCAGTTGCTGTCTACTTTCCTCCTTCCGAGGTTCATTCATGAGCTCGTCAGTGGCGGCGCTACGGGGGGCACGGGGGGGCAACTGCCCCCCCAAAAACTTGGCTTGCCCCCCCGGTTGCCCCCCCCCCCCACTTGACGACTTCCATATATATGCACAATTTACCTGGCAAAAAATAATATAAAATCATAAATAAACTTGCAATTACAGTAATTATCCAGATTAAACCTAAAAAGCATAAAGTTATAGTACCATGGACGACAATTTTACTTTTCCCAACACCTCTTGTTTTAGAATAGAAACGTGAATATTTTGCTCGTGCGGCATTTCATGGCTCTCGCCTTTCTACTGTTTTCCTGAGTAAGCATTTCTATGATTCTTTCTTATATCGTGATAAAACCTGCACAACGATAATTTGTATATATATTGAACTCAAGCGCGTATTCAGGGGGGGCGCCGCAGCCCCCCCACCCCGAAATCAGGGTTTATCTAAAAATATATGCACATTTAAAATAATGTGTGAAAAAATAACTTAATAAAATAGACAGATCATGTCAAAAACGTTCCAAAATGGCTAGAATTGAATTCAAATTCCAAAAAATTTCCGGGGCTAATCGCCCCGGACTTACATGTCTTAGAGAATTGAAGATATTTAACTATTCTTAAACCTCTTAGACCAATTTTTGAATATTTTGTAATTTATAATTCCCCAATACACTTCGATTCAAAATTGCACCTAAACGAATGACCTTGATCCAAAATTTTCTCGGGGGCTGCGCCCCCGAACCCCTGTGTTCCACTGTGGTTTTTCAAAATATTAGTATGTCCCCCCCCCCCCCCCCCCCCCCCCCCCGAAATTTCATCCTGGATACGCCCTTGAGTTAAATTGTATTTCGTGGTTTTGCTGAACCCTATGGTGAGGGGGGGGGTCATGATTTTGGTAAATATGACGGCTTTTCGCTTTGCCCCCTAAAGGAATTGCCTTGCCCCTGCTCTGCCCCCCCAACGATTATTTCCTGGCGCCGCCACTGGAGCTCGTGTTGGGGAGGGTGTCGGCAAGGGCGTTGAGGGCCTTAGACGTGTGCTCGCGTCGAGCGGTGAGGAGCTGGCTTCACCTGCAGAAGGATGTACCTATTGGATACTACCATGCAAGCGTTAAGGATAAGGGGCTAGGTTTACCTATGCTCCGGGTGGTTGTGCCTTCTCTAAGGCTGAGGCGGTTGTTACGGATGAGGGATTCGGAGCTTCCTGGCATCCGTGGGGCGTTGGACACTCATTACGGTCGCAAGCGGCTGGAGTGGTGTTATGATGCTTTGCGTGACGTTGGGGGTGATGTTTCCAGTGCTGAAGGGTTGAGGGGGTATCTGGCGGGTCTGCTGCACAACTCAGTTGACGGTAAAGAGCTTCGTTTCTGTTCGCAGGACGAGTGTTCAACCTCTTGGGTTAGAAATTATTCCGGTGGTATACCGGCGAAAGATTTCGTGCATTACCATCAGATCAGGTCTGGGTGCTTACCTACCCGAGTACGGACGTCCAGAGGTCGGAGGGGGCCTGAGCGGAATATCTTGTGTCGTGCTATGTGTCAGTTTACTGAGACGGCCGCGCATATAGTCCAATCTTGCTTCCGGACCCATGGTGGGCGGATACTCCGGCACAACAAGATCTGTGACACTGTCTGTGAGGCCTTGAGAGGGAAGGGATGGAATGTTGAGCAAGAGAAGGTATGAGACCGACTCTGGGAGAAGGAAGCCGGATATGGTGGCTTGGAAGGAGGATCGAGCGGTGGTGGTTGACGTGCAGGTAGTATCTGGTAGTGCAAACCCGAACGATGCACATGCGGCCAAGGTCGCTAAGTATCGAGACAATGAGAGTCTTGTGAACTGCATTTCGCAGCGGTGTAGTGTCCCACCGGCAAACGTCTTGGTGACGTCAGGGACGATCACCTGGAAGGGTGTTTGGTCGTGGAGGTCCGCCCGAGACCTTGTCCGTTTGGGCATTGGTAGGGGGACGCTCCGGAGGTGCGCGACGGTAGCGCTGCAAGGCTCGTGGCTGAATTGGGTGAGGTTTAACAGTATGACGGCGGTTCGTAGCCGGCCGATGTAGTTACTGTACCTCAGTTTGAGTTGGGCTGCTCCTGTGGGAGCATTGATAATACTATCAGGATTCTAAGGTGCCTAGGCCCGGTTGTGTCTCAGTCTGGTGAGTACGCTTGCGTGCCTACTGGGCTCTCCTTTCCGTGGCAGCAATAGCTTTATAAAACTGTCCCGAGGTTGTGCTTGTCGAGTGTTTTAGCTCGGGGAGTGCCTCCGTGGTGCACAGGCGATAGCCCAATTTCTCGTAATACCTACTATTGAGAAAATTTAAGAAATATTTAAAGTAAAAAGGTTTTATTTTTCACATATTTCATGAAAAATATGAAAAAAACTTTTTTAGTTTCAAGTATTTCTTAAATTTTCTCAATAGTATTACGAGAAAATCGGTATCAAAACTACCTCCCAAGGTTTCATAACAGTGGAGTAAATAATGAGCCTTGGGGAGACTTAGGTATTTTGGGAAAATTTTATACAATCCGTCAGTTTCCATAGCGGTCCCCAGGGCTCTTGGTTAGGATTATGGATTCTATTGGTATTTATTTGTATCTGTCAGCCAATGAGAGAGCTGCCCTTCACTCATCTCTCTGCTTTTACTTGACAGTGTGTCCATTTTTTCAAGTAGTCTATCCCAGTATAACTGAACTGCAAGATAACGATGGAAGATGGAAAGGAGGCGATCGTGGACTACCAGTAGGAACCGTCGCATCATTTGCCTCTCGACTGAGAGAAACCATGAAGGAAGTTTTTTTTAATTACAGAAATGATTTGGTACGTTTCTACTCGATTTTGACGCTATTTTAAGCCTATCTTAAAATGCCGTCTACGGAGTCTACAATTGGCAAATTCCGTGGAAATTATATTATTTTGGAGACATAAAAGTGTTTTTAAATCTCTCATGGGGGGATGGTGAAGTGGACAATGGGTTATCAATATATTCTCCATGCATCCCCCCACCCCAATGGGGAATGGGTGAATGGGGAGATTATATTTTGTTTATATACAGAATAGCCTCAAAGAGCAATGTGAAATTTTATTATATTTTTATAATTCATAATATATTTCCCATATTTAATTTATTAGTTTCCGACATTTCACTCCCCTGCAAAAACAAGCTGTACGTCACACGCCGAATTCCCTGTGTGACGGGATGCAAGAACCGGCTCTGGCTAACATTATCTATACGACCCGACTCGGCGTGTGACGTCAAATTGTTTTTCATGGACAGCTTCCTACCAAACTTTGTAAATTCGTTCCTTGAAAACTATTCGTCACACAACAAAAATAATACCACAATTGTCTTCAACAACATCTCAACTTTCATAATATTAATTATTCTAAAATCTAAACTTCACTTCACTTCCCCATTCGACCACTGCGCCTAAGCCAGCTTGCTCTATTTAAATGAATTTCGGACTATGTCCGAGTAATCTAACACCTGACTGCATTTCATTACATGTTACATAATTATTGTCGCGTTGCAGAAACATGAACTTGGACTGAACTTCAACACTTTGCTTCCAAGAAGCCGTGCACGTCACTTCGACAAGAATTCGTCAGTCGAATGGTTTTGCGACGTTCATGTTCTTGTAGTGAAATGCAATATTTGATTTGAACAATTGCAGGGGAAACTTGGAAACAGTTAATTAATGGTGACAACAATGGTCCTCGTGGGGAATTAGATTGTCGAAAGTCTTTCAGTAAACAAGTTGTCAAGTGTGATGATTAAAGTGCTTGACACATTACTCTTAATTAAATGACAAATCTAATGAATTGTCACTAGCTTTTTAGGGCATGAAAAACTGTTATGTCATGTCACTGCATTTCGTTAACGATTTGTACGACGAAAGAAGGAGGGTTTCATAAATCGGCTTCACTGAAATTAGATAAATGTAAAACTATAGGAAAACGCTATGTGTAACGCGTTGACAATCGAGCATTTATAATGCAAGCGATTTCGTATGAGTATGTGAAACTTGCTGCTCTATAAATAGACATAAAAAAAGTTATGAGAAGTCAATTCGTAAGTCAAAGGGAAATCATAATTGTTTTCTCTGAATTTGTTTTAATAAATTTGACAAATATTTGAAAACAATGCATTAAAAGTCCGTAAAACGTCAATAACTTTTGATATTCTCCAGAGATTGAACAGAAATGTTCAAAAATTATAAAATGTAGGTCCCAATATAACCATTTAACATTTGAAATTGGTCGGTCAAGCGGTTACAGTTTCTATTCTCAACGAATCCCAGGATCTTGTCCAAAATCTATGCACACACGGGACCGCTCACATGGCTAGTGTGTGGGCAAAATTTCTGATCGATTACGAACAAGGCATGGGAAGAAAACAACGTTCAATACAATATGATAACTACCAAAGAGGGAACACTAAAGACGAAAAACAGAAACAATGTTACGCATTGGGTACAGCCGACTCGTTACATGTTCTGATACTAGGAAAACGCTCTGTGTAACGCGTTGATGAGCGAGCACGGACAGGCGCAACACCTCGAACCGAAATTATGTCTATCGAAAATATCATTAAAAGCCAATAATTCTTGAATTTCGTCAGACTCAAGTAAAAAAATCTCAAAATTGTCCTAAAACATTAGTCCCAATAACCATGCAAAGCTTGAACCTTTTAAACCTTTCTGATTAAACTGTTCCTCGTTAATATTCAAAAATCACAGGATCTCTTAAAAAAAATAGACCTGGGACCACTCATATGATAAAAGTGTGTGTACTTACACAATATTAGATCGATCTGTTGAATGGTCATATCAGTTTCATACGTTTGAAAGTTTCTACTCTAACTACCTTGGAACTATAAAGAGTCGAAGTAGCCGTGATCAACATTTTCGAGAAATTTGACAGCCAACACGCAAAATGTCCGTAAAACGTCAATAACTTTTGGATTGAAACATAGATTAGTCTGAAAATTGTCAAAAATGCAGATAATGTTAGTCCCAATGACCATGCAAAGTTTTAAGTTGATCAGTCATACGGTTCAAGTTTAAATTTAAAAAATAACATAAAAGATTTTTTTAAATTTTAACCAATGGGAGGATTTGGCTGAAACTTTGTAAGATTGGGTACAATGTTGGTCGCCATGACTTGTCAAAATTTCAAATTGATCGGAACTACCAATCAAAAGATATTTTTTTAAAAATTTGAACCAATCACATGAGCCCGTTCAAAAACGATCCCAGGGACCGCATAGATTACGTTAGTATATGTGCAAAATTTCAGATCGATTGGTTGTGCCGTTTGACCTGGGCAGTGAACACAAAAAAAAAACAAAAAAACAAAAAAACAAACACACAGAGAAAGTGCCGTAAGAGTACCGTGGTGACGCTCGCTACGCTCGCTCAAAAAGCCATAAAACCAGTCTTGCAAATCACCTCTCTGTATAAAAATATCTGTATTTTAGGCAACGTATACTACATGACGTTTAAAAAAAAATCATCGTCATTTTGCCATTTCAAGAAGTTGCTGACAAACCAAAGCTAATTTTTTTTTCTTCGGCCAAAAGTCTCGGACACTCTTTCAGCCAATCATCTCATCTCCAATTTTCCAGTAAAAAATTTGTTGACATGGTTAGTCAGGAACTTCTTGAATGGCAATTGACGATGAAAACTTTTTGAAACATGTCATTACCGAATACGCATAGACATAGAATAGAATTAAATAGAATTAAATAGAATTAAATAAAATTAAATAAATAAAATTAAATAAATAAATTTATTTAATTAATTAAATTAAATAAAATTAAATAGAATTAAATGGGATAATGATAATGATAAGTAGTGATAACATACATGAATTAGAATGATAGTGTGGTTTTGAGGTAGAACTAGAGCTAAGATTTCTCAAAACCACACTAAGGAAGATCTTGAGGCGGCAAGAAATGGAATGTTTCACTCACAGCCAACAAAATGTTCACAGATCCAGCCAAACAAAAGACGATACAAATACTCAAGCATTAACAAATATTAGTGCAAACTCAGCTGATCATCGAGATGGTCCTTTTGAATACATCGTAGAAGACAGCTACAGAGGTGATAAAGACTTGAACCTAGAATATGGAGGAGGCTCATATTATTTCTAGTAAGTAATCTTTCATAAGAAATATGAAATGTCATTTACTTGATGAAGTAGTGACACTCGACGAAATATTGTATTTGTCAAATTAATACTATTAAAGTTTGTTGAAGTTAGAAAGTACCAGAGTTGGGTAAGTTACTTGTAAAAAGGAACTATTTACTCAGTAAGTTACCTGATATCAGGAGGAACTAAGCTACTTGGTAAGTTACTTCATTTGAAAAGTAAATGCGTAGTTACCAAAAATGGAAAGTAACTTTAAATGTACTTTAAAGTTACTTTCCAACTTTTATTATACGTCTGATATAAATGCAAAACAAAATAAAACTTGGATTTGGCTCTTCTCTCAATAAATAGATAGGGAGTTCGAGGACTGTGAATTCCACCAAAATATTATATTTGTCAAATTAATATTTCACCTAAAAGTTACTTTAAAAGTAACGAAAATTAAATTACAAGTTACTTTAAAATTGTAACTTAGTTACTACCAAATTTACTCTAGATACCCCATAAGTTACCCAGAAAGTAACTAGTTCTAGTAGTTCTCTAGATACCCCAGAGGTTACCCAGAAAGTAACCAAACTCTGGAAAGTACTTAGTTACTACCAAATTTACTCTAGAAACTCCATAAGTTACCCAGAAAGTAACTAGTTCTAAAGTTCGTTCACGTTTAGAATATCAAGGCCGTGTAGATACTACTGTAGTCAAACGAACAATTGTATTCCTACACATGTAAATATCAATATAATAATCCAAAAATATGTATAATACGACTGTAGATAAAAAATACATCAATTTTATTGAGTGTTTCTAATATTTTCTACTATAAAAAATTGTGTTTCTCATAATTTATGCAATTTCAATATTACAAAGAAAAAAGTCTTGCCATTGACAGGGCGTGCTCATGTGAACGACCAATGAACGATGTGATCGACTAAAACGTCAGAAATATTCTTAACGTTGAAGCACAACGGAGCATTTTGCAAGTTGTTTACGTGTTTTATAAATTTATTTTACTGCTATTATGACCAGGTTAGCGTAATCTTTATTAAACAAATGTTTTTATGTTAATTATACTATGTATGCTTTGAGTATAATGAATAGAAATGTGTAGTAACTTTAATTAATGTATCAGGAAATGTCAGTTTAAATATTCGCGCCAGAGCGGGAGTTTAAATGTACGCGCCAATTATGCAAGGTCGAATGTGCGCGCCAATGCAAAGAAGTCGAGTGAGAGAGGTATAGCGGGAAGTTCTTGCCCATAAAGTGTTTGACGGCTTTAACGAGGGGAGGGGGAGTTCCATGCGCAGAGACCAAAATGAAGACTTGGCGCTTAATCCGCGGCTACGAGATCCTGTCGATTTCCTCACTGCAGGATTTTGGAGGAACGTACTGATTGGCTTAGACAGATTCTCAGTATAATTTCCTACAAACTAGCGGCTTGCAAGAGTTCTGATTGGACTAGAGTCGGGAGTGGCAGGTCGAAGAGAGGGGATAGCGTCTGTTGAACATTTTTCAAGAAACTTTTCCATTCACTTCACTTCGTGCACAACGTTCAACTGAGTCGGTCCACGACACTTGGGTCAACCAAATGACCACGCGGTCGGAAAAATTACCGCTGATATTATACTGTGAGGGTATATAAAGTTATTTAAGTGTAATATATCGACACAAGTCATAGTAAAAGTGTTTTTCGGCAAGTTTTTCGGTCAACAAAGCTGGCGAATTTGAAGTATAGAGGCCGTAACTACCGAGGACCGGTGCACGAGGAGGAAACATTCCACCAGGTATGATGTATGGAACAATCAAGTTGTATAAGCCAGTGAAGTCAGAGTTATCACGTTATTGGAAGAGTTTGGAGGAAGTCAGCGAGAAACTCGGGCCAATGCTGGTTCCCGTAACGGCAGGAAATCGCCGTACTAAACGGCGTGCCCACCTTTGGGTCGAGACGGCGTGGTCGGCAAACACAATAACCGTCAAGCAAGAAGAACGACCGATGTTTGTGCAGGACTGGAACAATGAATGATGGGTGATGAACAGAGACGCATAAGGTTTGATGTACTACTGTATTTTTATTTTGTAATAGATGAGAAAGAGAATCATTTAGCACTAGAACTTGGCCAAGTAGGAATTCATGACTATTGTAATTATTGTACAATCTGCTAATTATATGATTACTATTTAAATGAGCTGTTTTGGACCATGTCCATAATTTATTGTTGGACCATCTGAGCTAGTTTTCGTATGTGTTTTGAAGGTATGATTTATTCCAAGAGGTTTCAAGGATCTATATTAATTTGTTTCTGTGGTGTTTTTATTTTACCGGGCAAAGGTAGAAGCATCTCAACGTGAACGAACTTTAGTTGTTCTCTAGATACCCCATAAGTAGGGACAACTGTTTTTCGCGCGCGCGAAATGCGCGAAATTTTCAGAATGTTGAGCTATCATATTTTGAACAACTTTTCTCCATGAATCACATCATAACCTGTCATAATCTGATCGCGACAAAACGAGAAATTGTGATGTTTTAGGCCATAAAACCGAAATCAACATCTTTACGCAACATAACACCGAAATTTAATGATTTTTGCAACATTTATACTAATTTTCATCAATTTTGAAGACAAGATATCATTTTTAACACGAAAATAAAATATATTTCAACTTAGAGTCAATGACAGTGACAGCTAACAGCTTGTCTGGCTTAAAGCAATCATACCAACCTTAAAAATAATGTCAAAGTTGCATATTTTCCCGACAAATATTTAAAAAATATTTAATTTACTTTAATGTAGGATAAATTAAATTACATGTGTGCAAATAGCCAATTGTAAAGCTGGAATTTGGAAGATTATTGAAAAAAGTGTGAAATAAATCTTAATTGTTGCAGGAAATGCATTTATAGGCAGATAATGCCAGAGGTAATAATGATTTGAAATTTTGAATATTTTTAAAACTTGAAGTTTTGGCAATTTTTACAAGAAATTTTCATAACACCCATAAAACGCGAAATTTCATTGTCTTAAAACGAAATTTTGGATTTTATAAAACCATTTTCAGGTGTGTCTACCCATAAGTTACCCAGAAAGTAACCAACTCTGGAAAGTACACCAAAGGAGATATCTGACTTGCTAACCTCACTTCCTTCTGTTCCGAACTCAGTTCTCACAAGATGGGTCGTCATCACCACGAGTCTGGCGATCCGTTCATAGTAAATGGAGGTGTCTCGTGGAGCTTCAAATTGAAAAAAGTAAACGTTGAAACCAAAGTCACCTACAAGGTGGACGCCGCGGGATTCAAAGCCAACATAACGTGAGCTCGAATCTGTTGTGTTGTTATTCGCACAATAAAGATCAGCTCTGCACTCTAGTGGTGGAGATGTGGTACTAGAGGAAGGGTGTACGCATTCAATTCTCCATAAGGAACGTGTAGAGTTTGGATACCCCTACTGCATACACAACTAAACATAGAACCTTGAAAAAAGTAACGAGTATAGAAAAGATGATGCTTTATCGATCTGTCACCTCAGAATTTTTCTCCAAGGTTAAATTGCAGCGTAATAATCGTTCAAACATGTAATGCATCAGCCAATCAGAGGACAGGAAATGGTCCAACGGACCCATAAGGCTACAGTATAAGCCGTATTTGCTTCATACGGAAAGTTATTTTATAATTATTTAGACACAAAAAATACATTTCTGAGGTGACAGATCGAAAAAGCATAATCTTTTCTATACTCATTACAATTTTTATGGTTCTATGTTAAATAGTGTATGAAGTAGAGGTATCTAAACTCTACAGGTACCTTATGGAGAATTGAATGCGTACACCCTTCCTCAAGTACACATTTCTACCACCAGAGTGCAGAGCGGAAGCTTGATTTAGCGAATACCCTGTTCACACTGAGGATTCGATCAAGATCCAAAATCTCGATTGCAATCGAAAATGTGTGTGAACTGAACTCAATCGAACTCGATCATGATCCAAAGTCTCGATTAGTTGTAAGAACGCAATCGAAATCTGAATCATGATCAAACTCAAGGTCAAACAAAAGAAATCATGAATTTTAAAAACGAAAACTTACAAATGTATGCTCTAATTTACATGTAACAAGTATCCCAGAAAAAAACACTCCGTGTAAAAAAGGCAGCCAAGTCTCTTTACTTTAAAAAAATTCAACACCGAAAAGGAGTGATATCAAAAAAGGAGCCAAGTCAATGACATTTCCAAATATTTAATCGTATCTTTGAAATAAAAGTATAAACACCGAGAAATACTTTACAAAAGGACTTGGCGCATCGTTTTTTTAAAGACATCATTCTATCCTAAAAGTGGAAAGAAATTTACAAGTAGGTACATTTTCCTCTTTCTATTAGAGCCAGAATCTATGAATCAAGCTACTTTTAGTAATGACTATTTTATAGTTTTGTCAATGGCGATAGAAGCATGATTTTATGCTGTAATATATAAGTAATATAAGGGTGAAAGAATTACATAACAATTGGAAGTGGTGAGAATGTAGGTTTCTTTGGAAAACTTCCATGGAGTCAGGAGTCAGGATCCTCATCAGTGTGTTGTGTCTAATGTCCGCCCGTCCGATCGGGTAGCTCAGTTGGTAGAGCTCTCGCCCGGCAAGTGAGAGGTCCCAAGTTCGTGCCCCGGTTCGGTCGGATATTTTTCACAACACACATCCCTTCATATCAATTGGAAGTGGGCTCATACATATTCTTGCAGTACTGTTAATATGGCGATATTAGACTGGTATCTTTTCATAATTTGATCTTGACTGAAGGAAATCATGAAACGTTGTCAAATAATTACTAACTAATGGAACACAATTATATATTTTTGAAGTGTCAAGTGTATAAAGTTAAATTTTTTAATAGAAATTCAATATGACTGTCTTCTTTGTGAAATGTATTTTTATAAAATGTGTATTAATAGAAATTGTTACATGATGAGAAGGTATAACGCATGAGACTTAATTATATTCACCACGAAACCACGATTACTACGATTACTATTGTGTATATTTATAGAAAGCATAGACAACAAGTTTCATAGCGTATATATTCATATAGAAAATATTTTACAGAAGGTATGTATAATATGTACCTAATTGAAAGATGTTTCCCTATTATTCTAAACATTCAAAATGACGGTTGTATATAAATGGCACATGCTTATGAATAGAAAAATGTCTTTAAAAAAACGATGCGCCAAGTCCTTTTGTAAAGTATTTCTCGGTGTTTATACTTTTATTTCAAAGATACGATTAAATATTTGGAAATGTCATTGACTTGGCTCCTTTTTTGATATCACTCCTTTTCGGTGTTGAATTTTTTTAAAGTAAAGAGACTTGGCTGCCTTTTTTACACGGAGTGTTTTTTTCTGGGATATCACTTCTTTTGTTAGTTTATTCATACAGCTTGTAGCACAGCTTGTGTCCGTGCAAGAACTTATTTCTTTAAAAAAATACGCCTATGCCGATTTGGATACTTAGAAAAGTTGCGTTTGGTATATAAGATTAAAATAATTATCCAAGAAGAATAGCTTTAAGTTTCGTTACAATCGGTCCAGCCGTTTTCGATATATGACGTCACTTCCGGTTTTAGCAATGGCGGCCGAAAATAATGTCGTCTTGAATTCATAATTATTACTCCTACACATTTCCAAAATTTGGTTGCAATCGGTACAGCCGTTTTTGATATATGACGTCACTTCCGGTTTTAACAATGGCGGCCGAAAATAATGTCGTCTTGAATTCATAATTATTAGTACAACACATTTCCAAAATTTGGTTGCAATCGGTACAGCCATTTTCGATATATGACGTCACTTCCGGTTTTAACAATGGCGGCCGAAAATAATGTCGTCTTGAATTCATAATTATTAGTCCAACACATTTCCAAACTTAGGTTGCAATCGGTACAACCGTTTACGATATATGACGTCACTTCCGGTTTTAAAAATGGCCGCCGAGAACACTGCAACCTTGAATTTATAATTATTTACAAAGTACGTTTACTTATATCTATTTTAAAGTATAAAGTGGTGAATTTAGCGTCATTTAGCATATTTATGACGTCATTTCCGGTATAGGTCATAAAATGTGTGACGTCATTTCCGGTTTCGATATTTGAATCATCAAATATTACTGATTACATAAAGTTGACCGTCTAAATCGTTTAGCGCTGGTTTTGTTCTAATCTGTTTAGCCGTTTTTGAGACATGATGTCACTTCCGGTTTCAAAATGGCGGCTTCCGGTTGGTTTTATAACAAGTCAAATGAAATATCAAAAGTACAAACGTTACATAAATATCAAGACAATCGGATCAACAGTTGTTGCTGAAATGCAAATCGATGTATATTAAATTTCATGACGTCATTTCCGGTTTATTTAAAATAATGTTCAGTCTTTTGATATTGATAATCCATATAGATGACCGTCTGAAACGATTGGCGCAAATTTCGTTCCGATCGGTCCAACCGTTGACGAGATATGACGTCACTTCCGGTTTCAAAATGGCGGCACAAAAAATTCATGGGGACAAGGTTAAATCAGACGCCAAAAGTGCACACGTGGTAAAAATGTGAGATCAATCGGTTCAGCCGTTTAGGCTGTGGCCTGTTTACCGGATTTTAGCTCCAGCCTACTACTACTAAGATTATTATTATGAAAACCGCCCTAAAACACAGTTTTCACGGCCCTCTAGCGCGCAAAGGGCGTAACCTATTGTTCCCAAATTTAGTATATGTTGTAGGGTGGGCCATAGCTCGAAATTAAGATATTTCGCAACAATGTGAGATTTCTCAATTTTAAGATCCAGTAGGCCGAAAATGCCACTTTGATGCTTACAGTAAAAGTGGGTTTGCTCCAGCCTTTATATGAGAGTGTGCGCGCGCCGTACGACTTGGCTGGCGTGGAGCGACCGCTCCACTAGATTATAAAGTTTAACTAGAATCTTGCCTCCATTTTGATTTCGATTGAAATTGAACTGGATCATGATCGAATTCTCAGTGTGAACAGGGTATCAAAGTGAATGGAGTCAATTTGCTGAAACTTTAAGTAAGCTTTATGATAAATCCTTTGTGATACTTTTTATGATTATTTTCAGATCCGAATATTCTTATGGAGTTGGATTTGTGAGTTGTACAGGGCAAAAGTCATTCATAATAACCCATAATTCCTTTCCTTCTTCCCAATATCTTTCCATAAATGTCTCATAGCGAAAATCAAATCAATGGTCGATCTGTCTTTTCTAAATCCATATTGTTCTTCTCTTAAACTTTCTTCTACTTCACATCGTAGCCTTTTCTCCAGAATCCTTTCATATAATTTGGCGCCTTGACTCATCAAAGTAATACCACGATAATTGGAACATTGTTTTCTATTTCCTTTCTTAAAAATAGGAACAATTACACCTCTTGTCCAATCTTTAGGAACTCTTTTCTGAGTCCATGCCGCCCGAACCACCCTATAGAACCATTCCAATCCTGTTTTTCCTGCAGCTTTAATCATTTCAACAACAACTTCATCATCTCCAGCTGACCTTCCATTTTTCATCCCCATTACTGCCAATTCTACCTCCCGCATTACCACTCCATCTTGACATTCCTCATCCTCTTCATCATGCAGATCCTTGTTAGTCACATCTTCATTATTCATATCTTCATCTGTATTTAACAGTTTTGAAAAATAGTTTTTCCATAGATCTTTTATCTCTTCTTTATCATTTGTATTAATGCCATTTTCATTTTCCATATAGGCCTGGATTCTCCTACATTCTCTCTTCTCTTTGATCATTCCATACAACATCTTTTTATTTCCTTCGAAATCTATTTCCAATTTATCTACTAACTTTCCCATTGTCTTTTCTTTAGATTTCCAAATTATGTAATTTACTTTTCTCTTCAATCTCTGATATTCCATTATATTAATTTGAGAACGATGCTTTTCCTTCCGACGCCATGCCGCTCTCTTCATTTTAATCGCCTTTTTTATTTCTGAGTTTCACCATGGAGTTTCCTTTGGTTTAATTTTTCCTTTTGCTCTTCCACACGTGTCTTCGACATTTTTAATAAACATATTCTTAAAATAGTTCCATTCCTCATCAACTGATTTAATTGTACCATTTGGAAATTGACTGTTCACTAGCTTTCTAAAATTATTCTTGATATGTTTGTCTTGTAATTTCCATACACGAAGTTTATTGTTCCTCCATTTTGGAATTGTTGTCAAAATTTGTCCATTGATTATCATTTCTGCTACAAGCAATCTATGGTCTCCATCAAAAGACACATTTGGCACTACTTTGACATTTTTAATGTATTTTTTTAACCCTGAACTATATATGATATAATCTATAACAGATTTAGTTTTTCCATCCCAACTGTATCTTGTAATTATATGTCTCTCTCTTTTTTGAAACATACTATTTCCGACAACTAACCCGTTTCTCAAACACATGTCCAACAAATGTTCTCCTTCCTTATTTCGATTTCCATATCCATTTACACCCAATACATCTTCATAACCTCTTCTCTCTATATACCAACTCTTGCGTTAAAATCTCCAATCAGTATTACGTTTTCTCCACATATATGTCTTTCCATCTCTTCAATATGCTTTTCTTTCTCCTCCATTGCTTTGCCTACTTGCGGTGAATAAACTTGTATTATTTCACACAATCTTCGCCCGAAGTATATTTGCATTTTTATCAGCCGATCATTTATACTTTCCACATTTACCACATTTTGATTCATCCTTGGACTTACTATTATTGCCACTCCATTCTTTCCATCTTTGAGTCCAGACCAGTATATGTAATATCCTCCTCTTAATTCTTTACCACCTTCCCCTCCCCACTTCGTTTCACTCAACCCAACCAAATCCAACTTTCTCGCTACCATTTCATCAATAATCTCTTCTAATTTATCATTAAATGTTACAATATTTACTGTGGCAATCTTTATAATACTTGTCTTCTTTCTTGTCTTCTTAATATGACATTTCTACTAATACCATTTCTCCTTTCTTTCCCTGAACCTTCCTTTCCCTCATCTCTTGTCACGCCTTGGTTCTCCAGAACCAACACGTCCGAAAAAAACCCCGCCGTTGATATTCAACACTGACAAATTCCTTAGAATATCTTTCTCTTCTCTTTAGGTATGTCTCCGTCTCCGATTCTTTCTTCTGTGTTTCTTCTGTTCTTAATCTAATTTCTTCCCCATTTAGCACCTCCCATTCTCTTCTGTTCTGCCTGTATCCTGGTACATACGGCAGCTCAATGAACTGTACCTCTCGATCTCCCAGACTGTTCTTCAGATCTCCATTGACATAGCTTCCGGCAACACTTTGAAATCCAAGTAATATGACATTTACTTTTGCTCCAACAGCTAGTATTGTCATATCTACTAACTTAACTAGCTCCTTGATGATATCGTCTTTGTTTCTTCTCATTTGAATTTCCCGATTTCCTACTTTCAACACAATTTTCTTTACTTTATTTGTAATACCTTCGTAATACTTTTGTTCCATTCTTTTGGAAAGCTCTTCTACCCAAATTCCGGGCTCTCGTTTGACAATATTGTTATTGCCTCTACAAAATTCTGCTGCTTCTCTACCTCCCACATCCCCCAACAACAAAGTCAGTTTTCTTTCAGTGCTTCTTTTTTCCTCAATTATACTACCTTCGACTAAATCACTAACCTTATCTTCATTATTTATTTGTGCCACATTTATATTTTCTTCATTTCCAGTGTCATCTTCATCACCTTCGGTTATAAAGAGGTTATCATAACTTATTCCGTCATATTCCGTATCCCCTTGAGTTAATATTTCATTTTCCTCATTTTCTTCGTCAGTATCCTCTAGCGATATACTTTCCTCATTCTCACCTTCCGAATCCACAATAAGAACAGTTGGCTCCCCTTCTTTCACTTCTTCAACACTCGCTGTGTAATTGTGTAATTTCATCTGTAGTTGTTGTGTTGTACGCTACTGAGGCTGAATAGGAAAAACAGTTCTTGAATTTTTTACTTCGATGAGTTCCGAAGTCTAGCTTATCTTTGGACCGCGTGTCTCGTAGGTAAATATCATGACGCTTTCTCAACTTATCATTTAAATACTTTGGCTCTCCCGTTCTCAATATCTTGTGCGTTGCGCATGTTAAATGTAGGCTTCTTCTCGCTTCCATCTTTAGCCAATGAAGTTTTTGAATGTAGGGACTTATATGGTGTCTTCTCTTAATATTGAATACTAGGAAAACGCTCTGTGTAACGCGTTGATGAGCGAGCACGGACAGGCGTAACAACTCGAACCGAAATAATGTCTATCGAAAATATCATTAAAAGCCAATAATTCTTGAATTTCGTCAGACTCAAGTATAAAAATCTCAAAATTGTCCTAAAACATTAGTCCCAATAACCATGCAAAGCTTGAACCTTTTGAACCTTTCTGATTGAACTGTTCCTCGTTAATATTCTAAAATCACATGATCTCTTTAAAAAAATAAACCTGGGACCACTCATATGATAAAAGTGTGTGTACTTACACAATATTAGATCGATCTGTTGAATGGTCATATCAGTTTCATACGTTTGAAAGTTTCTACTCTAACTACCTTGGAACTATAAAGAGTCGAAGTAGCCGTGATCAACATTTTCGAGAAATTTGACAGCCAACACGCAAAATGTCCGTAAAACGTCAATAACTTTTGGATTTAAACATAGATTAGTCTGAAAATTTTCAAAAATGCAGATAATGTTAGTCCCAATGACCATGCCAAGTTTAAAGTTGATCAGTCATACGGTTCAAGTTTAAATTTAAAAAATGACACAAAAGATTTTTTTAAATTTTAACCAATGGGAAGATTTGGCTGAAACTTTGTATGATTGGGTACAATGTTGGTCGCCATGACTTGTCAAAATTTCAAATTGATCGGAACTACCAATCGAAAGATATTTTTTTTAAAATTTGAACCAATAACATGAGCCCGTTCAAAAACGATCCCAGGGACCGCATAGATTACGTTAGTATATGTGCAAAATTTCAGATCGATTGGTTGTGCCGTTTGACCTGGGCAGTGAACACAAAAAAAAACACACAGAGAAAGTGCCGTAAGAGTACCGTGGTGACGCTCGCTACGCTCGCTCAACAAACCTAGCACAAGAATTCTGGACTTTTTGAATACGATCTACATCTTTCTTCGAAATACACGGTCCGTAAACGATGTCACAGTAATTCAAATTAGATATTATAAGTGCCTCAACAAGCTTGCTTTTTGTTGATCTTGTCAGAATTTGTTTAAATCTTTGTTTAATAACTTGTGAGTTGACATGGCAGTGGTGACGGTTTGTTCCGTTGGAGGTGCTGGTGGCCCTGATAAGGGCCGTTCGCGACGTTTCGAAGGATGTACTTCCTTCATCTTCTGGCGGTTGACTGCGAAGATGTTGCTGGCAGCGCGGTCTCTTATTCGTTTTCGGGTTGGTCTGGTTTCCCATTGGTGAAGAGTGGACGACCAATCGCAGAGGTGGAATTTGCGACTGTTTTCATCCTTCAACGGAAGGATCTCCAACGGAATCTCCAGCACCTCCAACGGAACAAACCGTCACCACTGCCATGTCATTACAAGATGGTTCCGAAAACGTCCACGACATCATCTACCGCCTCTACGGGGAGGACACACTTCACCGAACGAGAAAGTTTGAGAAGCTTCGCATCAAGAAGGAGAAGACTCTCTGCGATCTAAGTTTTCTGATGCGATGCCGAGGACAGGAAGTAGTACCGAACTTCAGCAGATTCCTCTTGTGAGTTGCCGCGCAGCGGCTACTCTCGAAAATGTCATTGCCAGCCTGTATGGCTATAAATGACTGCCAGTTGATTAGAGACAGAGGTGGAGTTGGTGGAGCTCGTGGATAGAGCTGGCGGCGATTATGTTAGGAATGCCAGGTTGTGGACAAACTTGGATGTTTGTTGGTGAAATTAGCGCTCGATCGAGGCTACTTAAGATTATTAATGTGTTGTTATTTGTCCGAGGATTTTCTTTTTCGCGCTCCTGATATGCGTGGAGGCGGTAAGGAGGATGGTGTTTGGAGTGATGCGACCGGTCTTTTGAACTAATCATGAGAGCTGACTGAGATTGTTGACTGCTCCAGAATGAGACGGTTTTTGGAAAGCGGAAGTGATGCGAAGAAAGTTTCGGCAAAGTGGATGAGTGTGGCTGAAATGTAGGGAATGTTCAGCGCATTATGGAGGTCTATAATGCTTGTCGCTCGGGGAGCGCCAGTTGCCATTCTGAAGGCTTTGTTTTGAAGGACTTGAAGAGTCTGCAGGTTCGTGGCAGAAGTAATACCAGACCAGATCGGCGAGGCGTATGTGAAGGTTGGTTGGATAATGGATTTATAGAGGTGTAATTTTGTGTTCCAGGACATAGATTTGTTCTTTAGAAGCGGATAGAGTGCTGCTAATTTGCCGTTGGCTCTTTTATGGACCTCTCGGATGTGTGCTGTCCAGGTAAGCCTGCGCCTTCATTTCCACACCAGGTCGCCGAACACCAGCCGGATACTGCAGAAAGCTGGCATGGCTCTCCTGCGAGACACCATATCCCGGACATACAAGAGAATCGACGAGCTGACCACCGATCTCTACCACACGCACCTCGAGCTAAGCAGCGAGCTCGAACCTCCACTCTTCGATCGGATTGATCTACTGACGCACCGGTCTGCACTGGAGAAGAGTGAAATAGCCCTGCAGCGTCAACGCAAGAAGTTTGACGCGCTCCTGGCTCGTGCCCCTACCACTGCCAGACCATCAGGCCGCACCATCGACCCAGACCGAGTCGTCGTGAACGCGTCTTCACACGACCTCTCCGACGCAGCTCGCTCAGTCTTAGCGAGAGGGCTCAACTTCGCCGTCGCTCCGTCCCGCCTGCCCATCGAGCGCATCGTCTGCGGCGTGGAAGCGGCCATCCGGACTCTACCCTCCGCCGAGGCAGAGCAGCTCCGCCAGGACACCGCCGCTGTACTACGTCGAGCCAAGCCTCCAGCCAGCAACGTACCTCCTGCAGAGATGCGGGCGGTACGTGAGCTGAGAAAGAACAAAGCAGTCACGATCTTGCCCGCCGACAAAGGCAACAGCACGGTGGTCCTCGACACGACAGACTACCACGCCAAGCTGAGAGCTCTCCTGGACGACCCGACATACGCCACCATCAAACGAGATCCGACGCTCGCCTTGGAGAAGGAGACCAGGGACCTGATCAGAGTGTCAGAGTGCCGAGGTTCTACGGCCTTCCGAAGACTCACAAGCCAGGTCTGCCTCTCCGCCCCATAGTCAGCGCGGTACGCTCTCCGACGCAAGCTCTAGCAAAACACCTTGCTAAGCGTCTTCAGCCCGACTCCGAGACAGCTCCATCCTACATCAAGAACGCGGCCCACTTCGTCAGCCTCCTGCACGACCTCCGGCTCGACCCGGGCGATCTACTTGTCAGCTTTGACATCGTCTCGCTGTTCACGAACATCCCGATCGACGAGGCAGTAGACATCGCAGGCAACAAGTGCAGACTGCCGCCCTCCGTCCTCGAGCTGGTCCGTCACTGCATGAAGTCCACATACTTCATGTTCGACGGCCAGTTCTACGAGCAAGTCTCCGGAGCACCGATGGGATCGCCGCTGTCCCCTTTGTTGGCCAACCTCTACCTCGAGGACTTCGAGACCAGAGCCATCGACTCGGAGCCGCTGAAGCCCCGCTGCTGGTACCGCTACGTCGACGACACTTTCGTCGTCTGGCAGCATGGAGCGGACAGGATCCCCGAGTTCTTGGCACATCTCAACTCCGTGCACCCGAACATCCGGTTCACCCACGAGATGGAGTCCGGTGCACAACTGCCCTTCCTCGACTGCCTCGTCATCAAGAACCAGGACGGCAGCCTTGGACACACCGTCTACAGGAAGCCGACCAACACCAACCGGTACCTGAACGCGGCATCTCACCACCACCCGTCTCAGCTCCGCGCAGTCGCCAACACTCTGGCCACCCGCTCCCAGCGCATCGCCGACGCGGACCACATCGACGCCGAGGCCAGGACTCTCCGGGAGTCTCTTTTGGACAACGGCTACCCCAACCGAGTATTCGAGAAGGCTTGGAACCGGGTCCCGAAGCCAACGGAGGTCGCGTCCCAGGAGGCCGCCACCCAGGAGGCCGGGGGAGAGGAAGAGAACGAGCGGCCCCCGAGGCTGGCCTTCCTGCCCTACGTCAAGGGTACAACCGACTGGATCGGCCGACTCCTGGCAGAGCACGACATCAAGACGGTCTTCAACACCGACCAGAAGATCTCCGAGCTCCTGGGCAGCGCCAAAGACAAGATCCATCTCGAGCAGAGAGGCGTCTACGAGATCCCCTGCTCGGACTGCAGCCGCACCTACATCGGCCAGACAAAGCGGCAGATGTCAACGCGTCGGAAGGAGCGCCAGCGAGCCGTCAGGAAGATGGACAGCACATCGTCGCTTGCCCAGCACGTTGAGGAAACCGGACACTCTATCGATTTCGAGGCAATGAAGCCACTCGCCTCCATCGAGCATTACGTCGTCCGCACCATCCGAGAGGCAGTCGAAATCGAGAGGCGTCCCGGCAACCTCAACAAGCGCGACGACAGCATCCGCCTTCCACACGCGTGGAAGCCCGTCATGTCCAGGATACTCGTGCCGCCGACCGAGCCAACAGCCAAGCCAGCCGCGGAGAACATCTCGCAGAGTTCACTGTTGGGGCCGTGCACGAGAAGTCGAGCCCGCCTCCAGCCGGCACCGAGCATCAGCGGAACGAGCCTCGCGGGAAGGCTGAGGAACACCGAGCGGCCGCCGCGGGCACCGACAGGAGCGCTACAGCCGGCACGTCTGACCCGCAGTAGAGCGCGCGCCCAACTGAAGAAATGAAGGATGAAAACAGTCGCAAATTCCACCTCTGCGATTGGTCGTCCACTCTCCACCAACGGGAAACCAGACCAACCCGAAAACGAATAAGAGACCGCGCTGCCAGCAACATCTTCGCAGTCAACCGCCAGAAGATGAAGGAAGTACATCCTTCGAAACGTCGCGAACGGCCCTTATCAGGGCCACCAGCACCTCCAACGGAACAAACAGTCACCACTGCCATGTGATTACAAGATGGTTCCGAAAACGTCCACGACATCAACTTGTGAGTTGTTTTGTTTACGTTATTACTTTGTTATTACTTCATTTTATCATTTCCACCAGATTCCTTACCATAATTGTGGTTCATTTCCGAAGATAATAAATAGTGCCTTTCTGATCAAAATGACATTGATAAGATCAATAGCAAAAGGCGGACGATACGAAACCGATGCCGATATAGCACTTATAGGTACTTTCTCACACTGAGACTTAGAGTGTGCCCCCTTTGCTTGAAAACGTAGTCTGTGCATGGCTGTGGAAGACAAAATAATACAAATAAACTTAACAAAATAATACTAGCCCAAGACTATTCGCACCAAATGGCACGAATCCGTGCAATTTCCAAAGACATTGGACTATTTAATTGACATAACCCGCAGCCGCAACACGTAAGCGCAACTGCGTGAAAAGTTGAAACCATGCATACATACCATTGCACCCGCGCACAATTACATACCCCGCAACACGCAGCCGCAGCCGTAGTTACGTCAGGCCACGCCCACATTCTGACGGGCAGCCAATCAGAATGAGATAATAAAACCGGAAACGGAAACACTACGCAGCTTTAGGGGCGGTGGGCCAGACCCATGGCCAGCTAGTCAGACAGTTTCCAATCCCTGTAAAGTATGGTGATTGTAGCTAAGTAATTCCGTTCATTCTCGTCCAACTGTCAGTGCCACTTCAACCACAACACAAGCCCCCATCCAAAGAACTGAATCATGTCATTTGCGACGTTGCATGACCAAAAGTTTTGTGACCTTGAAGTTTTGTGCGAATAGCCTCGGCCGCGCAGACTGGCACACAAATCCGTGCACCCATTCGTGCTAATAGCGCGCCCGCGCAGCCAAGGCTATTCAAGTCGGAACAAATCTGTGCACGGATGGGTGCGAAAGACACTTAGTTTAAACGTTAACTTATCTACCAATCACAAGACGGAACAAAGAGAATGTTGAAATTTGCAAGGTGTATAAGTAGATTGTTATTCTAAATTTTCAATGGAAAACAGATACCTACCTACTTTTATAAATACCAACTGCAATATAAAAAGTTTTTCCTCGAGTGGGACTCGAACCCACGACCTTCCGATATCCAGTCAGATGCTGTAACTGAGCTACCGAGGCAGTTCATATTGCAGCGGCTGTGTTCCAATATAAGCTGCGTTAGCAACTTATGACCCGATTTTCAAGATACCTAGAGCATCTGACTGGATATCGGAAGGTCGTGGTTTCGAGTCCCACTCGAGGAAAATCTTTTCATATTGCAGTTGGTATAAATATTAACATCCACCTATCTGAGGTTATCAGTAATAAACTGTATTTCACAGATACTTTTATGTTGATTGAGTGGATCTTCAATTTAATATGGATGTATATGTTTCTGTGCGTTTGGTGCGGAATTCCGGTATAAGAATTGCACGTACCGGTGCTCGCTCGTCAACGCGTTACACCGAGCGTTTTCGTAGTAGGTAGGTACCTACATTTTATCAAGCAAGCGGAGCGAGCGCCTCCACTATTGTAACTTATGGCTCAAATCTCTGGGTTTTTTATCTGTGTTTTTCGCAAAACATTTCAAACGAAGTAGTAGCTATAACGAATCTGGCAAATTTTTTCACAAAAGATTCATTACTATCTAATGCAGAAGGCTTAGGATTTCCAGAAAAATTGCATTGATGAGAGAGCTCCGATACGTGCAAAATTTCGACCCGGAATTTAGTAACGCACAAAACATATTTAATTGAAATATGATCTACTGAATCAACATAAAAGTATCTGTTTTAACAACCACCTGTTACCTCCGTTGGCACCAGAGAGAGCCCCGACCTTCGCTCTTTCCTGTGACAGACAACCATAATACTGCCTCCATGAGATGCCAACAGTAATGCTACAGCATTACTGTGATAGCAACAGACAGGGCCCCGTGCTCCGCCCTGCCCCGTGACAGACATCCATTATACCGTGCTGCCTCCATTAAGATGCTAACAGCATTGCTGCTGCTAGCAACAGACAGGGCCCCGTGCTTCGCCCTGTCCCGTGGCAGCCATCCATATACGACTGCCTCCATGAGATGCCAACATTGGTAACTGACAGCAACTTTCATTAGTAAACTAATCGAAAATGTGTATTTCATTAAAGGAAATTGGCATTGTCGCGACGATTTGTGTTTCAAGTTGTATTAATAATCTAGAAATGCAGTGATATCCCCAAAAAAAGCACTCGGTGTAAAAAGGGTTGCCAAATCTCTTCAACTAAGAAATATAAAATCTAAAAATTTAGCACTAGAAAGTAATAATATCAATAAATGGACCAAGTCAAAACTATTTTAAAACTCTACAAAATATTTGACGCATCGCATTACTTGTGTTTTATTTAGCGAGCGTCTCCAGTTGAAACTATTGGCACAAACTTCTGTTTATTTGGGTTTTTCGCATTAAATTTTAAACGAAGTAACGGATCTGGCCAATTGTTTCACAAAATATTCATTACAATCCAATGCAGAAGGTATAAATTTACAGCTTTGTACTAGCTTGGCAATACGAAAGAAACTCAACTCTGCATAATAAAACTGCAATCGGTTGAACGATCATCACCTAACCGAACACCAGGCGGGCCTGGAAACTTCTCAAGAACCTCAGTGGAGACGCTACAAAACTGATATACAATATCACCGAAGTGACACCGGATCAAGTAAAGCGCAAGCCAACTACTTCTGAATGGCAATACCCACGTTCGGAAGATACGGGAACCTCTAGTGCGCGACTTTGAAGCAGAAAGCAACGTTCTCCAGGGATCAATTTCCATGACTGAGCTGAAAGCTGCCATGAACCATGAAGCCAAACAGAGCAGCTGGCTGGGATAGATGAACTGAGAGTTGAGCAAATCAGGCATTTCGGCATGAAGGCGCTCGTGGTTGCCAAGTCTGATGAACGCCTGTGTTAGTAGCATGCAGATCCCGAAGACAAGGAGGAAAGCCCGAGTGGTTGCGAACGACCCTAAAAACTTTCGTCAAGTGTCCCTACTGTGCCACACTTTCAAAATTCTGGAGCGCCTAACACGCTGAATCGGAAAGGGAACATCCTGGAAGAAAAGTTCATCCAGCAGCAGGCTGGTTTCCGTCCCGGAAAGTCGTGTTGTGGACAGGTCTTGAACCTCACCCAACACATCGAGGATGGTTTCGAGCTAAGAAAAATAACTGGGGTAGCCTTCATCGATCTCACAGAGGCGTATGACACCGTGAATCACAGGAAGCTTTTGAAGAAGGTGTACGACCTGACGAAGGACCACCAGTTAACACAGCTCATCAGCACCTTCCATTGGATGAATACCGTATGACCGGACACGGAAATCAATCACCTAATTTTGCATTGTCATTGCCCATTGGTACCAGCATTAAGTTTCATAAGTTTGTGTAACTTTGATAGGATGTTCACATGATCAGTCTGATTGTATATTAGTGGCACATTTTTATTTTTGCTTCGTGTCTCGTTAATTATAGGCACCGGTTATTCAACAAAACCGCACAAAACCATAAAAATTCCGATACGATTGGAGACCATTCCTGTGAACCTATTGATCTCAAATTTTAATCATGATTAAACAAAAGGTTCTCACTTGGCACATTTTTTAAATTACATTTCATACGGCACCCAATAAGACAAAAAATACAATTTTTCACCAAAAAATCAACTCAAAAATTAAAACATAAAAAAATATAATCTACTGAATCAACATAAAAGCATCAGTTTTAGCAAAAACCACCTGTACCTCCGTTGGCACCAGAGAGAGCCCCGACCTTCGCTCTTTCCTGTGACAGACAACCATAATACTGCCTCCATGAGATGCCAACAGTAATGCTACAGCATTACTGTGATAGCAACAGACAGGGCCCCGTGCTCCGCCCTGCCCCGTGACAGACATCCATTATACCGTGCTGCCTCCATTAAGATGCCAACAGCATTGCTGCTGCTAGCAACAGACAGGGCCCCGTGCTTCGCCCTGTCCCGTGGCAGCCATCCATATACGACTGCCTCCATGAGATGCCAACATTGGTAATTGACAGCAATTTTCATTAGTAAACTAATCGAAAATGGTGTATTTTATTAAAGGAAATTGGCATTGTCGCGATGATTTGTGTTTTAAGTTGTATTAATAATCTAGAAATGCAGTGATATCCCCAAAAAAAAGCACTCGGTGTAAAAAGGGTTGCCAAATCTCTTCAACTAAGAAATATAAAATCTAAAAATTCAGCACTGGAAAGTAATAATATCAATAATTAGACCAAGTCAAAACTATTTTAAAACTCTACAAAATATTTGACGCATCGCATTACTTGTGTATTATTTAGCGAGCGTCTCCAGTTGAAACTTTTGGCACAAACCTCTGTTTATTTGTGTTTTCGCATTAAATTTTAAACGAAGTAACGGATTTGGCCAATTTTCACAAAATATTCATTACAATCCAATGCAGAAGGTATAAATTTTCAGCTTTGTTCTAGCTTGGCAATACGAAAGAAACTCAACTCTGCATAATAAAACTGCAATCGGTTGACCGATCATCACCTAACCGAACACCAGGCGGGCCTGGAAACTTCTCAAGAACCTCAGTGGAGACGCTACAAAACTTATATACAATATCACCGAAGTGACACCGGATCAAGTATAGCGCAAGCCAACTACTTCTGAATGGCAATACCCACGTTCGGAAGATACGGGAACCTCTAGTGCGCGACTTTGAAGCAGAAAGCAACGTTTTCCAGGGATCAATTTCCATGACTGAGCTGAAAGCTGCCATGAACCATGAAGCCAAACAGAGCAGCTGGCTGGGATAGATGAACTGAGAGTTGAGCAAATCAGGCATTTCGGCATGAAGGCGCTCGTGGTTGCCAAGTCTGATGAACGCCTGTGTTAGTAGCATGCAGATCCCGAAGACAAGGAGGAAAGCCCGAGTGGTTGCGAACGACCCTAAAAACTTTCGTCAAGTGTCCCTACTGTGCCACACTTTCAAAATTCTGGAGCGCCTAACACGCTGAATCGGATCGGGAACATCCTGGAAGAAAAGTTCATCCAGCAGCAGGCTGGTTTCCGTCCCGGAAAGTCGTGTTGTGGACAGGTCTTGAACCTCACCCAACACATCGAGGATGGTTTCGAGCTAAGAAAAATAACTGGGGTAGCCTTCATCGATTTCACAGAGGCGTATGACACCGTGAATCACAGGAAGCTTTTGAAGAAGGTGTACGACCTGACGAAGGACCACCAGTTAACACAGCTCATCAGCACCTTCCATTGGATGAATACCGTATGACCGGACACGGAAATCAATCACCTAATTTTGCATTGTCATTGCCCATTGGTACCAGCATTAAGTTTCATAAGTTTGTGTAACTTTGATAGGATGTTCACATGATCAGTCTGATTGTATATTAGTGGCACATTTTTATTTTTGCTTCGTGCCTTGTTAATTATAGGCACCGGTTATTCAACAAAACCGCACAAAACCATAAAAATTCCGATACGATTGGAGACCATACCCGTGAACCAATTGATCTCAAATTTTAATCATGATTAAACAAAAGGTTCTCACTTGGCACATATTTTTAATTACATTTCATACGGCACCCAATAAGACAAAAATATACCATTTTTCACCAAAAAATCAACTCAAAAATTAAAACATAAAAAAATATAATCTACTGAATCAACATAAAAGCATCTGTTTTAGCAAAAACCACCTGTTACCTCCGTTGGCACCAGAGAGAGCCCCGACCTTCGCTCTTTCCTGTGACAGACAACCATATTACTGCCTCCATGAGATGCCAACAGTAATGCTACAGCATTACTGTGATAGCAACAGACAGGGCCCCGTGCTCCGCCCTGCCCCGTGACAGACATCCATTATACCGTGCTGCCTCCATTAAGATGCTAACAGCATTGCTGCTGCTAGCAACAGACAGGGCCCCGTGCTTCGCCCTGTCCCGTGGCAGCCATCCATATACGACTGCCTCCATGAGATGCCAACATTGGTAACTGACAGCAACTTTCATTAGTAAACTAATCGAAAATGTGTATTTTATTAAAGGAAATTGGCATTGTCGCGATGATTTGTGTTTCAAGTTGTATTAATAATCTAGAAATGCAGTGATATCCCCAAAAAAAGCACTCGGTGTAAAAAGGGTTGCCAAATCTCGTCAACTAAGAAATATAAAATCTAAAAATTCAGCACTGGAAAGTAATAATATCAATAATTAGACCAAGTCAAAACTATTTTAAAACTCTACAACATATTTGACGCATCGCATTACTTGTGTATTATTTAGCGAGCGTCTCCAGTTGAAACTTTTGGCACAAACCTCTGTTTATTTGTATTTTTCGCATTAAATTTTAAACGAAGTAACGGATCTGGCCAATTTTCACAAAATATTCATTACAATCCAATGCAAAAGGTATTAAATTTTCAGCTTTGTTCTAGCTTGGCAATACGAAAGAAACTCAACTCTGCATAATAAAACTGCAATCGGTTGACCGATCATCACCTAACCGAACACCAGGCGGGCCTGGAAACTTCTCAAGAACCTCAGTGGAGACGCTACAAAACTGATATACAATATCACCGAAGTGACACCGGATCAAGTATAGCGCAAGCCAACTACTTCTGAATGGCAATACCCACGTTTGGAAGATACGGGAACCTCTAGTGCGCGACTTTGAAGCAGAAAGCAACGTTTTCCAGGGATCAATTTCCATGACTGAGCTGAAAGCTGCCATGAACCATGAAGCCAAACAGAGCAGCTGGCTGGGATAGATGAACTGAGAGTTGAGCAAATCAGGCATTTCGGCATGAAGGCGCTCGTGGTTGCCAAGTCTGATGAACGCCTGTGTTAGTAGCATGCAGATCCCGAAGACAAGGAGGAAAGCCCGAGTGGTTGCGAACGACCCTAAAAACTTTCGTCCAGTGTCCCTACTGTGCCACACTTTCAAAATTCTGGAGCGCCTAACACGCTGAATCGGATCGGGAACATCCAGGAAGAAAAGTTCATCCAGCAGCAGGCTGGTTTCCGTCCCGGAAAGTCGTGTTGTGGACAGGTCTTGAACCTCACCCAACATATCGAGGATGGTTTCGAGCTAAGAAAAATAACTGGAGTAGCTTTCATCGACCTCACAGCGGCGTATGACACCGTGAATCACAGGAAGCTGTTGAAGAAGGTGTACGACCTGACGAAGGACCACCAGTTAACACAGCTCATCAGCACCTTCCATTGGATGAATACCGTATGACCGGACACGGAAATCAATCACCTAATTTTGCATTGTCATTGCCTATTGGTACCAGCATTAAGTTTCATAAGTTTGTGTAGCTTTGATAGGATGTTCACATGATCAGTCTGATTGTATATTAGTGGCACATTTTTATTTTTGCTTCGTGCCTCGTTAATTATAGGCACCGGTTATTCAACAAAACCGCACAAAACCATAAAAATTCCGATACGATTGGAGACCATACCCGTGAACCAATTGATCTCAAATTTTAATCATGATTAAACAAAAGGTTCTCACTTGGCACATTTTTTAAATTACATTTCATACGGCACCCAATAAGACAAAAAATACAATTTTTCACCAAAAAATCAACTCAAAAATTAAAACATAAAAAAATATTATCTACTGAATCAACATAAAAGCATCTGTTTTAGCAAAAACCACCTGTTACCTCCGTTGGCACCAGAGAGAGCCCCGACCTTCGCTCTTTCCTGTGACAGACAACCATAATACTGCCTCCATGAGATGCCAACAGTAATGCTACAGCATTACTGTGATAGCAACAGACAGGGCCCCGTGCTCCGCCCTGCCCCGTGACAGACATCCATTATACCGTGCTGCCTCCATTAAGATGCCAACAGCATTGCTGCTGCTAGCAACAGACAGGGCCGCGTGCTACGCCCTGCCCCGTGGCAGCCATCCATATACGACTGCCTCCATGAGATGCCAACATTGGTAACTGACAGCAACTTTCATTAGTAAACTAATCGAGAATGGTGTAAAAGGAAAATAAAAAATTGTTAAAGGAAATTGGCATTGTCGCGATGATTTGTGGTTCATGTTGTATTAACTAGGAAAACGCTCTGTGTAACGCGTCGATGAGCGAGCACGGATATGCGCAACACCTCAAACCGAAATGATGTCTTTCAAAAATGTTCTTAGTCACAGACTTGTATGAAAATCGCAAAAAAGATCCTAAAATATTTCCCAATAACCTTGCAATGTTTTAAGTTGATCAATCAAACGGTTCCTTGTTAATTTTAAAAAATAACAGGATCTCGTTCAAAACATATACCTGGGACCACTCATTTATATTACATATTTCTGTTGAACAGTCATATATATGCTCTAACTACCTTGGTATGAAGATTCAAAGTTGCAGTTAAATATGAAATTCGAGAAATTGACAGCCAACACGCAAAATGTCCGTAAATTGTCAATATCTTTTAGATATAAACACAGATTAGCCTGAAAATTGTCAAAAATACAGACAATGTTGGTCCCAATTACCATGCAAAGTTTTAAGTTGCGGTCAAACGGTTCTAGTTCAAATTTCAATAATCACATGACATTTTTATTTTTATTTGAACCAGTGGGAGGATTTGGCTGAAACTTTGAATGATTGGGGAGAATGTTGGTCATATTGACTTGTCAAAATTTCAAATTGATCAAACCAACCAATCGAAATATAATTTTTTTTAAATTTGAACCAATCAGTGGATTTCAAAAAAAATATAGGGTCTGCAACGCCCAGAAATGGTCCGTACATGTGTGCAAAATTTCAGCTCGATCGAAGAAAAACTGTGACCTGTAAAAACGAAAACGGATGAAACGGAAAAAAACAAAAACACAGAGGTCGGTGCCAAATGAGCCAAAAGAAGACGCTCGCTTCGCTCGCTCAATAATCTAGAAAAGCAGTGATATCCCCAAAAAAGCACTAGTTGTAAAAAGGGCTGCCTAGTCTCTTTAACTAAAAAAAAACTAAAAATTCAGCACTCAAAAGTAATGGTATCAAAAAATGGGCCAAGTGAAAACTATAACTAAATAAACTATAACTAAATATCTAAAAAATATTTAGCGCATCGGTTTATTTGTGTATTATAGGATATTATTATTTTAGGTATGGTATATATACATTTTTTGATTTCAGGCCTACACGTCTATATTATTTATACTGCATGATGCGAATAGTTATTTGTAGATCTTTTAAATAGTTTTGATATCACTACTTTTCAGGGCTGAAATTTTAGATTTTTTTTTTCTTTGTTAAATAGACTTGGCTGCCTTTTTTACACCTTTTTATTAATTATAGAGGGATCCTTTCACGTGAAACATAAAGCAAGTCTTGCTTTATAAGCTCAAAACGATGAAAGATTAGTGGAACCGCAAGTTTTACACAAATTTCTTAGATTGTATAGGAATCAATTTATTAACACTTATTGTGTCCATTTTCTGAGATTATTTGAGTTGTCTTCCCCATGTTATCTTATGGCGGAGAAAGAAAATCGTGTCATTTTTGGCTATAATGAAAATTATTTTCTTCATTATAGCCAAAAAAGAGGTAGATTTGATCAATGATAGATTATGAGATAGATTTGTTTGATGATAGATTTGAACAATAATCTTTTTTATGGTGGACATATGAATATAATATCAGGAAAATAATTGAAAACAATTTACCAACGTGTGCTATTTTAAAAGTTATAAACCAAATTCGAAATTATTTTGCAATACCTCCTATGTTTAAGTTTTGTTCATCCTCCGATTAAATAAAATAATTTACTTTTTATCCTACCGAAAAGAAGAATGCCAAACCATTTATAATAATTCCTGTCTAAGTTGCAAAAGCCCGATGTATCAACAACGAAGAAACCTAACTATTTCCCAAATAATAAATTTTTTGAAACTTCATGAGCGTCTGCTATGAACTCTCTCTATTGAATGCATCTTGTTTAATGAGCAATAAGGATTTAGACCCAAATATATATATTGTTTTGTTGGAATATCCAGGGATCCAGTATCTATTATCCTTACATACACATTGTTACAAGATTATCCAAATGTGTTGTTGTAGATTTCACTGATATATTATTAAATTAATTCATTCTTGGAAGCTACTCATTATTGGTATCAGAATATTCACAATTTACACGGAGTTTTTACATTGTGTTCTGTTTGCATAACAAACATGCTAGAAAACTGAATAAAGAGATATCCAAGAAAAAAACGCTTCGTGTAAAAAAACACAGCCAAGTCAATGACATTTCTAAATATTAATCAACAACGACGTGTTTTGTTGCAGACCTGAGGTGAAACTCGTCTTTCATTGAAGACACCTCGACTACAGGAGATTCAACATTTGGACGACACCAACTTACTAATTCTGCTCTCCGGTGACAACTTTACTCGTAGTGCTTTGTAAACTTTCAGAATCCATGGTATCATAAAAATGTTAAAATAAAGCAATTTGATACGTTTCATATTTAATGAAATTTAATGAAATATTACATAATTTATGGATTTTTAATAAGTTGTTTAGTATTTTGGCATGGGCTTAAAATCAATTATGATGAACAGAAAACGCAATAAAATGATGGAAGAAAATTATAGTTACCTACTCGCTTTTTGTTTGCTTGTTTTTTGTTTTATTTGTTTGCTGTTTTGTATGTTTTAAACCAATTCCATTCTTCACAAACTCAAACTAGTACTGGCATGTGTTCGATTTCAATATTCAGTATTCAATGTAGGAATTAATTTCCAGTTTTTGATTTAAATTGATGCAAATTTCTCCAAACTGATACTTTTGTTATAAGAATGTGGGTTGTATAGTAATTAGAGAAATATACATTTTTATAACATGTGTAATTTGTTCAAAATTGTCATTTGTATAATTTCTTGAAGATTACAAAGGCCCGGTCTTTCAAAACTCTGCTCAAGTCTCAATTAGCTCCTAACAGTTAGTTAGTGATCATTCTAGGAATGTCATTGGTTGTTGCCATGGCAGTCCTAATTGACTGTTTAAAAGTTAGCAAGGCATTGAAAGACCGGCCCTAAATCTTCGTGTAAACATCATTGAACAAAAAAGGCTACGTGGGTTGATAGTAATTTGATAAAATTTCAATTTGGAGTTGAACTGAGTTTTATGTTTCATTTAGATTGCTTCAGGAAGTTTCCGCAGAAATATATATTTGAAAAGAGGGAGTATCAAACGTCATAGCTCTCGGCAGTATTGAGATTTTTCAGCAGTGCAGTATTTACGTATAATTTCCATTTAAACTAATTGTATGTTTGTTTTATATAGATGAAAAATGCAGTACATCAACAATTAATTATTTTTATTGAATTTGAAAACAGTACTGTCTGTTTTGTTAACTAAAGTTTTCCTAGTTAAGGTAAAATAATTTCAGAGTACCTATAACGCTATCAGATTTGCGAATAATTTTACATGATTAACTCGTGCAGCCAGGGTCATCTGTCTTTAATAAACGCCGCCAATGTAGCATTGAGTATTATTTTGCAAAATCGTTATAAGAAAGCATTTATTATAAAATCTTGAATTCCATAGGTATGTAGCCCCCCCCCCCCCCCCGTGCCAAATGGGTTTGATAATCACACATTTTACCAACATCTTCACCAATCAGTTTGCATTATGCAATGTTGTATATTCACTATTTATTCACAGAGGGTAGAAATGTCTGAACAAGAATAATGTCTGGAGATGTGAATACGAATCAGTTGATTGTTGTTCATCCATCTGAGAGGCTGTGATGCGTGTAGAGAACAGTTGACAAGCACTGGACGTGGTCGTCATGGTTACAGAGCAATTACATCGTTTGTTTTATTGCAATTGTCGGTACATTGTTGGGTCGCAGCCATCAGTCGTGATATGTAACAGTCTTCCGGATGTCGACAGAGATAAAATGCTTTGAAATGTTGACTCGAAAGCTGTTCAGCATTAAATATTGCAATTTATTTCAGCCAAATATGCACATAAATTCAATAAAATCGTACCGATTTTCAATTTTACACTCATTTTTCACTTCGAAATTATCAAAATGCATTTCGATTAAAACTGGCGAATCAAAACAACTTGAATTGTGTTAGTGGACCGATTATAACAATCATTTGGATGGCCAAAACTCGGAGTGGACGAAATTAATTGAAATTTTAATCGTGAGAGATAAAATTAGGGTGGTTATACTTGGTACATTTAAAAAAAAATGTTCATTAGTAATAATTGCAATTGATTTTGGTAAATATTGTTTACATTTTATTTTCTTGCTAGGTGCCCTATAGAAATAAACTCATTCAAAATATTTGCCAATAGCCATCAGGACATCCATGATAAACGTACTACATATTTATATTTGACATCAATGGTTAACATGTTTGATCTCAATTGTTCCTCATTGAGCATATTTGTTAGCATTTTTTGCTACCAAACAGACATCTATGTTCGAATCAAAAATCAAAAAATAGAATCAGACTAGACTGATCATTGTGTATTTTCTATAAGATACATCCACTTATCGAACATTGTGCCCCCCGATGGCTGCCACCTTATCGCGGTGGTGGGGTTTGTGTTGGCCAATGATCCATTGCAGCTACGCCGGCGAGCATATGCTCATGTGTAAGGGCTACCCATGCCGGAAAGGTCAGTGCTGAGGCCCAGACAAAGAGCAGCCAGGGTCGGAATATCCATGCCCTCCCTTAAATTTGTTGTCCCCTCGGGCCGGCCTTCCCCTCGAGATGGTGATCCCCCATAAATCGGGTTCCGCCACCCGAATCCTTACACCCCCCGGTCTGTCTCCATTCCGGCCTGGCCATCCCACCAGTGCTGGACTCCCCTGGATCGGGCCCGTTAGGTCGACCCCTCCCCTTGTCCTCCAATTATGATCAACAAAGTTAAATATAAAAATAATGTGCGCAATATAACCTCGTCGTTGACGCGCCGTTAAACCATCTAATCAATCAATCGAAAATTGTGATTTGTGTCAGTCTCAATTTTCTCCAACGTCCGAGCGCTTGTATCACTTAGTATAGTGACTTTGTTCTTACATGAAAATTTAATACGTATTAGCTTAGCAGATAATAGTTTTGTTAAATCTCCATGGGGTTCCCAAGTGACTAGAGAAGCGCCAGGTGGCCGAGCGCCGAGCCTGGTGTTGCTCGGCGCCACCAGGTAGCACTAATGTTGGAATGCGAAAGTGACTCAATGTGAACTCCAAGGAACTGCGTCTGTCAACACCTCAGTGAATGTGCCCAGTCAACGCTTCTGCTTCCTGATAGGAACACATAGTATTAATTATGAATCATCAGATTATTAATAAGCGACACTGCTGATGAATGAACAACAACTTTGTTGACAATCCGAGCGCGATGCGACATTATCAAGCGGTTAAATGTACATTATTTGAGTACTTCAACAATGTAGGCTATTAGGCTATTAGGTTTACAATGTGTTGACGCAATGTGATTTCTGCCCAGTGCTCTGAATGTCAAAGTGAAGAAATTCAAGCAAGCGCGGGTAAACGGCGGGAGTAACTATGACTCTCTTAAGTGTCTTCCTATTCCCTTCGTGGAGTATGTGAAGAACTTATACGCTTCTGCAGAAACCTCAATAGACGGAAGGGCTGCTAGGGTGAGACTGGGACATGGGGTGCGTCAGGGGGACCCTCTGTCCCCGCTGCTGTTCAATCTTGTCGTGGACAGAGCATTGGGGCAGCTGTCGGAGGAGGTTGGCTTCACCATGGGGGAAGCGAAGGTGTCTGTTTTGGCGTTCGCTGATGATGTGATTTTGCTGAGTTCATCAATAGTGGGCATGAAGCTCAACTTGGCTCGGCTTGAGACCGAAATGGCGGTGTGCGGCCTCACTCTGAACGCCTCTAAGAGTGGGGTCACCTCGCTGGTGCCTTCGGGCAAAGACAAAAAGCTGAAAGTCGTCACAGAGAGCCTGTTCAGGCTCGGTGGCGGCCAGGCTCTAGTCCAGCAAGGGACTGTCGATGTCTGGAATTACCTTGGGGTTGAATTCGGGTACGCGGGAGCGAAGGAGTCCTGCCCCGGCTTGGCGGAGTACATAGACAGGGTGACCAAGGCGCCGCTGAAGCCTCATCAGAGGATTCAGTTGCTGTCTACTTTCCTCCTTCCGAGGTTCATTCATGAGCTCGTCAGTGGCGGCGCTACGGGGGGGCACGGGGGGGCAACTGCCCCCCCAAAAACTTGGCTTGCCCCCCCGGTTGCCCCCCCCACTTGACGACTTCCATATATATGCACAATTTACCTGGCAAAAAATAATATAAAATCATAAATAAACTTGCAATTACAGTAATTATCCAGATTAAACCTAAAAAGCATAAAGTTATAGTACCATGGACGACAATTTTACTTTTCCCAACACCTCTTGTTTTAGAATAGAAACGTGAATATTTTGCTCGTGCGGCATTTCATGGCTCTCGCCTTTCTACTGTTTTCCTGAGTAAGCATTTCTATGATTCTTTCTTATATCGTGATAAAACCTGCACAACGATAATTTGTATATATATTGAACTCAAGCGCGTATTCAGGGGGGGCGCCGCAGCCCCCCCACCCCGAAATCAGGGTTTATCTAAAAATATATGCACATTTAAAATAATGTGTGAAAAAATAACTTAATAAAATAGACAGATCATGTCAAAAACGTTCCAAAATGGCTAGAATTGAATTAAAATTCCAAAAAATTTCCGGGGCTAATCGCCCCGGACTTACATGTCTTAGAGAATTGAAGATATTTAACTATTCTTAAATCTCTTAGACCAATTTTTTAATATTTTGTAATTTATAATTCCCCAATACACTTCGATTCAAAATTGCACCTAAACGAATGACCTTGATCCAAAATTTTCTCGGGGGCTGCGCCCCCGAACCCCTGTGTTCCACTGTGGTTTTTCAAAATATTAGTATGTCCCCCCCCCCCCCCCCCCGAAATTTCATCCTGGATACGCCCTTGAGTTAAATTGTATTTCGTGGTTTTGCTGAACCCTATGGTGAGGGGGGGGGTCATGATTTTGGTAAATATGACGGCTTTTCGCTTTGCCCCCTAAAGGAATTGCCTTGCCCCTGCTCTGCCCCCCCAACGATTATTTCCTGGCGCCGCCACTGGAGCTCGTGTTGGGGAGGGTGTCGGCAAGGGCGTTGAGGGCCTTAGACGTGTGCTCGCGTCGAGCGGTGAGGAGCTGGCTTCACCTGCAGAAGGATGTACCTATTGGATACTACCATGCAAGCGTTAAGGATAAGGGGCTAGGTTTACCTATGCTCCGGGTGGTTGTGCCTTCTCTAAGGCTGAGGCGGTTGTTACGGATGAGGGATTCGGAGCTTCCTGGCATCCGTGGGGCGTTGGACACTCATTACGGTCGCAAGCGGCTGGAGTGGTGTTATGATGCTTTGCGTGACGTTGGGGGTGATGTTTCCAGTGCTGAAGGGTTGAGGGGGTATCTGGCGGGTCTGCTGCACAACTCAGTTGACGGTAAAGAGCTTCGTTTCTGTTCGCAGGACGAGTGTTCAACCTCTTGGGTTAGAAATTATTCCGGTGGTATACCGGCGAAAGATTTCGTGCATTACCATCAGATCAGGTCTGGGTGCTTACCTACCCGAGTACGGACGTCCAGAGGTCGGAGGGGGCCTGAGCGGAATATCTTGTGTCGTGCTATGTGTCAGTTTACTGAGACGGCCGCGCATATAGTCCAATCTTGCTTCCGGACCCATGGTGGGCGGATACTCCGGCACAACAAGATCTGTGACACTGTCTGTGAGGCCTTGAGAGGGAAGGGATGGAATGTTGAGCAAGAGAAGGTATGAGACCGACTCTGGGAGAAGGAAGCCGGATATGGTGGCTTGGAAGGAGGATCGAGCGGTGGTGGTTGACGTGCAGGTAGTATCTGGTAGTGCAAACCCGAACGATGCACATGCGGCCAAGGTCGCTAAGTATCGAGACAATGAGAGTCTTGTGAACTGCATTTCGCAGCGGTGTAGTGTCCCACCGGCAAACGTCTTGGTGACGTCAGGGACGATCACCTGGAAGGGTGTTTGGTCGTGGAGGTCCGCCCGAGACCTTGTCCGTTTGGACATTGGTAGGGGGACGCTCCGGAGGTGCGCGACGGTAGCGCTGCAAGGCTCGTGGCTGAATTGGGTGAGGTTTAACAGTATGACGGCGGTTCGTAGCCGGCCGATGTAGTTACTGTACCTCAGTTTGAGTTGGGCTGCTCCTGTGGGAGCATTGATAATACTATCAGGATTCTAAGGTGCCTAGGCCCGGTTGTGTCTCAGTCTGGTGAGTACGCTTGCGTGCCTACTGGGCTCTCCTTTCCGTGGCAGCAATAGCTTTATAAAACTGTCCCGAGGTTGTGCTTGTCGAGTGTTTTAGCTCGGGGAGTGCCTCCGTGGTGCACAGGCGATAGCCCAATTTCTCGTAATACCTACTATTGAGAAAATTTAAGAAATATTTAAAGTAAAAAGGTTTTATTTTTCACATATTTCATGAAAAATATGAAAAAAACTTTTTTAGTTTCAAGTATTTCTTAAATTTTCTCAATAGTATTACGAGAAAATCGGTATCAAAACTACCTCCCAAGGTTTCATAACAGTGGAGTAAATAATGAGCCTTGGGGAGACTTAGGTATTTTGGGAAAATTTTATACAATCCGTCAGTTTCCATAGCGGTCCCCAGGGCTCTTGGTTAGGATTATGGATTCTATTGGTATTTATTTGTATCTGTCAGCCAATGAGAGAGCTGCCCTTCACTCATCTCTCTGCTTTTACTTGACAGTGTGTCCATTTTTTCAAGTAGTCTATCCCAGTATAACTGAACTGCAAGATAACGATGGAAGATGGAAAGGAGGCGATCGTGGACTACCAGTAGGAACCGTCGCATCATTTGCCTCTCGACTGAGAGAAACCATGAAGGAAGTTTTTTTTAATTACAGAAATGATTTGGTACGTTTCTACTCGATTTTGACGCTATTTTAAGCCTATCTTAAAATGCCGTCTACGGAGTCTACAATTGGCAAATTCCGTGGAAATTATATTATTTTGGAGACATAAAAGTGTTTTTAAATCTCTCATGGGGGGATGGTGAAGTGGACAATGGGTTATCAATATATTCTCCATGCATCCCCCCACCCCAATGGGGAATGGGTGAATGGGGAGATTATATTTTGTTTATATACAGAATAGCCTCAAAGAGCAATGTGAAATTTTATTATATTTTTATAATTCATAATATATTTCCCATATTTAATTTATTAGTTTCCGACATTTCACTCCCCTGCAAAAACAAGCTGTACGTCACACGCCGAATTCCCTGTGTGACGGGATGCAAGAACCGGCTCTGGCTAACATTATCTATACGACCCGACTCGGCGTGTGACGTCAAATTGTTTTTCATGGACAGCTTCCAACCAAACTTTGTAAATTCGTTCCTTGAAAACTATTCGTCACACAACAAAAATAATACCACAATTGTCTTCAACAACATCTCAACTTTCATAATATTAATTATTCTAAAATCTAAACTTCACTTCACTTCCCCATTCGACCACTGCGCCTAAGCCAGCTTGCTCTATTTAAATGAATTTCGGACTATGTCCGAGTAATCTAACACCTGACTGCATTTCATTACATGTTACATAATTATTGTCGCGTTGCAGAAACATGAACTTGGACTGAACTTCAACACTTTGCTTCCAAGAAGCCGTGCACGTCACTTCGACAAGAATTCGTCAGTCGAATGGTTTTGCGACGTTCATGTTCTTGTAGTGAAATGCAATATTTGATTTGAACAATTGCAGGGGAAACTTGGAAACAGTTAATTAATGGTGACAACAATGGTCCTCGTGGGGAATTAGATTGTCGAAAGTCTTTCAGTAAACAAGTTGTCAAGTGTGATGATTAAAGTGCTTGACACATTACTCTTAATTAAATGACAAATCTAATGAATTGTCACTAGCTTTTTAGGGCATGAAAAACTGTTATGTCATGTCACTGCATTTCGTTAACGATTTGTACGACGAAAGAAGGAGGGTTTCATAAATCGGCTTCACTGAAATTAGATAAATGTAAAACTATAGGAAAACGCTATGTGTAACGCGTTGACAATCGAGCATTTATAATGCAAGCGATTTCGTATGAGTATGTGAAACTTGCTGCTCTATAAATAGACATAAAAAAAGTTATGAGAAGTCAATTCGTAAGTCAAAGGGAAATCATAATTGTTTTCTCTGAATTTGTTTTAATAAATTTGACAAATATTTGAAAACAATGCATTAAAAGTCCGTAAAACGTCAATAACTTTTGATATTCTCCAGAGATTGAACAGAAATGTTCAAAAATTATAAAATGTAGGTCCCAATATAACCATTTAACATTTGAAATTGGTCGGTCAAGCGGTTACAGTTTCTATTCTCAACGAATCCCAGGATCTTGTCCAAAATCTATGCACACACGGGACCGCTCACATGGCTAGTGTGTGGGCAAAATTTCTGATCGATTACGAACAAGGCATGGGAAGAAAACAACGTTCAATACAATATGATAACTACCAAAGAGGGAACACTAAAGACGAAAAACAGAAACAATGTTACGCATTGGGTACAGCCGACTCGTTACATGTTCTGATACTAGGAAAACGCTCTGTGTAACGCGTTGATGAGCGAGCACGGACAGGCGCAACACCTCGAACCGAAATTATGTCTATCGAAAATATCATTAAAAGCCAATAATTCTTGAATTTCGTCAGACTCAAGTAAAAAAATCTCAAAATTGTCCTAAAACATTAGTCCCAATAACCATGCAAAGCTTGAACCTTTTGAACCTTTCTGATTAAACTGTTCCTCGTTAATATTCAAAAATCACAGGATCTCTTAAAAAAAATAGACCTGGGACCACTCATATGATAAAAGTGTGTGTACTTACACAATATAAGATCGATCTGTTGAATGGTCATATCAGTTTCATACGTTTGAAAGTTTCTACTCTAACTACCTTGGAACTATAAAGAGTCGAAGTAGCCGTGATCAACATTTTCGAGAAATTTGACAGCCAACACGCAAAATGTCCGTAAAACGTCAATAACTTTTGGATTGAAACATAGATTAGTCTGAAAATTGTCAAAAATGCAGATAATGTTAGTCCCAATGACCATGCAAAGTTTTAAGTTGATCAGTCATACGGTTCAAGTTTAAATTTAAAAAATAACATAAAAGATTTTTTTAAATTTTAACCAATGGGAGGATTTGGCTGAAACTTTGTAAGATTGGGTACAATGTTGGTCGCCATGACTTGTCAAAATTTCAAATTGATCGGAACTACCAATCAAAAGATATTTTTTTTTAAATTTGAACCAATCACATGAGCCCGTTCAAAAACGATTCCAGGGACCGCATAGATTACGTTAGTATATGTGCAAAATTTCAGATCGATTGGTTGTGCCGTTTGACCTGGGCTGTGACCACAAAAAAAACAACAAAAAAACAAAAAAACAAACACACAAACACACAGAGAAAGTGCCGTAAGAGTACCGTGGTGACGCTCGCTACGCTCGCTCAAAAAGCCATAAAACCAGTCTTGCAAATCACCTCTCTGTATAAAAATATCTGTATTTTAGGCAACGTATACTACATGACGTTTAAAAAAAAATCATCGTCATTTTGCCATTTCAAGAAGTTGCTGACAAACCAAAGCTAATTTTTTTTTCTTCGGCCAAAAGTCTCGGACACTCTTTCAGCCAATCATCTCATCTCCAATTTTCCAGTAAAAAATTTGTTGACATGGTTAGTCAGGAACTTCTTGAATGGCAATTGACGATGAAAACTTTTTGAAACATGTCATTACCGAATACGCATAGACATAGAATATAATTAAATAGAATTAAATAGAATTAAATAAAATTAAATAAATAAATAAAATTAAATAAATAAATTTATTTAATTAATTAAATTAAATAAAATTAAATAGAATTAAATGGGATAATGATAATGATAAGTAGTGATAACTTACATAAATGAGAATGATAGTGTGGTTTTGAGGTAGAACTAGAGCTAAGATTTCTCAAAACTACACTAAGGAAGATCTTGAGGCGGCAAGAAATGGAATGTTTCACTCACAGCCAACAAAATGTTCACAGATCCAGCCAAACAAAAGACGATACAAATACTCAAGCATTAACAAATATTAGTGCAAACTCAGCTGATCATCGAGATGGTCCTTTTGAATACATCGTAGAAGACAGCTACAGAGGTGATAAAGACTTGAACCTAGAATATGGAGGAGGCTCATATTATTTCTAGTAAGTAATCTTTCATAAGAAATATGAAATGTCATTTACTTGATGAAGTAGTGACACTCGACGAAATATTGTATTTGTCAAATTAATACTATTAAAGTTTGTTGAAGTTAGAAAGTACCAGAGTTGGGTAAGTTACTTGTAAAAAGGAACTATTTACTCAGTAAGTTACCTGATATCAGGAGGAACTAAGTTACTTGGTAAGTTACTTCATTTGAAAAGTAAATGCGTAGTTACCAAAAATGGAAAGTAACTTTAAATGTACTTTAAAGTTACTTTCCAACTTTTATTATACGTCTGATATAAATGCAAAACAAAATAAAACTTGGATTTGGCTCTTCTCTCAATAAATAGATAGGGAGTTCGAGGACTGTGAATTCCACCAAAATATTATATTTGTCAAATTAATATTTCACCTAAAAGTAACTTTAAAAGTAACGAAAATTAAATTACAAGTTACTTTAAAATTGTAACTTAGTTACTACCAAATTTACTCTAGATACCCCATAAGTTACCCAGAAAGTAACTAGTTCTAGTAGTTCTCTAGATACCCCAGAGGTTACCCAGAAAGTAACCAACTCTGGAAAGTACTTAGTTACTACCAAATTTACTCTAGAAACTCCATAAGTTACCCAGAAAGTAACTAGTTCTAAAGTTCGTTCACGTTTAGAATATCAAGGCCGTGTAGATACTACTGTAGTCAAACGAACAATTGTATTCCTACACATGTAAATATCAATATAATAATCCAAAAATATGTATAATACGACTGTAGATAAAAAAATACATCAATTTTATTGAGTGTTTCTAATATTTTCTACTATAAAAAATTGTGTTTCTCATAATTTATGCAATTTCAATATTACAAAGAAAAAAGTCTTGCCATTGACAGGGCGTGCTCATGTGAACGACCAATGAACGATGTGATCGACTAAAACGTCAGAAATATTCTTAACGTTGAAGCACAACGGAGCATTTTGCAAGTTGTTTACGTGTTTTATAAATTTATTTTACTGCTATTATGACCAGGTTAGCGTAATCTTTATTAAACAAATGTTTTTATGTTAATTATACTATGTATGCTTTGAGTATAATGAATAGAAATGTGTAGTAACTTTAATTAATGTATCAGGAAATGTCAGTTTAAATATTCGCGCCAGAGCGGGAGTTTAAATGTACGCGCCAATTATGCAAGGTCGAATGTGCGCGCCAATGCAAAGAAGTCGAGTGAGAGAGGTATAGCGGGAAGTTCTTGCCCATAAAGTGTTTGACGGCTTTAACGAGGGGAGGGGGAGTTCCATGCGCAGAGACCAAAATGAAGACTTGGCGCTTAATCCGCGGCTACGAGATCCTGTCGATTTCCTCACTGCAGGATTTTGGAGGAACGTACTGATTGGCTTAGACAGATTCTCAGTATAATTTCCTACAAACTAGCGGCTTGCAAGAGTTCTGATTGGACTAGAGTCGGGAGTGGCAGGTCGAAGAGAGGGGATAGCGTCTGTTGAACATTTTTCAAGAAACTTTTCCATTCACTTCACTTCGTGCACAACGTTCAACTGAGTCGGTCCACGACACTTGGGTCAACCAAATGACCACGCGGTCGGAAAAATTACCGCTGATATTATACTGTGAGGGTATATAAAGCTATTTAAGTGTAATATATCGACACAAGTCATAGTAAAAGTGTTTTTCGGCAAGTTTTTCGGTCAACAAAGCTGGCGAATTTGAAGTATAGAGGCCGTAACTACCGAGGACCGGTGCACGAGGAGGAAACATTCCACCAGGTATGATGTATGGAACAATCAAGTTGTATAAGCCAGTGAAGTCAGAGTTATCACGTTATTGGAAGAGTTTGGAGGAAGTCAGCGAGAAACTCGGGCCAATGCTGGTTCCCGTAACGGCAGGAAATCGCCGTACTAAACGGCGTGCCCACCTTTGGGTCGAGACGGCGTGGTCGGCAAACACAATAACCGTCAAGCAAGAAGAACGACCGATGTTTGTGCAGGACTGGAACAATGAATGATGGGTGATGAACAGAGACGCATAAGGTTTGATGTACTACTGTATTTTTATTTTGTAATAGATGAGAAAGAGAATCATTTAGCACTAGAACTTGGCCAAGTAGGAATTCATGACTATTGTAATTATTGTACAATCTGCTAATTATATGATTACTATTTAAATGAGCTGTTTTGGACCATGTCCATAATTTATTGTTGGACCATCTGAGCTAGTTTTCGTATGTGTTTTGAAGGTATGATTTATTCCAAGAGGTTTCAAGGATCTATATTAATTTGTTTCTGTGGTGTTTTTATTTTACCGGGCAAAGGTAGAAGCATCTCAACGTGAACGAACTTTAGTTGTTCTCTAGATACCCCATAAGTAGGGACAACTGTTTTTCGCGCGCGCGTAATGCGCGAAATTTTCAGAATGTTGAGCTATTATATTTTGAACAAATTTTCTCCATGAATCACATCATAACCTGTCATAATCTGATCGCGACAAAACGAGAAATTGTGATGTTTTAGGCCATAAAACCGAAATCAACATCTTTACGCGACTTAACACCGAAATTTAATGATTTTTGCAACATTTATACTAATTTTCATCAATTTTGAAGACAAGATATCATTTTTAACACGAAAATAAAATATATTTCAACTTAGAGTCAATGACAGTGACAGCTAACAGCTTGTCTGGCTTAAAGCAATCATACCAACCTTAAAAATAATGTCAAAGTTGCATATTTTCCCGACAAATATTTAAAAAATATTTAATTTACTTTAATGTAGGATAAATTAAATTACATGTGTGCAAATAGCCAATTGTAAAGCTGGAATTTGGAAGATTATTGAAAAAAGTGTGAAATAAATCTTAATTGTTGCAGGAAATGCATTTATAGGCAGATAATGCCAGAGGTAATAATGATTTGAAATTTTGAATATTTTTAAAACTTGAAGTTTTGGCAATTTTTACAAGAAATTTTCATAACACCCATAAAACGCGAAATTTCATTGTCTTAAAACGAAATTTTGGATTTTATAAAACCATTTTCAGGTGTGTCTACCCATAAGTTACCCAGAAAGTAACCAACTCTGGAAAGTACACCAAAGGAGATATCTGACTTGCTAACCTCACTTCCTTCTGTTCCGAACTCAGTTCTCACAAGATGGGTCGTCATCACCACGAGTCTGGCGATCCGTTCATAGTAAATGGAGGTGTCTCGTGGAGCTTCAAATTGAAAAAAGTAAACGTTGAAACCAAAGTCACCTACAAGGTGGACGCCGCGGGATTCAAAGCCAACATAACGTGAGCTCGAATCTGTTGTGTTGTTATTCGCACAATAAAGATCAGCTCTGCACTCTAGTGGTGGAGATGTGGTACTAGAGGAAGGGTGTACGCATTCAATTCTCCATAAGGAACGTGTAGAGTTTGGATACCCCTACTGCATACACTACTAAACATAGAACCTTGAAAAAAGTAACGAGTATAGAAAAGATGATGCTTTATCGATCTGTCACCTCAGAATTTTTCTCCGAGGTTAAATTGCAGCGTAATAATCGTTCAAACATGTAATGCATCAGCCAATCAGAGGACAGGAAATGGTCCAACGGACCCATAAGGCTACAGTATAAGCCGTATTTGCTTCATACGGAAAGTTATTTTATAATTATTTAGACACAAAAAATACATTTCTGAGGTGACAGATCGAAAAAGCATAATCTTTTCTATACTCATTACAATTTTTATGGTTCTATGTTAAATAGTGTATGAAGTAGAGGTATCTAAACTCTACAGGTACCTTATGGAGAATTGAATGCGTACACCCTTCCTCAAGTACACATTTCTACCACCAGAGTGCAGAGCGGAAGCTTGATTTAGCGAATACCCTGTTCACACTGAGGATTCGATCAAGATCCAAAATCTCGATTGCAATCGAAAATGTGTGTGAACTGAACTCAATCGAACTCGATCATGATCCAAAGTCTCGATTAGTTGTAAGAACGCAATCGAAATCTGAATCATGATCAAACTCAAGGTCAAACAAAAGAAATCATGAATTTTAAAAACGAAAACTTACAAATGTATGCTCTAATTTACATGTAACAAGTATTATAAAGTTTAACTAGAATCTTGCCTCCATTTTGATTTCGATTGAAATTGAACTGGATCATGATCGAATTCTCAGTGTGAACAGGGTATCAAAGTGAATGGAGTCAATTTGCTGAAACTTTAAGTAAGCTTTATGATAAATCCTTTGTGATACTTTTAATGATTATTTTCAGATCCGAATATTCTTATGGAGTTGGATTTGTGAGTTGTACAGGGCAAAAGTCATTCAATCATCGGGGAGAGTCTCATACACACAGAGAGCGTTGTAGAGAGTAAGTATCAACACCAAAAAAGTCGATTCAAATTCTAAACTATCGGAAATAACTACAATGGCTAATTCCTTAAAACTGCCATGAAGCCCTCTTTAGGTTCAAATAAAGCATCAAGGAAAGAAAAGCAGACAACACAGAGAAACAGAATACGCAGCGAGAGTTCATACCCGTGGCGCCACGAGTGAAAGAAATAAGCAATACTTACGGGAAAGATCGTCAACTGTTTTATTTCTCATTGGCCGTGACCTAGCAACCGATCAAATGTCAACAAATGTACTCAAAATATTTCGGAATCAGAACTAAGTCGCGCAAATTAATATTGTGATCAGATTCGGTGAAATTGTGAACACTTTATTATTCATATTTTGTTGGCGAATAAACATTTGATAAACTTGTGTAAATTTTAAGAAGTGATAATGCGTAATATGTGCAGCAACATTACGTATAACTGCAGCGACTTGGACGCCTTGCCAAAGGTAAGCTTCCTTCCCACAGATTAGGTGGCTCTGTCTGTACTTTTTGCAGCGCTATCTATAGTCTAAACACGGTGCCTATAATTCTTCTTTTCTTCCAGTCGTTCAAACGGCACCTGTATCACGGAGAAAAAATCATATTCATCAGACGGAATGTTACTTGGCTCAGAGACAGTTCTTGATTGGTAAGTTACAAAGTGCAATTAAGAGGCAAACGGAAGCGAACGGGAATCGCACGGTTCGTCAGAGCGTTTTTTTGAAATTGTGTCTTCCCACTTAATAATTTTAAAAAATCAGATAGTAACGACCCATTACAGCCTAATAGACTAAATAATGCCGCAAACTGGAGTTCATTATGACCTCTGGTGCGACCTCAAAGTGTTAAATACGATATTTTTAGTAAAATAATAAAAAATAATCGTATTTAACACTTTGAGGTCGCACCAGAGGTCATAATGAACTCCAATGTGCGGCATTATTTAGTCTATTAGGCTGTTATGGGTCGTTACTATCTGATTTTTTAAAATATTTAAGTGGGAAGACACAATTTCAAAAAACGCTCTGACGAACCGTGCGATTCCCGCTCGCTTCCGTTTGCCAAGATTTTAGTTTCACGGAATGGTCTCCTTTTAGATCTCAATACTTTTATGTGGGAAGTTGCTTGGCAGTCTTGTTACAAGTTTTGTTTTTGTACAGTTTTAATTATAGTGTGCATCCAGGCTCCGCTACGTTGCATGAATTCAAGTGTGCAGTCGGCTTCGCTGGTCCAGATTGCCAGGACAGTCTTCAACTCATCACTAAGCTTCGATCAACACCGGGTGAGTGCTCTTACAACAGTTGGCTCAACTGACAAACTGCTTCTGTAATATTTTGTACAAAAATAATAAATCGTATTCTGTTCATGGAAATTTGTTAGGAAATAATACATGAACTGAATCATTAAAGTTATTTTAAAGCAAACATCAAATATTTGCTAAACTTGTTTAATGAGAGAGAGAGTGTATAGTGATAACGTCGCCATTTTGCACTTGAAATGACCTGAAATGTTTACCATCATATTATGCACTTTTGGCGTCTGATGATACCTTGTCCTTATGAATTTTATGTGCCGCCATTTTTAAACAGGATGTTACGTCATATCTCAAAAACGGCTGAACCTATTAGAACGAGTTCTATGCGGTGTATATAATTATCCCCATAAAAAACACTTCGTGTAAAAATACCAGCCAAGTCTCTTCAACTAAAAAAAAATATGAAATCTAAAAATTCTGCACTAAAAAGTAGTGATATCAAAAAATTAGCCAAGTCAAAACTTTATTTGAAAATCAAAAAATACTTGGCGCATCGTGTACTTAAATAGCTTGGAAGTATAAGCCAATTATAAATTATACATGAAATATACATATACATAGTATACCTATAATGCCCTAAAAAAAACGATGCGCCAAGTATTTTTTGATTTTCAAATAAAGTTTTGACTTGGCTAATTTTTTGATATCACTACTTTTCAGTGCAGAATTTTTAGATTTCATATTTTTTTTTAGTTGAAGAGACTTGGCTGGTATTTTTACACGAAGTGTTTTTTATGGGGATATCACTCCTTTTTTTAGTTTATTCTAACAACTTGTGACACATATGAAATGAACAATTACTAAATTCTTTTAAAAAATCATCACCCTTTACAATTTCGTTACCACTAATGAATAGCAGCGTATGGTCCTAAATAATTGCTTTAAATGATCTTTCACGAAGAATAGCAAAGGTTTCATTCCAATCAGTCAACCCAGTTCCGAGATATGGAAACACTTCGGTTTTCAAAATGGCTGCTGAACTTTCTGCAATGCCACATAGAATTTATTTCTATAAATGATGTGTATCATTTTAAGCTTTCTGAATATGTATTTATTGTATAGGAGGGAATTATAATAATTTATACATTTGAATGACGTCATTTCCGGTCTCATAAATAGGAAAATTCTATTTGTACTGTTCATATTCCATAGAGATGGCCATCCGATACGTTTGGCGCTAGTTTCATACCGATTTGTCTACCAGTTTTTGAGATATGACGTTACTTCCGGTTTAAAAATGGCGGCTGAAATCTCTGACCCCTTGAAGTATATTTGAAACATGATTATAATTTTATAAGCTGTCTCAAATAGTATATTTATTGCATCAAAATAAAAATTTGTGAGATTATTAAAATGTGTGACGTAATTTCCGGTTTAGGTATGAGAAAATGCAAATATTATTGATGATAATACATAAAGTTGACCGTCTAAATTGTTTTGCGCTGGTTTCGTTGAAATCTATTTAGCCGTTATTGAGATATGATGTCACTTCCGGTTTCAAAATGGCGGCTTCCGGTTGGTTTTATAACAAGTCACATGAGACGTCAAAAGTACATACGTTACATAAATATCAAAATAATCGGATCAATCTTTGTTGCCAAAAAGCCAATCGATGTATTTCAAATTTCATTACGTCATTTCCGGTTTCTTGAACATAATGTTTAGTCTTTTGCTACTTATCATGCATATAGATGACCGTCTGGATCGTTTGGCGCAATTTTCGTTCCAATCGGTCCAGCCGTTGACGAGATATGACGTCACTTCCGGTTTCAAAATGGCGGCATAAAACCAGTTATAGCAAAAGGCACCTCAGACGCCAAAAGTGCATATGTGGTAAAATTTTTAAATCAATCGGTTCAGCCGTTTATGCTGTGGCCTGTTTACCATATTTTAGCTCCACCCCACTACTACTACTGAGATTATTATGAAAACCGCCCTAAAACACTGTTTTCACGGCCCTCTAGCGCGCAAAGGGCGTAACCTATTGTTCCCAAATTTGGTATATGTTGTAGGGTGGGCCATAGCTCGAAATTAAGATATATCGCAACAATGTGAGATTTTCCAATTTTAAGATCCAGTAGGCCGAAAATGCCACTTTGATGCTTACAGTAAAAGTGGGTTTGCTCCAGCCTTTTTAAATGAGTGTGTGCGCGCGCCGTACGACTTGGCTGGCGTGGAGCGACCGCTCCACTAGATATTTTAAAGATACGCTTAATTATTGGGATATGTCATTGACTTGGCTCCTTCTTTATATCACTCCTTTTCGATGTTGATTTTTTTAAAGTAAAGGGACTTGGCTGCTTTTTTACACGGAGTGTTTTTTCTGACTACCTGTTACGTGCAGTGGATAGAAGCACTTCCGTTTCTTTATTCACCATGGGTATAGACGGCTGTTCAATTTCAATAAAAATCAGGTAGTAGGTACTTTTATTTAGATTGAGTGGATCGTATTTTAATTCAATAGGTGAATATTTTGTTTTCTACGAAATTCCGGTTCGTGATGTTGCACGTGTGACGTATCGGTGCTCGCTCATCAACGCGTTACACTGAGCATTTCCTACACTTCTTGTTCGTACTCGCACTCGTGAGAACTTTTTAAGCATCGGTTGTAAGTTTCTTATCTCGAACAAAGTGAATGATCTGTCTGAATGTTTGTTACTTTTGTTGCAGAACCTCAAGAAGTGGCAGAGATTGAATAATACATTGGACATGGGCCGACCCAACCTGGATGCTACGTTGCATTGTATACACACTTAATTAGTTTCTTTATTCTTCTATGGGAATTCAGATGTTGGTAGATGCACATCTGCTATCTGGCGAGTAACATGGCAACACTGTACCACACACAAACCAAAGTGGATGGAACTAGCTTCACACTACTATAGGAGAGGTGGGGACACTTGAACATTCTTGGTGATACCAGCTCCATGGGGAATTGACCAATTGATTAACATAGGGATTACTTTTGAGCAGGTGGCGCTCAGGTAGTGAACAGTGGAACTATTTTGAATTTTGGAACGAAATGCAAGCTTAAATTAGTTCTCATGTCTGCCACACAACACATAGAGCGCCAGCTGCTCAAACGTAATTCCCATATAATTCGTATTCAAGATAGCCAATGGGAATGCATTGAAGAGTCCCCACATCTCCTATAGTAGTGTGAAGCTAGTTCCATGCACGTTGCACAAACATTCCAAACTTCGGACGATATTCGCGCCAGCAGCTAATTGAGCGAGCGAAGCGAGCGTCTCCTTTTGCCTCTTTTGGCACGGACCTCTGTTCTTTTTTATATTACTAACCGATACACAGGTCGCCCGTTTCGCACCGATCGATCTGAAATTTGGCACACATGTAGAGACAACCTTTTCTGATTGCAGACCCTAATATTTTTGAAATCCATTCATTGGTTCATTGGTAAAATAAATATCTCCTGACATGTTGAATAATGACAATGGTCTTCGAGGAATCTGATCAAACTCACATTTAGACCAACATTTTCTCTTATTTTACAAATTTTCAGCCGAATCAGTCAAGAATGTGTGCATTTATTTACATTTTTAATAACTGTCAGAAATTAAGTATCAAAATGACTGTTTTTCCACTGCAACATGAATCTGATTTGCTTTATGTACAAACAGAGAGATTATATGTTTTTTTCACGTTTCGATGAAAAGCAGATACTTTTATGTTGATTGAGTGGATCATATTTCAATTCAATATGGATGTATATGTTTTCTGTGCGTTGTATACGCATTTTTGGTTCGATAATTTGCACGTGTCCGTGTTCGCTTATCAACGCGTTACACTGAGCGTTTTCCTAGTAAGCGATACGTGATGGAGCCACATCTGGCAATATGGGTATACTGTCGGTCTGCAGGTTCACTTAATTGTTATGACAGTTTGTGTTTCCATGGGCAGTAAAAATGGAGAAACAACTGAAATTGAAATGTAGTCATAAATTTACTTTTGTAGCTATAACAAACAATTGAAGCAAATATATTTACTATTTAGTATATCTAGTGGAGCGGTCGCTCCACGCCAGCCAAGTCGTACGGCGCGCGCACACACTCATTTAAAAAGGCTGGAGCAAACCCACTTTTACTGTAAGCATCAAAGTGGCATTTTCGGCCTACTGGATCTTAAAATTGGAAAATCTCACATTGTTGCGATATATCTTAATTTCGAGCTATGGCCCACCCTACAACATATACCAAATTTGGGAACAATAGGTTACGCCCTTTGCGCGCTAGAGGGCCGTGAAAACAGTGTTTTAGGGCGGTTTTCATAATAATAATCTCAGTAGTAGTCTCCTGGAATTCAAATCCGGTAAACAGGCCACAGCCTAAACGGCTGAACCGATTGATTTGAAATTTTTACCACGTGTGCACTTTTGGCGTCTGAGGTGCCTTTTGCTATAACTGGTTTTATGCCGCCATTTTGAAACCGGAAGTAACGTCAAATCTCGAAAACAGCTGAACCGATCGGAACGAAATTAGCTCCATTCGATTTAGATGGTCATCTATATGAAGTATCAATAAAAAAAATATTATTTTCTTATTTTCTAAACCGGAAGTGACGTCATAAATACGCAATATTTATCTAATTTCTACAAATTATACTTAAAATACATACAAAATGAACTTACATTGTAACATAGACAATAAAAATAAAAATTTCAAGGTTGCAGTGTTCTCGGCCGCCATTCCTGAAACCGGAAGTGACGTCATATATCGAAAACGCCTGTACCGATTACAACTGAAATAGATCCTGTCTATTCATTCTGCTTTCTATTTGAAAAATCAATTGGGATGAATAAATATACAAATTAACGGTACCGGAAATGGCGGGAGGAACCACTAAATTAAACCGGAAGTGACGTCATATATTGGAAACGGCATGACCGATTTGACGGAAATTAGCGCTAATTAATTCAGAAGGTCATTCAAGAAGTATCAACTAGATAAAACTAGATTGTTTTCTTATTACCTATACCGGAAATGACGTCATAAATATGCTAAATTACGTCATTTATATGCAAAATGACACTAAATTCACCACTTTATTTATTTTAAATAGATATTTAGTAATCGTACACTGTAAATATTTATAAATTCAAGGTTGCTGTGTTCTCGGCCGCCATTTTTAAAACCGGAGCTGACGTCATATATCGAAAACGGCTGTACCGATTGCAACCAAATTTTGGAAATGTGTAGGACTAATAATTATGAATTCAAGTTGACATTATTTTCGGCCACCATTGTTAAAACCGGAAGTGACGTCATATATCAAAAACGGCTGTACGGATTGCAACTAAATTATGTAATTATGTAGGACTTATAATTATGAATTAAATACGACATCAATTTCGGCCGCCATTGTTAAAACCGGAAGTGACATCATATATCGAAAACGGCTGTACCGATTGCAACCAAATTTAAGAAATGTGTTGGACTAATAATAATGAATTCTGGACGACATTATTTTCGGCCGCCATTGTTAAAACCGGAAGTGACGTCATACATCGAAAACGGCTGTACAGATTGCAACCTAATTATGTAATTATAAGGACAAATAATTATGAATTCAGGACGACATTATTTTCGGCCGCCATTGTTAAAACCGGAAGTGACGTCATATATAAAAAACAGCTGTACCGATTGCAATTAAATTTTGGAAATGTGTAGGACTAATAATTATGAATAAAGACTACATTATTTTCGGCCGCCATTGTTAAAACCGGAAGTGACGTCATATATCGAAAACGGCTGTACCGATTGTAATCAAATTTTGGAAATACTTAGGACTAATAATTATGAATTAAATACAATATTATATTCGGCCGCCATTGTTAAAACCGGAAGTGACGTCATATATCGAAAACGGCTGTACTGATTGCAACCAAATTATGCAATTATGTAGGACTTATAATTATGAATTCAAGACGACATTATTTTCGGCCGCTATTTCAAAACCGGAAGTGACGTCATATATCGAAAACGGTTGGATCGATTGTAACGAAACTTAAGCTATTCTTCTTGGATAATCATTTTAATCTTATACGAAACGCAACTTTTCTTAGTAACCAAATCAGTTGAGGCGTATTTTTTTTAAAGAAATTCGTCCTTGCTCCGACATGTGCATCAAGCTGTATGAATAAACTAACAAAAGAAGTGATATCCCAGAAAAAACACTCCGTGTAAAAAAGGCAGCCAAGTCTCTTTACTTTAAAAAAATTCAACACCGAAAAGGAGTGATATCAAAAAAGGAGCCAAGTCAATGACATTTTCCAAATATTTAATCGTATTTTTTAAATAAAAGTATAAACACCGAGAAATACTTTACAAATGGACTTGGCGCATCGTTTTTTTAAAGATATTTTTCTACTCATAATCATATGTCATTTATATACAACCGACATTTAGAATTTTTAGAATAATAGGGAAACATCTTTCAATTACATATTGTACAAACCTATGTAAAATATTTTCTATTTGTATTTGTACACGATGAAACTTGTTGCCTATGTTTGTAATAAATACACAATCTAGTTATCTTTGTAATATTGTTTCGTGGTCAACATAATTACCTAAGTCTCATGCGTTATACCTTCTCAACATGAAATAAATGTCTATTAATCCACATTTTATAACACTACATTTCACAAAGTACACAGTAACGTCACATTGAATTTATATTAAAAAATTTAACTTTATACACTTGACACTTCAAAAATATATAATAGTGTTCCGTAGATAGTTAGTAATTATTTGACAACGTTTCATGATTTCCTTCAGTCAAGATCAAATTATGAAAAGTTACCCTTCTAATATCACCATTTTAACAGTGCTATAAGAATATGTATGAGCCCCACTTCCAATTGTTATTTAATTCTTCCCAGTTTATATTACCTATCTATTACAGCATGAAATCTTTCTTCTATCGCCATTGACAAAACTATAAAATAACCATTACTAAAAGTAGCTTGATTCATATATTCTGGCTCCAACAAAAAGAGGAAAATGTACCTACTTGTAAATTTCTTTCCACTTTTAGTATAGAATGATGTCTTTAAAAAAACGATGCGCCAAGTCCTTTTGTAAAGTATTTCTCGGTGTTTATACTTTTATTTAAAAAATACGATTAAATATTTGGAAAATGTCATTGACTTGGCTCCTTTTTTGATATCACTCCTTTTCGGTGTTGAATTTTTTTAAAGTAAAGAGACTTGGCTGCCTTTTTTACACGGAGTGTTTTTTCTGGGTACAAATGTACCCTGTCATCTGCCATTTACCTAGTAATACAATAGCCACCAGAGTGCAGTCGTGTTTCCTTGAATACATATCGTATTTTAAAAATTTGTGGTAAAGTGATGAAAATGTGTGTCTGTTCACTTGTAAAATGCGTTGTTTCCACTTTGCATTCGCTTCTATGGAATTTAAAATCTAGTGGAGCGGTCGCTTCACCCAACCAACAGTCGTACTGTACATGTATGTACGTGTTTGTACTTCATACATGTATGTCGTACTATACATGTTCCAATGCTTTTAATTAATTATTCTATGTATTCTTGTGTGTTTATGAGCCTAATGTATTGTGTTTTACTATATTTATACACTTGTGGAATGCAAAATAAAAAAACTAGAGTCCGAGTCCCTGCTGAGATACCTGCTGAGCATGGGCCGGCCGGCCCAAGGAAGGGGCCAGCCCATCTCTGACCATGCTAAGCAAGTATCATCATTAGTTGATTCCAACAGTAATATTCCTAATTGATCGAGGCTGCTAATGGTTGGACGCCACGCAGCTTCGTACTCCCGTTAAGTGGGCTGAGTAGTGAGCGTGACCTTGAAGAGTTTTTGAATCGATTTGTATCAATATCTTTTACCAATGTAGTTGTTAATAAAATAAGGCAATTTGTACGAGGACAGATAAAGCACTAGTAGCACTTTTTAATTTTTGCTTCTTGCATTGTTATAGGCGCCGCTTTTTCAATAAAAACTGCTAAAAACTATGAAATTTCCGATACGATTGGAGATCGTACCTGTGAACCAACTGATCTCAAATTTTAATCATGATTACGTCCCCCCAGTTCAAGACTACGTTATCTGCAAAACTTTATTTATGTGAAACGGCGTTTTAATATTTCAAAATCGCCTAACAAATCAGAATAACAGTTAAATGGTATCATTATTTTTATGAAATTAATCTCAACAGACATACACATTACGTACTTTTCAAAATATTGATTGGATTATTATAATTGGCAATATTAATTAATATATGTAACTACCTATATTAATTAATACAGCGTTATTTGCAGATAGTTGAACTAACATTCTTCTCAAGTTTTATTTCTGAAGACAGATTAAATATGGTAATTAGCAATACTGCACTATCTGCAAATAATGTTTTTATAATTAAATTTAGTTTTGACTCCAGGTTTACATAAAATTCTGGTGAAAGACTACACTATCTGTAAATAGCATAGGAAATTTGCAGATAACGTAGTAAACGAATTATAAGTTGAAAATTACCTATGGGTAATTCAACGCTATGTGGTCTAGGATGACCAAATTATGAAATATAAGAATTTGCATCATTGGACTTAATACGAGAGGTCCTGATATTTAGACATTTTAGTTTTTAAAAAAATTGATTTTTTGAGATAACGTAGTCTTGAACTGGGGACGAATTATTTAAATTAAGATGAAAGAAAAACTTAGGGTTATCACTTGGCACATTTTTAAAATTAAATATACGGCACCTATTGAGACAAGAAAATATACCATTTTTCACCAAAAAACTACTTGTAATTACTACTAGTTAACGAAGCAAAAAATTAAAAATCTACCAAGGGATAACCCTAAGTTTATCATTTATCTAATTATAGTTAAAATTTCAAATAATTTCGTCCACTCACTTTGTCTCTAATCGTATCCAAAAAAAATCTGCAAAAGGGCGGCAAAATCGCTCGCGCTTGCAGCACCTAAAGTTGTAACAAAATTCCGGATTGATCTGATTAGCCTATTAAAAGATTTTTTTTAAATTTGAACGAAGTAACGGAAGTAAAAAATTTCAGTCTGCATCAAGCTTAGTTGGTCTTTACATGTGTGCCAAATTTAAGTTTGATGGGACCTGTCTGGCGGCAGTGACAGCCAAACAAAAAACATATTTGTCCGTGCCGAAATTAGGCGAATGGCTCACTTCCCTCGCGATATCAACGATATCAGTCAAAAGGCAATGAAACATATAGCTGTGTTGCACGTATCGGTGCTCGCTCATCAATGCGTTACACTGAGAGTTTTCTCCTTGTTAATATATTGTCTTGTTCACAAAATATTTCATGGTGAATATGAGAGAGAGTTTTCAGTCTCTAATTTGTATTAACTACCAAAGTACTTCCCGTGCTTATCAAATGGAATTGACGGAGAACTTCAACCAACAATATCTCAGATCCAGGGAGGGGGGGATCTATTCGTGATAAAAGTAAGAGTGAGTAAGAAAAAAAATAGTGAGAAAATCGATATCAACCAAAAGAATCAAAGCCTGTAAAATAATTTTCTCACCATATTTTTCTCATACTTACTCTCATTTTTTTAGGAATAGATCTCCAGTTTCTGTCAGTACTCAGTTGGATGGTTCTTGCACGTCGAGCGTAAATTTTAGTGTCACGGACTAACTTTTCAAGTTCACTGACCTGTAAGGTGATCTGCAGGGCTTATCTATCTCAGTTTGACATTCCCCCCCTTCCCCTCAACACAACGTAATATCGCATTCTTGGAGAATTTTTAATATTTTTTTAAGGACTTGGCCCTTGGATGGATTTGTACCATTCATCTATCATGATGTGTATCCTATTTCATGGGGTTCTTTCTGATGTACAAATTAAGAGTAAAATTTAGGTTCTGAAAATACTTTTAAAATATATGAATCGTATACCTAATTATACGTTCTAATAAAATATAATCAATTACCAAGATAATCACAAGAGCCTTTTGGCCCGGTTTTCAGAGATAGATATCAGATCAGATATCGGAGGTTTCAAGATAAGAAAACCCAAGAGGTAAACCCCGATCACAAAATTAGCGTAGACACTAGCGTAGATAATTTTTGTCACTTTATTATAAATAAATATAGTTTAGACAATTCCTGAATACTAAGTGGGTTTCAGTTGGTTTCAGGCTGATCAATGCAGTAGCATTACGTGAATAAGTATGCAAATATTGGAAGTGCGATACCTCGAAATTAGCAAAATGGGCGGAACAAATAAGTACTAAGGTGACGATATATTATAGGTACCTAGGTACATAATCAGATACAAAAACTACTAGTTCAATTTCAATGTTCTTGGAATGCATTTGCTTCACTCTCTTATTTTTCACAAGCTAAGATTATCAGCATGACTTTACTTCCGAGAAGGAAGAAAATTGCAGAAAATTTTAACGCAAAATGGCAAAATAAGTATAACTGTTGTTGCAATACCCTGCTAGGTTAGAAACTTTATAAAGCGAGGTGAGAAGAAGAATTGATTCAACGAAATGTACGTCACTAGTCATCTTTGACACTTGAGATCAGAAGGGCACCAAGTGTTTAGTTATGTTGCAAGTCTGCCGGTATTTAAACGATCTCGTTGCAACCAGCAGTTAGCAGTAGTTCCAGTAACTATAGAGTACATACATAGGCGGGCACAATGTTGCAGAAACTCATCGCAGCTGTGGCAACCCTTCTTACCTCTATGGCTGTACTGGTAAGTCGAACAAGCAAGCAGGTTTCACTAAGATTGGGAGTCGTGTGAGTCGCTAACTAATCGCCAGTGTTGGGGAGGAACTAGTGCATAGATCTAGTTCCTTTTTGGGGAACTTTTTAGAGTAACTTAGAAAGTTAGAACTTAGAACTAAAAGAATTTTGGAACTTATTTCACTTTATTTCTTTAAGTTCCTTTCAAATAAACATGTTGAACGTCTTATGAAATGATTTGCACAGATTTATAATGAATAATTATGAATTTTTTGCTACCAAAATGAACCTGAAATCTGAAAATATACTTGTGAACTACTATGAACTGGAAGTAGTTCCTTTTTTGGAACTGGAACTAGTTCCCTTTTTAGGAACTTACCCAACACTGATAATCGTAAAGAAAACAACAGCGTAGTTGAGAAAAGAAGAAAATGAAGGAATTTCAATTTGATTGGTTCATTTTGATTTTTCGACCAATGAGAAAATATTGTTTTAATTATCGAATAATCTGAGGTCTGAAATTTTGGAACATAATTTGTGAAATAAATAAATTTAAAGTGTCTATTATAATTCAGCATCAAATATTATATGATAGATTACCCATGGAGGGAACTGTAGATAGCTGTTTTAAAACAAGATTTGTGAAATGGTTGAGAAAACGTCAAGTGTAAGAGTGTTTTGTTAAAAAAAAATTGCATTGTAAACATTGGATTCAGAGCTAATAAATACTACCTAGACATAATAAAGAACAACTAACTGCTTGGCAAATTTAGCACAAATCTTCACCTAGACGTAGGACTCAGAGGGGAAGTATAATTAGGTATGTTCACAGTTTTCAGTAAATAAGTAAATAAGACATCATTATCTTTCTTGACACTATTTCCTTATTTTATTTGATACTATTTTTGTATTTCTCTTTAATATCTTTCCTTCAGAACTGTATTGAAAATACGACCATAAAAAAACACTCCGTGTAAAAATACCAGCCAAGTCTCATCAACTATAAAAAATATAGGAAATCTAAAAAACTCAACACTGAAAAGTAGTGATATCAAAAAATGGGCCAAGTCAAAACATGATTTTAAAAACCGAAATATACTTGGCGCATCGTGTATAAATAACCCCATAAAAAAACACTCTGTGTAAAAATACCAGCCAAGTCTCTTCAACTTTAAAAATAATAATGACATCTAAAAATTCTGCACTGAAAAGTAGTGATATCAAAAAATTAGCCAAGTCAAAACTTTATTTGAAAATCAAAAAATACTTGGCGCATCGTGTACATAAATAGCTTGGAAGTATAAGCCAATTATAAATTATACATAAAATATACATATACATAGTATACCTATAATGCCCTAAAAAAACGATGCGCCAAGTATTTTTTGATTTTCAAATAAAGTTTTGACTTGGCAAATTTTTTGATATCACTACTTTTCAGTGCAGAATTTTTAGATGTCATTATTTTTTTTAAAATTGAAGAGACTTGGCTGGTATTTTTACACAGAGTGTTTTTTATGGGGATATCACTACTTTTTTTAGTTTATTCTTACAACTTACGTGTGACACATATCACATGAACAATTACTAAATCCTTTAAAAAAAATTACCCTTAAGGGGATTCTAGGGGGGTATGAGATTTTAATTTCAGGGCAAATATTGTAAGAAGATGTCATCTGAGATCGATATTTAGCGAAATCAACCCATTTTAGAAAGTCAAAAAAATATCCGTGACGATCCAAACAGGTAAAAGACGATTCTCAGAAAAAATCGGAACTAAATAACCGTTGAACATAGCGACCTGAAACTTGGCATGAATAATCATAATACATATACCTATGAAATGTCGACGTCCTTTTTTGGTATTTTAATTGCAATTTTTCTAAAATAAAGTCGGTATGTACCGGAAATTTTGCCTATGTATTGGTGCCTGTGGCCAGGTAAGTTATCAAGTTATTAACAAAAAGGGCGTCGACGTTCTCTTTGCATTTTCATAACGAAGACAACGAGCCCACTTGCAAGTCTGTAGAGTGAAAATTGCTGTCTGTGCGATTTTTTTAATGAAACAGCAATATTTCGTAAAAAAAAAATCGGGACCGAAATATTGGTGTCGAAAAAGGTCAAGTGGGTTGTAGAATCACTAATAGAATGAGGAAAATACATTATCTTCCTCTTGTGTGCAATAGTTTGGCCAATTTCGTGTTTTATAAGTTTATAGTCACGTGGTACCACTGGAATAGCCTTAACAATTTGGTTATTCTCATGAAAAAACAAAGGTTTCATTCCAATCGGTCAACCCAGTTCCGAGATATGGCAACACGTCGGTTTTCAAAATGGTCGCTAAACTTTCTGCACTGCCACATAGAATTTATAACTATAAATGATGTGTATCATTTTTTGCTTTCTGAATATGTTTTTATTGTATAGGAGGGGATTATAATGATTTATAAATTTGAATGACGTCATTTTCGGCCTCATAAATAGGAAAATTCTAGTTTGACTGTTCCTATTCCATAGAGATGGCCTTCCGAATCGTTTGGCACTAGTTTTATACCGATCTGTCAACCAGTTTTCGAGATATTACGTTTCTTCCGATTTCAAAATGGCTGCTGAAATCACTGACCTCTTGAATTATAATTTAAACATGATTACATTTTATTATAAGCAGTCTCAAATAGTATATTTATTGCATCAAAATGTACAATTGTGCGATTTTTAAAATGTGTGACGTCATTTCCGGTTTCAGTATGGGAAACTGCAAATATTAATGATGATAATACATAAAGTTGACCGTCTAAATTGTTTAGCGTTGGTATCGCTTAAATCTATAAGACGTTATTAAGATATGATGTCATTTCTGGTTTCAAAATGGCGGCTTTCGGTTGGTTTTATATCAAGTCAAATAAAATCACAAAAGAACATACGTTACATAAATATCAAAATAATGGGATCAAATTTGTTCCCATATAGATGACCGTCCGAATCGTTTGGCGCTATTTTCGTTCCAATCGGTCCAGCCGTTGTTGAGATATGACGTCACTTCCGGTTTCAAAATGGCGGCACAAAAAATTCATGGGGTGAAGGTTAAATCAGACGCCAAAAGTGCACACGTGGTAAAAATGTGAGATCAATCGGTTCAGCCGTTTATGCTGTGGCCTTGTTACCGGATTTGAATTCCAGGAGACTACTACTACTACTACTACTACTACTATGATTATTATGAAAACCGCCCTAAAACACGGTTTTCACGGCCCTCTAGCTCGCAAATGGCGTAACCTATTGTTCCCAATTATTTGGTATATGTTGTAGGGTGGGCCATAGCTCGAAATAGGCCATTTAAGAAAGTCAAAGCGCATGCGATAAAGCCTGACAGGTCCACAGCCGCCTAGTGTGTAGTGACTAGTGTCTGTGTGGTGTCTGTCATAAATGCACGTGTTGTGTTCGAGAAGGCTATGGGTGGGATGACGTCACGCCTGGTCCTTTGAAGTGCGCACTGCGCATGCGTTTAAGCCTGACAGGATAAGTACTCCACCTCACCAACAGATGGCTCTTTACTTTCTTAAATGGCCTATTAAGATATATCGCAACAATGTGAGATTTCCCAATTTTAAGATCCAGTAGGCCGAAAATGCCACTTTGATGCTTACAGTAAAAGTGGGTTTGCTCCAGCCTTAATATGAGAGTGTGCGCGCCGTACGACTTGGCTGGCGTGGAGCGACCGCTCCACTAGATAGACGTGTATGCCAAAAATCAAATGTAAATAAATATAAATAATATACCTTAATGTCCTAAAAAAACGATGTGCCAAGTATATTTTGGTTTATAAAATCATGTTTAGACTTGTCCCATTTTTTAATATCACTACTTTTTAGTGCTGAATTTTTTAGATTTCCTATATTTTTTTATAGTTGAAGAGACTTGGCTGGTATTTTTACAAGGAGTGTTTTTTATGGGGATATCACTCCTTTTTTTAGATGATTTTCACACTTGTAACACAAATCGGAGCAACAATTACTAATTCCTTTAAAAAAATTAGTTATTTCCTATTTGGTTACTAAGAAAACATGCGTTTGGTACTAAATAATGCTTAAAATGATATTCCATGAGTAATAGCGAAAGCTTCGTTCCAATCGGTCCAGTCGTTTTCGAGATATGGCATCACTTCCGGTTAACAAAATGGCGACTGAAATCACTGCCACCAAGAATTTATTTATATAAATGTTTTGTATCATTATAAGCCCTCTGGATATGTAGTTACTTATAGTAAGAGGTGATTAAGAGGCAAACGGAAGCGAGCGGGACGGTTCGTCAGAGCGTTTTTTTGAAATTTTGTCTTCCCACTAAATAATTTTAAAAAATCAGATAGTAACGACCCATAACAGCCTAATAGACTAAATATTGCCGCACACTGGAGTACTTTATGACCTCTGGTACGACCTCAAAGTGTTAAATACGATATTTTCGTATTTTCGTGATATTTTTAGTAATAAAAAAAAATCGTATTTAACACTTTGAGGTCGCACCAAAGGTCATAAAGTACTCCAGTGTGCGGCAATATTTAGTCTATTAGGCTGTTATGGGTCGTTACTATCTGATTTTTTAAAACTATTTAGTGGGAACGGGCCGTGCGATTCCCGCTCGCTTCCGTTTGCCTCTTAAAGTCGGATTTTTCATTTTTATGACGTCATTTCCGGTTTCGGTAATAGTAAATGTATATTCCGACTATTGATATTTCATATAGAGGACAGTCTGAATCGATTGGCGCAAATCTCGTTCCGATCGGTCAAGCCGTTTTTTGAGATATGACGTCACTTCCGATTTCAAAATGGCGGCACAAAAAATTCATAAGGGCAAGGTATCATCAGGCAGGCGAGCTTTATATGTGGTCAAAAATTTCGGGTCAATAGACCAAGCCGCTTAAGCTGTGGCGAAGACCGCGGAATTTATTGGAAGATGAATCATTACTAGGAAAACGCTCAGTGTAACGCGTTGATGAGCGAGCACGGGCACGTGCAAATTCTCGAACCGGAAATGCGTACACAACGCACAGAAAACATATATACATCCATATTTAATTGAAATATGATATCAACATAAAAGTATTATCCTTTTCATCGAAACTTTAAAATAGCTTCTAAGCACCCTGGTACATAAAGAAAATCAGATTCAATCCAATTGGCACTGGAAAACATTCATTTCGATACTTCATGTCTGACAGATATTAAAAATGTCAATACGTTCATACGTTCTTAACTGATTGGGATGAAATTTTGTAAAATAAGAGACAATATTGGTCTTAATGATCATGCAAAATATTAGTTTGATCAGAATTATCGAAGACCGTTTTCATTTTTCAGCCTATCAGGAGATATTTATTTTAATTTTAACCAATGAATGGATTTCAAAAAAATTTGGGTCTGCAAACAGAAAAGGTTGTCTCTACATGTGGGCAAAATTTCAACTCGATTGAAGAAAAACGCTGACCTGTATAGCCTCACCCAACGGAAAAGTTACATAAAAAAAAAAACAGAGGTCCGTGCCAAAAGAGCCAAAAGGAGACGCTCGCTTCGCTCGCTCAATAATTATAATCTGAAGAAAGCCGTACAATTTCACTGTTTTCACGGTTCTCCAGCTCGCAAACATCATATCCTATTGTTCCCAAATTTGGTATATATGGTGGGGTGGGCCATAGCTCGAAATTAAAAGATTTCGCAACAATTTGAGATTTCCCAATTTTGAGATGCAGTAGGCCGAAAATGCCACTTTGATGCTTACAGTAAAAGTGGGTTGCTCCAGCCTTTAGGTTTGAACGGTGTGTTGTGTGAGAGTGTGCGCGCCGTACGACTTGGCTGGCGTGAAGCGACCGCTCCACTTGATAAAATTATTGAAAAATTACCCTTTCCCCCAGCAAAATGAATAAGATTAAGGTAGCAAACAGGCATGATGCGCAAGTACCCTATAAGTCGACTGTTTTAACTTGTCATTCTTTACAGATGCTGGTGTGTGTTTCGACGAGCTACGGGAATGCTGATCAAGAATTGAATGGACATGTGCCGACGGGAAGGTAATGAACAATTCAGCAGATTCAGGATAAAATGCATTTTGTGCTGTGTAATTCTTGACCTTTTTAAAAGCATCAATGTTATTTTTATGTAATTTTAATGTATTTTTAATTGTTGTTTAAGGGCAAATTTTTTAATACAAATGTACAGTTTTTCCATTTAAAAAATTAAGAAATATGGATAAATCTGACTAAACATGTCTACCCCATGACACAAATTTTTGGAACCATGAGGGTTTACTCATATAAAAAAAATGCTTACATGCTGCTTTTTGAAGATTAAAAGTTTTAATTTTGCAACTTCATAATAATAAACCATTCTAAAATAAGTAACTAACTACTACAGTATTTGGGATATTTCGTGTGCCTGATAATACGTGAAACTGATTTTGGTTCACCCCATTGTCTTGTCTCATATTGCGGATTGGTGTAATGCCTGACGTTGCTTCAGAGTGGAGACGACTACGAAGACACCAACAAGGCGAGATCAGATAGTCGTTCCTTTCCTTCTACCCACAAAGCGTGCGACCTACCAAGAGGTGAATGAAAATGGAACATTTTATGTTGGAGACTTGGAGTGGTTGATACCAGGTGGCACTGACGATAGCCTTTCTACTAACTACATTTTGAAGTACCGATTCAGGGGCACTAGGTTCTACACGTCTCTTTTGTGAGTTTCTCTATTGCTATTTTCTCATGTGATCTGTCAATTTCTCTCCTTGATAATCCTTGATAATGTGTCATTTTAAGTCCTGTAATAGGCATTTTCTACCTTCTTGACATTTCTCTGTCGCACAACTTCTGATGGTGCGATCTAACATTTTTCAGTCAATCAGATTTATTGAGCCGTCATATCTTGTTTTTCTGAGTATTCATTGGGTAATATTTTCAGTCGATTAACAGAGGAAGTACCATTATATTTTGATTATATTGATTTCGAACAAGGAGAACATGTTCCAAATGCTGGTCATGGAAGTGAAACACCCGCTGACCCAACAGATATCAACACTGAATACATACTAAATGAGAGCTACGGAGGTGAACCAGGCGCTAACCTCTCCCAAGAAGGTCGAAGCCCTTACGTTTTCAGGTAAGTAATCTATGGGTAGAAAATTTTTTACTGAAGGGTACAAGCATAGAATTACTTAGCAGTAAAATAATTTCGCTTGATAGAAACGTAGATCAATGGACTGAATGTATGCCACTTTTGTGTGAGCCATCTTCACTCTCAAGACTAGTTCCTTTACGTGTCACAGTGCCGCGGTACTGAGCTACATGGATAGTCTGGTCTTTATTCTAGGCGATACCCAGCCACTGACTTGATACTCCAGCTATCTTCTACAGGTAGTAGAAAAATGCATCAGACCAAGAAATCACAAGAGCTCTTGTGGAGATTTCTCACCTCAGGTTTACTAAGTAGCATAAGCCTGTCTCGGCTAGAAAAGCACCAGACTATTGGAGCTCAGTAGCGCAGCGCTGTGACACGTTGTGGTACTAGTCTTGAGAGCAGGGACTGGAACCCAAATGAATATCGCTTCCGGTTCCGGTTCCGGTTCCCGGAGAAGATAAAATAGCGGTTCTGATTCCGGTTCCGGTTCCATTTCGGTTCCATAAGGGTTCCAATCGGTCCCATTAGATTCAGACAATTCCATTTTTTTAATTGACGTTTTGAGTTTTGGGAACTTACATTGTCAGAAGTATTTAATAATTTGACTCGATGATCATTTATTTGAAAAACTGTAAATGGTAGTAAATAATTTCAGATTTGAAAGGTAATGAAATTCATTATTTACAGAACGCTTATGCGAATCGCTATGGAACACAAATTGGTAATATTTAATATTAGTAAGGGTACCGGTTCCGGTTCCACCTAAAATTTAATGTGGGTTCCGATTTCGGTTCCGGTTCCAGTCCCTGCTTGAGAGTAACGATGGCTCACCCATAAGTGGCAGGAACACCCAGTGATCTATGATTCTATCTAGAGATGCTTACTTATTAATGTGTTACATACTTCACCTGATAGATGGCACGACAACGGAACATCTTCGAAATCGAATCGTCAATATGAGGATGGAAACCGTTTCATGATCGATGGAAGTATAAAGTGGCTTGATAACAAATTCATTTAAATTGAGAATGGAATATGAAATGGAGAATTGTCTCCTTTAAACTTGTATTGTAAATTTGTACATATTATCATTACAAATAATTGAGCGAGCGAAGCGAGCGTCTCCTTTTGGCTTGTTTGGCATGGACCTCTGTTTTTTTTTGTTTTTTTCTGCTTTACTTCTATCTTTGTTGATAAGTATTTTATTGACTTAAAATTTGGCACATATGTAGACATACTGCCAAAACTAAATATAAAAAATACAAAATAAATTTTTTCAACAATTGACGTAAATATTTAACAATTACTCATTTTACAACATTGCAATTTATATTTCGTGCTACTCCAACAATTTAAGTTTTTTTGAAGTTTTTTTCCACTAAAATGTAGCTGACTTATAGTATTGGGGCTGTACATATATCACTTTTTAAATATTCAAATTTGTTTTCAAATTATGATTTTATTTTCACAGTGATATTTTTTTCTACATGATTTTCTCTAAAATGAAGGCATTGTTTTGTTTTTTTCTGAATTGTCTGATAAGATATCAAGAAAGTGATATGTAGAGTCCTTAACAGAGCCCCATGGAACAATCATAAAAAATCAAGTAATTTGGACAAGATTTGTAGAAGTAGGATAAAAAATAAATCATAATTTTGTGTAAAAACAGGTAATGGAGAAAATCCCTCTAAAGCCAGACAATATATATGCATAAAATAATAAAAATATATGTAAACAAATTATTTGTCTTAAATTTTTTAATTAGTTCTTATTCCATAATAAATCAGCAGCATTCACAAAACTTTGAAATTCAACATTTTATTGATTATACTCGAAATTATTACAAATTGTTGAAAATCGCCTCGTTGCATAATAACACTAAATATTTTTTGGGGCAAAAAAAACTTTTTTTTCTAAATTTTGGAAAAATTTAATTAAAATACATTTATATATCAATGATAATACAAATAAAAAAAATATGTGAAAATATGTGAAAAATCTTAAAGTTACAGGTTAGTCCCCCCCGATACACAGGTTGCACCGTTTCAGCGATCGATCTGAAATTTTGCACACATGTAAAACCAACCTTCTCTGTTTGCAGACCTTATTTTTTTTTGAAATCCATTAATTGGTTAAAATTTAAATAAATATCTCCTGATAGGCTGAAAAATTAAAACGGTCTTCGATAATTCTGATCAAACTCATATTTTGGCTATACAGCTCAGAGTTTTTCTTCGATTGAGCTGAAATTTTGCACACATGTAGAGACAACCTTCTCTGTTTGCAGACCCTAATTTTTTTGAAATCCATTACTTGGTTAAAATTTAAATAAATATCTCCTGATGGGGCGATGCCAAGCTAGGACGACAGGATCGGCCACTTTGGCGCTAGCGTCGAGGCTGTGCTTTTCAAATCAACGTATTTCTTACCCCACACTCCGTATTTTCATGTTATATTATAAGAATTAATGTTGATATTTGGTTATTTACCGAAAGAGTGGATAATTATTAGAAATGATAGTGTAATAACAATATTTTGATCATATAATGACAGCTCACAGAAATATTTTTGTTTCCAGTGCTTTCTTGAACTGACTCACGGCACAATGGAATTTTGTAACTTTCTATTAAAACAATTGAGAGGGTGTCGCTTCAGATTGAAATCGAATTTGCTTAAGATATTGCACTATCTTCTTATTTTTACACGTTTTATTATACTAGAGTAAAAAATATATGTATCTAAACAGTAAGTACATCTTCTTACGCCTGTCAAAATAAAGTTTCGCGAGTTTTAATTTTGAGTGGCACGAACAGCTTACTTCAAAGCTTACTTCACACTTCTTACTCACTCCCGATGGCAGCGCTGCAGCACAATAGCGGGAAAAAGTTTGGCTAGTGCCCTATCGGCTGAAAAATGAAAACGGTCTTCGATAATTCTGATCAAACTCATATTTTGCATGATCATTAAGACCAACATTGTCTCTTATTTTACACATGTTCATCCCAATCAGTTAAGAATGTATGAACTTATTGACATTTTTAATATCTGTCAGTAATGAAGTATCGAAAGTAATGTTTTCCAGTGCCACTTGAATTGAATCTGATTTGCTGTATTTACCAGGGTGCTTAGATGCTATTTTCAAGTTTCGATGAAAAGCATATATCCTTTACTATTAATGCACAGTTTTGACCTTGAGCTCGGAAGTTGGGTTACGATAGACCTGTATAGAAATCGTCATTTTAGCTCAATTTCAATCAAACCCGGACTTTTCCTGTAGATAATTTCGAGCCAAATAAAGTGCACACAATTTCAATCGAATCCGTTGAGTATTTCGAGAGATATTGCATGGAATGCACAATATCATGGAAAAACATACTTTTTTCGAAACTTTGAAACTTCAGGAAGCCGTGAATCCATTGGCAGTGAAAAAAATACAATTTAACTCTGAGGACCTTGACTAAATAGAACCACTTGAAAAGCAACATTTAAATGTAATTAGATGTTATTTTGGGGGTTGAAAATGTTGTGTGGGGTAGGGGGAGAACTTTTCTGACATTGGACATTTTGCCCGAGTGTACCTCCTTACGTCACATCGCATTTTGAAAATGATTTGAGTATATTGAAAACTGAAAGTACCATTTAGGAATCAAAATTGTATTGTTGTTAATTGTTGTGATTTCTGCAGAGATGCGTATTTATTTAATTAGGTTGAATCTTATTATGTGGAGACCTGAATAAAATCGCATTAAATTCTACTACTCAGTCTTGACCATGGGATTCAAGTATACTTTGTGCTTTTTCGATCATGACCAAATATAGCTGTGAGGAAAGTAAAGTCACGTGAGAGTAGTCAGACAACGACAGAAATGCTCTTCACTCTGCTTTCATAAACTTGATAGTGTGTCCCGTGTTTTCTTAGCACATATTTTTTAATGTTGGAAATCTTTTATTGTGCTGTAATTTTTTATGTTGCGTATTTGTTTCGTATAATTAACTCATTTGGGTATGATTTCGGATTCAGAATTTGGATTCGTTTAGATTCGTTCACAACTTTTTCAGTTGTTGTTTACAATATTCAATATGTATATTAAATATGTATATCATATAAGTATATTCATTTGGAAATTGCCACTTTGGTTTCTTCTTCACTGAACAGATTTCATTCATATTTAATTATTGTTTCGGTTTGTTTTGCAAAAAAGTAAGATTTATAATTGAGTTGTTATTGAGATCGGTAGTTCTGTGAGGGTCAAGTCAATTGTCACGATCAGTCAATCCGTCAGCAAGAGTGGTTCGAGGATTGCGCCATCTATTATACCTTGATCAGAAAAGATTGTGATTAGGTCATGTGTTACATGGCGGGGCTCTCTAGTACTTTTTTATTGTTTGAGTGATCATATTTCAATTAAATATGGATGTATATATGTTTTCTTTGCGTTGTGTACGCATTTCCGGTTCGAGAATTTGCACGTACCCGTGCTCGCTCATCAACGCGTTACACTGAGCGTTTTCCTAGTTTAACATTATGTTAGTGTGAAGAAAAATTTCAAAAAAAACTCTGACGAACCGTGCGATTCCCATTCGCTTACCCAGGCCTTAACACCCGAATAAAATGGCGTTACCATTCATAAAAAATATCAAATTGAAATTGCATGAAACATTTTGGCGGGAAACTTCATGTGTGACGTATGTGGTGATGTCATTTCTAAGTCCACAACAATGTGGTGAATACTTGGTTGCCATGGCAATGCTCGGAGATTTCTATCAATCTTTCTGTATCAATTACTTGTATCTATTCATCCCACAATAATAGTAATGTTTCATACGCAACTATAGAGAGTTCCGAGTTCCCTATTGTAGGTATAATTTATGCTTATTTCCAGATTCACTTATGAATTTTTTGAGGGACGTCGGAAATGTGTTGGTATCAAGGAAATCAATAAGCATGGAGAGTTCCTTCAACATGAGGTGATATGCAGAATGTAAGTTTGTCACTCCGATTTCATTAGAAAGAGAAGGTTCACACGAAAATACTTTCAAAAACCAAAACTTGGTCACATTCGTGAAAACCAAACAGTTGTTGATATGTAATGACAAGTACCTAATGAATTGACAGTACGCATTGTCGCATTATACGCAAAGTATCCGTGAAGATAAAGAATTTATTTGAAAGTAGGGACCTATTAATTCCTATGTTCTATTATTTCGTATTTCCGTATACATTTCTTGTTTCGGATAACTTTTGATATGTTAAAGAGGTCATTATTATGAATCGATTAACATGATAAAAACCTTCTGTTGCAATTAGTCATGGTTCAAAGTGTTTAGACTCAGGACTATTCGGTAAATAACCAAATATCAACATCAATTCTTATAATATAACATGAAAATACGGACTGTGGCGTAAGAAATACTTTGATTTGTAAAATCCCCACTCGACTCTAGCGCCAACTAGTGACCAACATGTCGTCCTAGCTTTGCATCGCCCTATTCGTAGGCCCTATCGATAATAAACTTTGTTGCTAGAAGACAGACAAACACTTAACAGCGTCTTATGTATTCGTGTTGTATTGCATGCAGTATCAGTATCACGAACCCTCCAAGATGTCGTTTCGCGGTGAGCCGGATATATTCATCCCAAGACGAACCCATTGCCTACATAATTCGACGTTGGTAAGTGCTCTGAATATTCAATACTCAGGTCAATCACCAAAAGGCATAGCTTTCACGATATCAGCATACTATAGCTTATATATCTTCTGTCTTCCAGCACACCGCGTCCTGAAGACCTGGATGCTGTGTGGAAGCGGTCTCCAGATTTCAACTGCCCAATGGGATTCGCTGGTCCTGATTGCAGCAGTCGTCTTCAACCCATCAAGAGCTTAAGAACCAAACCCGGGTAAGTCCTTACATCTGGCCATTGAGATGGAAAGAAAGCGGAAGCGGAACATCCTAATTCTAAACTTTGACTTTTTAGTTGATACACGTTTCTAACTTGAATAGAACATTATGTATTCGCGCAAATCAACGATACGTGATTGAGCCACTTCTGGCTACTGTCAGTCTACAGATTCACTTACTATAGTTTTGACAGTTCGTGTTTCCAAGGGCAGTGAAAAAGGAGAAACAATTGAAATTGCAATTAAGTTATAAATTTACTTCTTTTTGTAGCCATTACAAACAACTAAAGCAACAATTCATTTTTATATTAAGCAATACAAATGTGCCCCTGTCATCCACCATTTACCTAGTACCACACATTGGTTAATTTGTAAAATAATAAGTGGGCGGGTGCCAGGGGCGGATCCAAGGAGGGGCGGAAGGGGCGATCGCCCCCCCCCCCATGATTCCTCCTCCACCTTCTATTAAGATCAGCAGGTTGATTTTTCACTTCGTCAAATTTACAAAAATATCGTAATCATGGCTTGTTTTTTGGCAAAGTTTAATCTTTGCTCTAAAAGTGCCTTAAAACTAAATGTTTTTTCAATATTTCGAAAAAAATTGCCTTCGGCAATAAGCTTTTGGCGGATGAAAGCATGGGCTTCCACAGGGGTGACTGGGGGGGGGGGGGGGGCAAGGATGTCAGGATAGCATACAAATTTGGTGGTGTTATTTACGTATAGTTTCATTTTCTAAACAAAAAAACTCAGAACATTAATTTCGAAGTGTCAACAAACCAAAAAATACCCTGCGGGGTAAGGTGGGGGCACTACCCCAAAGTGTCCAACCTTAAAAAATAATGAATTGTTCGACAAAATACACCTCATAACGTCTCAAAATTTGATTCAAAGTGTCCAAAAACCAAAAAACGCCCTGCGGGGCAGGGTGGGGGACTCGCCCCCACATCCCCCTTAGCCCGTGAGACAATTGTTTTCCTTGCATTACCTTCACCCCCTGGCAAAAATTCTGCGGACGCCCGTGGCTGGGGATACCACTAGACCCCCTTCATATTTTCCAAAATCGCCCCCTCCATGACAAGAGGCTAGATCCGCCCCTGGCGGGTGCTAGGCGATGTCAGGAGAAACATCTATGCTTACGAAACGAAAACAATGGGGAGTTTGGGGGGAGAGTCCGCCAATATAATGCGGGTCCGGGGCGCACAGCCCCGGGAAAATGTTGAATTTAATGACCAAATTTGGTGCCTTTCTACGCGATTTGTACACAATTTTAAGGCAATTTTTACTTCTATGAAAAATAAGTGGGCAGATGGGGTCTACCCTGAAAAAAGGGTGAGGGGTCGCGTCCGCCCTCGTCCGCCCCAAATTAATCACCACAATACTCGCCAGAGTTCAGTCGTACTCCTTGTTTTCTCGAGTTACGTAGGTGCATTATTACCTCAGGTTATAATACATTCATTTGTGCGTTCACGTTTAGGAGTCTACTAATATCATTCTCATGACAATCGAGGGGGAATAATTTTTGGAAGCCATGCTTCTGATATCTGCAATATGGCGGCTGTGCATGTCTCTTATGCGATTAGGAGAAACATATGAGAAACAAAATGCAATTTTCACGAAATACTGAATTTCGTCAGCTTTTTATGATTCCAGTTTTCCATCTAACATCTTAGTCTCCATCGTTGGCAGAATCGAATATTTTTCTGCACAAACCAGAACAACAAAATACCTAATTGCGTTTTCGAATTTATATGAAGTTTGTATCGAGGTGCTCACAAGCGCGTAGGAAGGGGGGGGGGGGGGATTACCCCCCCCCCCCCCCCCTTCCTACGAGCAGGCTGACCCCCATTCACCATACAAAATTAAGTTTAGTGTCCAAGACTCACTAAAATTGTTTAAATTCTAAAAAACGCCCTGCGGGGCAAGAATGTTTGTTGTAATTTTGAGTTGTTTAATCGATCGATTTCGATTGACAGAATCGATTTTAAAATGTTTATATTCAATGAAATGCCCTGCGGGGCAACAATTGGAGAGTTTTTCGCTACAGTTTGTGCATTTTAAAGCCCCTGAATTACTTTTAAATGGATTAAATTCTAAAAACCGCCCTGCTGGGCTAAAACTGGGGGGCTTACCAAGCAAACACAGCACTGCACGCTTTGCACATTAATTGTGCCTTCCCGACGCATCATGTGCAAGGAAAGTATTGGGCGTTGTACGGTTGATACAAGAAAGATATCTGTTCGTCTACACACATAAATTGCACCTTCAGAAAGAGTACCTATTGTATGCTGGGCCTGTACCCGCGTACAACACTGCAATTTATTTGCACGCGCGACAATACCGGGCCAGTGTCTACCGACGTGTATGTTTCTTGCATACCAAAAGCTGCACGCGCAACAATTCCGGGCCAGTGTCTACCGACGTGTATGTTTCTTGCCTACCAAAAGCTGCACGCGCAACAATTCCGGGCCAGTGTCTACCGACGTGTATGTTTCTTGCATACCAAAAGCTGCACGCGCAACAATTCCGGGCCAGTGTCTACCGACGTGTATGTTTCTTGCATACCAGAAGCTGCACGCGCAACAATTCCGGGCCAGTGTCTACCGACGTGTATGTTTCTTGCATACCAGAAGCTGCACGCGCAACAATACCGGGCCAGTGTCTACCGACGTGTATGTGTCTTGCATACCAGAAGCTGCACGCGCAACAATACCGGGCCAGTGTCTACCGACGTGTATGTTTCTTGCATACCAGAAGCTGCACGCGCAACAATACCGGGCCAGTGTCTACCGACGTGCATGTTTCTTGCATACCAGAAGCTGCACGCGCAACAATACCGGGCCAGTGTCTACCGACGTGTATGTTTCTTGCATACCAGAAGCTGCACGCGCAACAATACCGGGCCAGTGTCTACCGACGTGCATGTTTCTTGTATACCAAAAACTACACGCGCAACAATGCCGGGCCAGTGTCTACCGACGTGTATGTTTCTTGTATACCAAAAACTACACGCGCAACAATGCCGGGCCAGTGTCTACCGACGTGTATGTTTCTTGTATACCAAAAGCTGCAAGCGCAACAATGCCGGGCCAGTGTCTACCGACGTGTATGTTTCTTGCATACCAGAAGCTGCACGCGCAACAATACCGGGCCAGTGTCTACCGACGTGTATGTTTCTTGCATACCAGAAGCTGCACGCGCAACAATACCGGGCCAGTGTCTACCGACGTGCATGTTTCTTGTATACCAAAAACTACACGCGCAACAATGCCGGGCCAGTGTCTACCGACGTGTATGTTTCTTGTATACCAAAAACTACACGCGCAACAATGCCGGGCCAGTGTCTACCGACGTGTATGTTTCTTGTATACCAAAAACTACACGCGCAACAATGCCGGGCCAGTGTCTACCGACGTGTATGTTTCTTGTATACCAAAAGCTGCACGCGCAACAATGCCGGGCCAGTGTCTACCGACGTGTATGTTTCTTGTATACCAAAAACTACACGCGCAACAATGCCGGGCCAGTGTCTACCGACGTGTATGTTTCTTGTATACCAAAAACTACACGCGCAACAATGCCGGGCCAGTGTCTACCGACGTGTATGTTTCTTGTATACCAAAAGCTGCACGCGCAACAATGCCGGGCCAATGTCTGCCGACGTGTATGTTTCTTGTATACCAAAAGCTGCACGCGCAACAATGCCGGGCCACTGTCTGCCGACGTGCATGTTTCTTGTATACCAAAAGCTGCACGCGCAACAATGCCGGGCCAGTGTCTACCGACGTGTATGTTTCTTGTATACCAAAAACTACACGCGCAACAATGCCGGGCCAGTGTCTACCGACGTGTATGTTTCTTGTATACCAAAAACTACACGCGCAACAATGCCGGGCCAGTGTCTACCGACGTGTATGTTTCTTGTATACCAAAAGCTGCACGCGCAACAATGCCGGGCCAGTGTCTACCGACGTGTATGTTTCTTGTATACCAAAAACTACACGCGCAACAATGCCGGGCCAGTGTCTACCGACGTGTATGTTTCTTGTATACCAAAAACTACACGCGCAACAATGCCGGGCCAGTGTCTACCGACGTGTATGTTTCTTGTATACCAAAAGCTGCACGCGCAACAATGCCGGGCCAATGTCTGCCGACGTGTATGTTTCTTGTATACCAAAAGCTGCACGCGCAACAATGCCGGGCCAGTGTCTACCGACGTGTATGTTTCTTGTATACCAAAAGCTGCACGCGCAACAATACCGGGCCAGTGTCTACCGACGTGTATGTTTCTTGTATACCAAAAGCTGCACGCGCAACAATGCCGGGCCAATGTCTGCCGACGTGTATGTTTCTTGTATACCAAAAGCTGCACGCGCAACAATGCCGGGCCGCTGTCTGCCGACGTGCATGTTTCTTGTATACCAAAAGCTGCACGCGCAACAATGCCGGGCCACTGTCTACCGACGTGTATGTTTCTTGTATACCAAAAGCTGCACGCGCAACAATGCCGGGCCACTGTCTACCGACGTGTATGTTTCTTGTATACCAAAAACTACACGCGCAACAATGCCGGGCCAGTGTCTACCGACGTGTATGTTTCTTGTATACCAAAAGCTGCAAGCGCAACAATGCCGGGCCAGTGTCTACCGACGTGTATGTTTCTTGTATACCAAAAGCTGCACGCGCAACAATGCCGGGCCACTGTCTACCGACGTGTATGTTTCTTGCATACCAGAAGCTGCACGCGCAACAATACCGGGCCAGTGTCTACCGACGTGTATGTTTCTTGCATACCAGAAGCTGCACGCGCAACAATGCCGGGCCAGTGTCTACCGACGTGTATGTTTCTTGCATACCAAAAGCTGCAAGCGCAACAATGCCGGGCCAGTGTCTACCGACGTGTATGTTTCTTGTATACCAAAAACTACACGCGCAACAATGCCGGGCCAGTGTCTACCGACGTGTATGTTTCTTGTATACCAAAAGCTGCACGCGCAACAATGCCGGGCCAGTGTCTACCGACGTGTATGTTTCTTGTATACCAAAAGCTGCAAGCGCAACAATACCGGGCCAGTGTCTACCGACGTGTATGTTTCTTGTATACCAAAAGCTGCACGCGCAACAATACCGGGCCAGTGTCTACCGACGTGTATGTTTCTTGTATACCAAAAGCTGCACGCGCAACAATGCCGGGCCAATGTCTGCCGACGTGTATGTTTCTTGTATACCAAAAGCTGCACGCGCAACAATGCCGGGCCGCTGTCTGCCGACGTGCATGTTTCTTGTATACCAAAAGCTGCACGCGCAACAATGCCGGGCCACTGTCTACCGACGTGTATGTTTCTTGTATACCAAAAGCTGCACGCGCAACAATGCCGGGCCACTGTCTACCGACGTGTATGTTTCTTGTTTACCAAAAACTACACGCGCAACAATGCCGGGCCAGTGTCTACCGACGTGTATGTTTCTTGTATACCAAAAGCTGCAAGCGCAACAATGCCGGGCCAGTGTCTACCGACGTGTATGTTTCTTGTATACCAAAAGCTGCACGCGCAACAATGCCGGGCCACTGTCTACCGACGTGTATGTTTCTTGCATACCAGAAGCTGCACGCGCAACAATACCGGGCCAGTGTCTACCGACGTGTATGTTTCTTGCATACCAGAAGCTGCACGCGCAACAATGCCGGGCCAGTGTCTACCGACGTGTATGTTTCTTGCATACCAAAAGCTGCAAGCGCAACAATGCCGGGCCAGTGTCTACCGACGTGTATGTTTCTTGTATACCAAAAACTACACGCGCAACAATGCCGGGCCAGTGTCTACCGACGTGTATGTTTCTTGTATACCAAAAGCTGCACGCGCAACAATGCCGGGCCAGTGTCTACCGACGTGTATGTTTCTTGCATACCAGAAGCTGCACGCGGAGCTTTTTTTTTTAATAACTGGATTTTTATTCAGGGATAGGGATTTCTCATCAATGAAGTGAGAGTGCGAGTGAGAAAAAAATATAGTGAGATAATTGCTATCAACCAATGAATCCAGCAGGATTAGATTCCATTGGCTGATATCGATTAATGCTCACTATTTTTTTCTTATGTTCACAACAAATTTATTTCGGGAATAAAGCTCGTTCTGTAATAGCTCCTATTCTATACAAAACTAATAATGTATCATTATTCTGTGTGTTATAAAACTAGGAAAACGCTCAGTGTAACGCGTTGATGAGCGAGCACGGGTACGTGCAAATTCTCGAACCGGAAATGCGTTCACAACGCAAAGAAAACATAATATACATCCATATTTAATTGAAATATGATCACTCAATCAACATAAAAGTATGTGCTTTTAATCGAAACTTGAAAATAGCATCTACGCACCCTGGTAAATATAGCAAATCAGATACAATTCAATTGGCACTGGAAAACATTCATTTCGATACTTCATTACTGACAGGTATTAAAAATGTCAATAAGTTTATACGTTCTTAACTGATTAGGATGACATTTTGTAAAAAAAAAGAGACAATGTTGGTCTTAATGATCATGTAAAATATGAGTTTGATCAGAATTATCCAAGACCGTTTTCATTTTTCAGCCTATCAGGAGATATTTATTTAAATTTTAACCAATGAATGGATTTCAAAAAAAATATGGTATGCAAACAGATAAGGTTGGTTTTACATGTGTACAACATTTCAGCTCGATCAAAGAAAAACTCTGACCTGTATAGCCAAAATATGAGTTTGATCAGATTTATCGAAGACCATAGTAATTTTTCAACCTACCATCAGGAGATGTTTATTTAAATTTTAACCAATCAATGGATTTCAAAAAAATTAGGGTCTGCAAACAGAAAAGGTTGTCTCCACATGTGTGCAAAATTTCAGCTCGATCGAAGAAAAACTCTGACCTGTATACCCTCAGGTAACAGAAAAGACAAAAAAAAAAAAACAGAGGTCCGTGCCAAAAGAGCCAAAAGGAGACGCTCGCTTCGCTCGCTCAATAAAATAGATATGTATCCAATATTTTTATAAACTTGTAACCATCAAAAGGATCCACATAGACCATTTTTGCTTTCTGCGTTTTCCGTTTTTTTTTCTTTCTATTATAGCCAATCACAAGTCTCCCTAGAGCGGTTTCTGGACTTGTGATTGGTCGGTAAGTAAAACGGAAACGGAAAACGCAAAAACTGTCTTTGTGGACCCGGCTTTACACTTCGTATTCGTACTCGCACTCTAGCTAACGTTTTGAGCACAGCCGTCTGTATAGTCGTCAGTTCGTCCCTCCCTCCTCCTGGTAGCTGCCTGTCGTCTGAGAAGTTCCTCACTTGCCGTCCCGGGATGGGGCCGCCACCGTCTCTTGGTTATTCAAATGCGCGACGGTAGTGACCCCATCCCGGGTGGCAGGTTTGGAACTACAATTTCCACTCAGACGACAGGCAGCTACCAGGAGGAGGAGGAACGAACGACGAGTATACAGACGGCTGTGGTTTTGAGCAACGAGTGTAAGTTGCTTAACTCGAATAGTGTGAATGTTCAGTTCTGTCCATGGTGGTATAGTCTAATAATTGTTTCTTTTGTTGCAGACCCTCAAACGGCAGAGATTAATCTAGTGGAGCGGTCGCTCCACCCAGCCAAGTCGTACCGAACACTCACACTCACTCAACAAACCGTAAATGCATTATAAACTGAGGAGCAGACCAACCACTTTTACTGTAAGCAACAACATGGCATTTTCGGCCTACTGGATCTTAAAATTGGAAAATCTCACATTGTTGCGATATATCTTAATTTCGAGCTATGGCCCACCCCACTACATATACCAAATTAGGGAACAATATGTTATGCCGTTTGCGAGCTAGAGGGCCGTGAAAAACGTAAAATTACACCTCTTTTAAAACCTATCTTGATCTGATGATGATGATGATGATGATGATGATGATGATATCAGGAAACACCGCAATCACCGCCACAGCCTAAACGGCTGAGCCGATCGATCTGAAATTTTCACCACATGTGCACTTTTAGCGTCTGAGGTGCCTTTTTTTTAAACCAACATGAAGCCGCCATTTTGAAACCGGAAATGACGTCATATCTCGAAAACGGCTAGACCGTTAGGAATTAAACCAGCGCCAAATGATTCAGACGGTCATCTATATGGAATATCAATAGTTAAAGTAGAGATGTACTATTACCAAAACCGGAAATGACGTCATGAAAATGAAGAACTAGATTGCAATGACCTCTTACTACAATAACTACATATTCAGAAGGCTTATAATGATCATAACATTTATAGAAATAAATTCTAGGTGGCAGTTATTTCAGTCGCCATTTTGAAAACCGGAAGTGATACCATATCTAGAAAACGGCTGGACTGATTGGAACGAAGCTTTCGCATTTCTTCATGGAATATCACTTTAAGCTTAGGTATATTGAGCACCAAACACAATTTTTCGTATTAACCAATTCGGAAATAACGTATTTTTTAAAAGTATTTAGTCATTGTTGCTCCGATTTGTGTTACAAGTTGTGTAAATAAACTAAAAAAATAAGTGATATCCCCATAAAAAACACTCCATGTAAAAATACCAGCCAAGTCTCTTCAACTATAAAAAAATAGAAGAAATCTAAAAATTCAGCACTGAAAAGTAGTGATATCAAAAAATGAGCCAAGTCAAAACTTAATTTTAAAAACCAAAATATACTTGGCGCATCGTTTTTAAGGGCATTATAGGTATATTATATATATTTAGGTACATTTGATTTTTGGCATATGCTTCTATACTATTTATATACACGATGCGCCAAGTATATTTTGGTTTTTAAAATTAAGTTTTGACTTGGCTCATTTTTTGATATCACTACTTTTCAGTGCTGAATTTTTAGATTTCTTCTATTTTTTTATAGTTGAAGAGACTTGGCTGATATTTTTACATGGAGTGTTTTTTATGGGGTACATCTTACTTCTGCAGTCCAAACCTGGACTCTTCTAGGCAAGACAAGCTTCCTTAGTGTCTTTATTCTTTTATGGGTATTCAGGTGTTAGTAGATGCACATGCTCTCTGGCGAGTAACTGGCAACACTGTATCAGTATCACACACAATTACATTCATCGAACGTTTTATAGTGTATTTTAAAAATGTGTGGTAAAGTTCTGAACATTTGTGTATGTGCATTTTTTAAATAAATTATGTAGGTACTCAACAATAAACGTATGACAACCAATCTTACACATTTCATGTACTTCCATGAATAATTTCGTCCCATCCCTTGTGATACAAACTTCCTTATTTTTGTCATTACAAAACTATTAGTAGAGAGCCGAATGTCAAAGCAATAGCGTACCTATTTAATTATATAGGCACCAAATTGTGCAACTCAGAAAAATAATCAGAAAAGTAATCACCCCCATAATCCCCATAATCCATTTAAATAAACCCATAACCCATTTCAAAATGGACAACAAAAAATATTGGGCACATTGTGTATAAAAGTTTAAACAATAGCACCTATATAGTGAGGGCTGTAAGCATACAAATAGTTCAAAATGTGATACTAATTTTTCCTTTGGCAATCTTATAGGACATTTTCAGCTCTTTCATAATTTCGATATCCTCAAAAATTCGGACGGTCATTTTGGGCTCCAGGGCTGTTCAAAGTGCCAAAAAGTTTGTATTTCAGTGAAATTATAAAAATTGTGTCAATTTATTGTTCTTGTATAATAAAAGATGTGTCAGGAAGGTACGATAAAAAAAAAAATTCTAAGTCTAACCAAAGTTGTATTTATTCAAGAAATTAAAGATTTCGGTGGGTAAGCTCTAAAATGACCGCCATTTTCAGGGAATTTGTGTTTCAAAGTTGCAGTTGCATATGTAGGCTGATATTATGGACTTTCAACTTAAAAATCAATGGGTCACGAAATTGACTCTTTGGGGGGTGGGGGGTGAAGACCTAAAGGTTTCGATATCTGTACAATAGCCCATACTAGCTAGAGAAAATTGGTTTCTTGCACATACTAACAAAAATATGCTCTCTTCAAAAAAAAATACGAGAACTCAAAACTATGCCGCACATCAAAACTATCAAAAACTATAACACATCGTTTGTTAAATACAAAAACAATAAATTGATACAATTTTTATAATTTCCCTGAAATACAAACTTTTTGGCACTTTGGACAGCCCTGGAGCCCAAAATGGCCGTCCGATTTTTTGAGGATCTCGAAATTATGAAAAAGCGTAAAATTTCCTATAAGACTGCGAAAGAAAAATTATGTATTTTTTAAAGGAAAAATTATGGTTGGACGCCACGCAGCTTCGTACTCCCGTTAAGTGAACAATTCCAGCTTGAACTTCGTAGCTCGACTCGCGCTACTTGGAATATCATTTAGTGCTTCTATTTACATCAACCGCACATTTTGTATGTACCTATATCGGAAATCGTCTGGATGCATCTTTTTGCATGCAGGGAATGTTATACAAGAAGAAATGTGATGGAGCAGGCAAGACTTCAACTAAAAAAGTATATGAATTTTGATCTATCATTACATTTCAGTGCTGAATTTTTAGATCTCAGATATGACCTCTCATATTACAATGTTGTAATTTTAATCCAAGCAAACTTGAATCCAGTGCGGGAAGTTCTCAAAAATATCCAGTAATTAATGCGGGAATTGATGCGATGATTGGGAGATGAGGGTGAAGAGTAGGGAAGGTAGGAAGGTGGTAAGGAGGCGGTCGTGCCTATAGTACGGTGAAATCATTTCGCCCAGTTACTGCCGCCAAGCACTATAATCTAACTTTGTGCTTCCATTTGGTATAAAAAAAGTTTCCATATTTCGAAGATTAACCGTAATAGTTGTTTACAAATTAATAATGAAAAAATTAAATAATAGCAAAATAAACAAATTTAAAAATAAAGCTTTGCGCATTGAATTGGCAGCGTCCACGTACTTCAATTTTATTATTATTCTAGTATTTTATCTTCTTGTACATCCAGAGTTCTTCCAGTTTCTTGCTTTCATGTGTTTACACTGTAAGGTTTTTATCGAAATCATTGGGTGAAATTTTTAAAAATATCTCCTAAGATGGTCGTAAAATCTGAATGTTCCGAGAATTCTCACATTTTGCAACGTCAACTCAAATATTACACATTTACAGACAAACAAATCAAGATGTTATGGACCTTGGTATTGACACTTTTAAACTGCTTTATAGTAGCTGCTACAAGTGATGCAAATTGACATTCACTGCAACCAACATTCCCAGAAGTCAGAACCCACTTGCTTCACTCACTTATTTTGCACATTTCAAGATTATCACTTATCAGCTTCGTTGACTCTATACTTCCGAGAAAGAAGAAAATCTCATCATATTTTGAATAACTAGGAAAACGCTCTGAGTAACGCGTTGATGAGCGAGCACGGATACGCGTAACACCTCTAACCGAAATTTTGTCTACCCATCGAAAATGTCCTTTAAAAGCCAATAATTTTTGAATTTCGTCACAGACTTGTATGAAAATTGAAAATCTCCAACAATTCCTAAAATATTGGTCCCAATAACCATGCAAAGTTTTAAGTTGATCGATTGAACCTTTATGATTGAACGGTTTCTTGTTAATTTTCAAAAATCACAGGATCTCGTTCAAAAAATATACCTGGGACCACTCATATGATATAAGTGTGTGAACACAATATTAGATCGATCTGTTGAACGGTCATATCAGTTTCATATATGTTTGAAAGTTTCTGCTGACTACCTTGGACTGAAGATTCGAAGATGCCGTGAAATATGAAATTCAATAAATTTGACAGCCCAACGCAAAATGTCCCTAAACTGTCAATAACTTTTGGAATTAAACACAGATTAGTCTGAAAATTGTTAAAAGTACAGATAATGTTGGTCCCAATTACCATGCAAAGTTTAAAGTTGATTGGTCAAACGGTTATAGTTTAAATTTCAATAATCAAATGAAATATTTTTTTTAAATTTTAACCAATGGGAGGATTTGTCTGAAAATTTGCGAAATAAGAGGCAATGTTGGTCTTAATGACCATGCAAAATATGAGTTTGATCACATTTATCGAAGACCATTTTCATTTTTCAGCCTATCAGGAGTTGTTTATTTAAATTTTAACCAATTGATGGATTTCAAAAAAAATTTGGGTCAGCAAACAGAGAAGGTTGTCTCTACATGTGTGCAAAATTTCAGATCGATCGGTGAAACGGTGCGACTTCTATTGCTCCAGTCAACAGCCAAAAACAAAAACAAACAAAAAAACAAAAAAACAGAGGTCCGTGTCAACAGAGTCAAAAGGAGACGCTCGCTTCGCTCGCTCAAAAATTTCAAAATATGAGTAACTGTTGTTGCAATACACAGATATGTCAGAAATTTGATATAGTGAGGTGATGTTAAACGAAATGTATGTCACTTGTCAACTTTGACACTTGAGGTCAGAAGGGCACTCGGTGTTTATAGTTGTGTTGCAAGTCTGCAACTACTTAACCGCCAAAAGCGATTTGGAGCGGTTTTCGAGCGAAATACAAAATATAAATGACTATATTTAACAAACGGTTATGAATATCGAAAAAGCAAGACCGAGGTGACATGTATTAAACCTTTATCTACATTTTCATCGCTTACTGTCATAACTTTGCTCCTACTATGTGGTCCGTATATTTACTTATTGTGTTTTCAAAACTACCCTACGAGGCTGATCAAAATGTTCCAGGACTTTATGAATTGCGCGGCAATGGAGCGTAGGAAAACGGTGCGGTTGGCAGCATTGTTTAGCATTAGCATGATTCTTCCTGAGTACAACTGTTTTTTTTCAGATTCCCGATAACCTTTTTTATTGTAAAGTTACAGCTGTTATGGTGAGTTGTCTCTACATGTGTGCAAAATTTCAGATGGATCGGTGAAACGGTGCGACTTCCAATGCTCCAGGTAGCAGCAAAAAAAAAAAAACAAACAAACAAAAAACAGAGGTCCGTGACAAAAGAGACAAAAGGAGACGCTCGCTTCGCTCGCTCAATTAGTAATGTTTTCCATGAAAATATAAATAATTTTTGCAGTTAATCTAAATTAATCTTTCAGCAGTATATTTGTATGGCTCTTATGGGAATACCAGAAAAGTAGTAATAATATATTACGAACATCTTTTTAATTAGTTCAGCTTGGTTACATTTTCTTGACGAAATTGTGTTTCTTAACATGTACTCTAACTTAATTTTAGTTTTTGGCAAAATTCTCAACGTGGGAACATATTACCACAGTTACACAATTATAAACAATTAAACTGCCCGATTTATACACCTTCCAATGTTAAAGTATAGGACAGAAGTGAAACTTCAACTGTGAATATCTCGGAATTTAGTTCAGGGACCCCATCAAATTTGTCGATATTATTGAGGATGATACAATGACGAACGAATATTGAAAGTTTCAAAACTATGTAGACAAGTGCGAGAAATCATCGCGCCACCTTATCAGACAAACATGTGTATGTTCTTTTGTACACATAACGAATCACGTGATGAAAATACTACAATACCTACTTAGATATCTGTTTTCACAACATAAGAAAAATGGCCCAGCAATGATATCAACTAACAAGAGACTATTTGAACAATGATTACAAATTGAAATGATACAATGGAGTTATTCACTTCCATTTGCTCTCACTCGCAGCGCTAGCGGCAATGGAGGTGTCTCTCTCTGATTGGTTAGTCTCTGAATCAAACTCCCGCTAAGATTTAAAAATGTTCCATTCCGCTCTGCATTTTGATTGGCTCTCTCTCGGCATTTTGATTGGCTCTTATTACGTTTAGGACAGCAACGCCATCTACAATAGTTTTGCGTGAGCAACCCCATTAAGGTGGATTCACACGGCCGTTCCAAACTTCGAGTTTGAAACTCAAGTTTGCCGAAGTTCCGAATCACCGTTCCAAAAACCTTCGTGTGAACTATGAAAAGATTCGAACTGTGAGGATTGAGTTTCAAACTTTCATAGTTCACACGGGAGTTTTTGGAACGGCGATTCGAAACTTTGGCAAACTTGAGTTCCAAACTCGAAGTTTGGAACGGCCGTGTGAATCCACCTTTACAGCCTCATGCTCAAAAGAATTTCCGGATTTATCGACGCAAGTGGCCAGAGTCTACTGGATTCGGTTCATAAGATTATTAGCTCACGGTCTTGTGGTGTTGAGGACTCACACACGCAAATATCTACTTGCGGACGCAACTTCTTTTGAGCATGAGGCTGTTAGTAGGGTGGAGGTACTCGTCTTTACACATAATTAATAACAACTACGACTTGTTTTGTAGCAAACCTGAGGCGAAAATCGTCTGATATTGAAGACACTTGACTACAGGAGATTCAACAGTTGGACAACACCAACTTGCTTGCTTATACATTCTTTATTCTTCTATTAATACACAGAATTCTGCTCTCTGATGACAACTACACGTAGTACATTAAATATGTGTCTGTATTGTCATGGAAACTTTCTGAATCCATGTAGTAGTTTTTAAAATGTTAAAAAATAAAGCGGTTTCTTCTGATTCATATTATTAAATGAAATAGAGTGAATGAAATATTACATATTAAATGAAAAAAATAATTGTTACCTACTCTCTTTTTGTTTGCTTGTTTTTTGTTTGAGTGTTTTTGCTGTGTTTTAATGTTTTAAACCAATTTTTTTCTTCACAAACTCAAACTAGTACTGACATGTGTTCGATTTCATATTCAGTATTTAATTCAGTAATTAATTTCAAGGTATAAATTTACTAAAATTGATAAATATTTCTCCAAACTGATACTTTTTTATAAGAATGTGGGTTGTTTAGTAAATAGAGAAATATACCTTTTTATAACATTTGTAATTAGCACAAAAATAATTTGTATCATTTCTTGAAGTTGACAAAATCCTCATTTAATCATCGTTGAACAAATTTATATCAGTCGTTGATAATAATTTGCTAAAATTCCAATTTGGAGTTGAACTGAGATCAATGTTTCTTGTAGATTGATTCAGAAAGTTCCGAAATATATATTATAAAAAGAGGGAGTATCAAACGTCAAAGCTCTCGGTAATATTGAGATTTTTTAGCAGTGCAGTATTTACTTATAATTTCCATTATGTTTCATTTATATACCTACAGTACATCAAAAATGTATTCAGTTTATCTATATTTTTATTGAATTTGAACACAGATCTGTAGCATTTCTAACTGCATTTTCCGAGTTGATATAATAATTTCAGAATAAAATGCTATAATGTCTTTTAAACGCCGCAATATATCAATCTTTATTGGTTTCTAATAAAACATTTATTATAAACTCTTGAATTCCATGGGATATGTACCCGCTAGGCTCCCCCCCCCCCCCCCCCCCGTGCCAAATGGATATCTTTTTCAAACATTCTATCAACATCATCACCAATAAGTATGCAACATTGTATTCACTTTATTCACATAGGGTGGAAATGTCTGAACGAGAATCATGTCTGGAGATGTGAATATGAATCAGTTGATTGTTGTCCATCCATCTGAGAGGCCGTGATGCGTGAGGAGAACAGTTGACAAGCACTGGACGTGATCGTCATGGTTACAGAGCAATTACATCGTTTGTTTTATTGCAATTGTCGGTACATTGTTGGGTCGCAGCCATCAGTCGTGATCTGTAACAGTCTTCCGGATGTCGACAGAGATAAAATGCTTTGAAATAAAATATTGCAATTTATTCAGCCAAATATGCACATAAATTCAATAAAATCACATCGATTTTCTATTTTACACTCATTTTCACTTCGAAATTATCGAAATGCATTTCGATAAAAAGCTGACGAATCAAACAACTTGAAGCGGATTAGTGGAGAAATTATAACATTCATTTGGGATGGCCAAAACTCTAGTGGACGAAATGAATTGAAATTTTAATCGTGAGAAGTAGAAGACAAAATATTTAGGGTGATTTTGGTAAATTTTTTAAAAAAGTAATGATTGCTTGATTTTTGTAAATGTGTATATTTTTCTTTTCTTCCTAGGAAAAGAATAGTAATAAAATAATAGTAATACAAAATAGTAATAATTGCTTGATTTTTGTAAATGTTGTCTATATTTTTCTTTTCTTCCTAGGGGCCCTATAGAAATTATTTCAAAACATTTGCGAAGTATACTATAACCATCAGGAAGGACATCATGAAAAACATACTATTTATATTGGATATGGTAAAAGATATTGAAAAAAATGAATTAAGAAACTCTTTAAGGCAACGGTCACTACTTCAGCCGGATTTTGGTGTTACATAAAAATGTAATACGTATAAAGGGGACAATACTAATTGTGACTAGCCCCATGGGATCACCACAGCATGTCAAGGGCCAGTGTTGCTCGGCGCCACCAGGTAGCACTAATGTTGGAATGCGAAGTGACTCAATGTGAACTCCAAGGAACTGCGTCTGTCAACACCTCAGTGAATGTGCCCAGTCAACGCTTCTGCTTCCTGATAGGAACACGTAGTATTAATTATGAATCATCAGATTATTAATAAGCGACACTGCTGATGAATGAACAACAACTTTGTTGACAGTCCGAGCGCGATGCGACATTATCAAGCGGTTAAATGTACATTATTTGAGTACTTCAACAATGTAGGCTATTAGGCGAGTGCTCTGCTATTGCTAATCTAATCTAACTCAAGAAGTGAGTCAGCTGATGCGTTCTTCCTTCAAGTAACACATTTAAACAATTACAAATTACTATAATGCAAGTTGGGCAACTCCAATCTTCAAGATTCAAATTGTCCCAATTCAAATCTTGTTTTTGTGTGTCATTCATGGTTTGAGGTTAGGTTAGCTTTATTATTTTTTAAACAGCAATTAGCATTCAATTGTTCTGTTAATATTTGATCTTTATACAAAGTGTGATTAAATATTACGAAGTTGTGTTCTCTGTTTCGAAGATTTGCTTCAATTCTAGTGTCTATTCATCTCAATTGTCCATAATTTCAGTTAAGAATGTAATTGTTCTACTATCACATTAGCCAAATCGGGCAACTCAAATCTGAAGTTGCACCAATTAACGTGGCGCGAGCACTCGTTAGCACATCTTTATTTATTTTTGAGATACCATTTTAAAATACATTTTACAACAGTTCAACTATATTTAAGTATTAAAGACTCATTTAATGACTTGTAGTTTGCATACTCCCGCCCAATAATGAGTTTTTAATTTTATGTCAACTGAGAATGTACAAAACTAATTAACATGGGAGGTATAAGAAAATCATTTCGAATTTGGTGTATAATTTTTAAAATAGCACACTTTGGTATCGTTTTCAATTTTTTCCTGGCTGGTAATATGACCGTAAAGGTCTACCAGAAAAAAAGTTTTTTTGTTAAAATCTAACTGTACAAAAAAATTATAACTTTATTTTAGTCTAAAAATGACACGATTTTACATGGCTGCCATAAGATAACATGGGGGAGAAAACTCAAATTATCTCAGAAACTAGATACGTGAAATGTTGAATTTTTTCAGGGATTATGTATGGCATGATTATCAATAAGTACACAAAAATTTATGAAGATCTGAAACTATGCCTCGAGTAAATAAATAAATCGAATAAATCGAATAAATCGAATAAATGAATTTCGGACTCTGTTCGAGTACCTAACCTAACACCTGACTGCATTTCATTACGTGTTACATAAGTGTCGCGTTGCAGCAACATGAACTTGGACTGAGCTTCAACACTTTGCTTCCAAGAAGCCGTGCACGTCACTGCGGCAAGAATTCGTCAGTCGAATGGTTTTGCAACGATCATGTTCTTGTGGCGAAACCCGATGTTTGATTTGAACAATTGGGGAAACCTGGAAACAGTTTAATTAGTTGTGACAACAATGGTCCTCGTGTGGAATTAGATTGTCGAAAGTTTCAGTAAACAAGTTGTCAAATGTGATGATTAAAGTGCTTGACACATTACTCTTAATTAAATGATTATCTGTGTTCATTAATGACAAAGTCTAATGAATTGTCACTAGCTTTTTAGGGCATGAAAAACTGTTATGTTTTGTCACTGCATTTACGACGAAAGAAGGAAGTTCTTCATAAATCGCTTCATTTCTTTAACTGAAATAAGATAAAATGTAAAGCTAGGATAACGCTATGTGTAACGCGTTGACAATCGAGCATTTGTAAAGCATGCGAATTCATATGCATGTGAAAGTTGCTGCTCTATAATAGACATTGAAAATTTAGGAGAAGTCAACGTAAGTCAAATGCAATCATAATTTTATTCTCTGAATTTCCTTTGATTCAAATATTTGAAAACAAGCATAAATGTCCGTAGAAAGTCAATAGGTTTTAAAATTCTCCATGAGATTGAACTGAAAATTTCAAAAATTCTAAAATTTAGGTCCCAATATAACCATTTAAAACTTGAAGTTGGTCGGTCAAGCGGTTACAGTTTCTATTCTCAACGAATCTCAGGATCTTGTCCAAAATCTATACACACATCACATTACATTAGTGTGTGGGCAAAATTTCTGATCGATTACGAACAATGGCATGGAAGAAAACAACGTTCAATACAACAATATGATAACTATACTAAAGAGGGTACACAAAGGACGAAAAACAGAAACAATATTACGCATTGGGTACAGCCGACTCGCTATGTTCTGATAAAAGTTATAAAACCAGTCTTGCAAATCACCCCTCTGTATAAAAATATCTGTATTTTAGGCAACTTTTACAACGTCTGTGTACGACTGGTAGTCGCGATAGGGGGTAAGTTTTAGTTTGTAGAGCTGTGACTATATACAAACAATGTTGCTTGGGATATGAAAGATGGTGGTAAAACATGCTACGTGTATCGAACACGGGTCTTCTGAATGTGAATCTGCTTACTGATTGGCATGCACAATACAATGAGAGATCGGTCATGTGACTACGTGAAATGTACCTACGTGTTGTGTTGCGATGGAATATTCTAATGCGCATGCGCACAGCTCATCAGTACACAGAACAATCGGGTTGTGTCTGACAGAACTGGATGAACTCTCAACTGTCCTAGGTCAGTACAAGAGATGTTTACCAGGAATTGACAAAAGTTACAAAATATGACCTGTGTTTCAATGCTCTGCTTCATTTTAAGCAGTTGATTAGATCTATTCACATAAGCAACAACCAATTAGGTACATTCATTCGCAGAGCAATGAATAACAGACACACTTGTTTTAATACTAATACAAATATGTTTGTTAAATTAAAAAAGGGTGATTTAATATGTAAAATTAGGTGATTTAGACAATATTTTATGAATATGATAATAGAATGATATATACGCAACAAATCATAAAACGGTATTTGAGCGAAACGGATTGGCCGCTGGTCAGGTTCCTTGACAATCAATCCTTGCTATTATCAATGAAATCAGAGCTCACCTACTAGAGTTAGATGACGAGTTAGCATGAACTTTATGCGATGATGCCATCAAATCTTTTTCAGCCAATCCGTTTCTATTGCATACCGTTTTATCTTTTGTTGGGTGTACATGTAAATATTCAGGGGTTTGTATGGTTGTTAGAACAGAATGTGAACAACAATGCATTTTGTCAACGGCAGAAGAATCGTCCCATGTTTGACATGTCATGGATATTATACTACCTACACGTGATGCAATGTTGCCTACACATGTTGTAGTGATATTCCTCCTCCTGTATCCCGACCACGCTGTGAGATTGGGCGGATTCATTGACTATTATTAGCTGAGACGAACAGGAAGGCGGTAGAAAACAAACCACTTCTCGAGAACTCTTCCTACGCATACTTTCTCTGCTATTCTCTTGCTAATTGGCGACTATTATGAATTTGTCATGAATGGTGACAGAGACTGACATGTAGGCGTGGTCAGTTGTTTCATGCCTCAATGTAATTGTACATTTCTTTTCTATTATTACGCCATTAAATTGATAGCATCTCAAATTTCAACACGGTATCACATCTGCATAATATAATATTGTTTTTCTACTGGCGTTGAAAAGATTGGACTGTTCCTCTGATCAAATTGAAATTGCAGAAATCCACTGATCGGTTAATAACGTAAACGAAGATAGGTATTAAAACATTTCTCACTTTTGAGAACGACTGTTTTTTAGGTACAATTTTGAGTTAATCAACATATATTTATAAAATAAAGTTTTAAGAATCAAAACTCGGTTACCAAATAAATTCCTATATTTTTCTAATTGGTTTTAGTTTATCTGTCCACACAAAAAGCAACATTCATGACAACGTACAGCAAATTCTCAATGACAGTAGAAAAAAAATATATCAGCATTTAACAGTCAACAGTTGATATATAGTTTGTAAATAGATTAGGAAATAATTGTTTCGCTTTTGGTTTATGGAAATTTGCCAGTGAATTACGAGTACGTTTCTCTTGTCCTTCAAAGACACGGAGCTTTTAGTGGGTTACTTATAATGTCCAGCAGACGTTCTGGCCTTCAATAACTTCAGCCCCACCGACGGCTGCCACCTTATCGCGGTGGTGGGGTTTGTGTTGGCCAACGATCCATTGCAGCTACGCCGGCGAGCATATGCTCACGTAAGGGCTACCCATGCCGGACAGGTCAGTGGTGAGGTCCAGACAAAGAGCAGCCAGGGCTGGCCTAACCATGTCCTCCCTTGAATTTGCGGTCCCCTCGGGCCGGCCTTCCCCCTCGAGATGGTGATCCCCCTGAAATCGGGTTCCGCCGGCCCGAATCCTCACACCCCCCGGCCCGTCCCCATTCCGGCCTGGCCTTCCCACCAGTGCCGGACTCCCCCGGATCGGGCCCGTTAGGTCAACCCCCTCCCAATGTCCTCCACTTAATTCAACAAAGTTTAAAGTAAAAAATTAATGTGCGCAATATAACCTCGTCGTTGACGCGCCATTAAACCCCATTAATCTAATCTAAATAACTTCAGCTCTCCCAAAGCTGAGAAAATAAGTGTAGAGGCCATTCAAAATAAATAATTTGCATTCAGGACATTGCATTACATTGCATTGAATTTCAGAGATAGTTACTCTAGAAAAAATGATTGAAAACGATTGATTTGAATTGATTGGAAACATCATATTTAAATGATCTTTTTACACTCTGGCAAAACTTCTCTGATTAACGATTTACAAAATAGTGAAACTTATTTTTTTAACATTTTAAAAGAACAGCAAAGATGTTGAAAACGTATTGATAATCTCAAAACAGCGGTCTTATTGACAAATATGTCAATTAAAGTTAGCGGACATTTTGACGGAAAAAATTGTGTTTCCGACACAATATAACGACAGAGTCCTAATTTATAATATATCTACTCGAATAAATACTGAATATCAGAGGTAAAAGGCGCGATGTCCATTTCAATGATTCTTGAGTTGAACTCAAAAACCAGAAATTCTCCATTCAATAAGTCATACTTCTATTGGTGACCAGTCATTTTGTAGGAGAATATTTCAATATAACTTTATTTGTTGACATCAGTCAAATGGCAATGGTATTACATGATTACATCATTCCGAAAGTGTGTAGAACGGAAAATCGAGAAAATGGACATCAAGGCTTAAGAATAAAGCTTTGTAAGTGCCCTATACCATTTTCCCTGCTAAATTGTCAAAGATATTTAACCATGATTTTTATTAATGAAAGTGTATATATTTGGCAGTAATGACATAGTTTTTGAAAGTATCTCAAGTATTTGTTCTGTGAAATAAATTATTGCAGGCAGACAAAAATAAGTACGTGAATACTTATTGTTGGATTGTGGATGGGAAATTCACAATAGACGTTTACAACTGCTAATTGCTCGTAATTGTGATAATTTGTGATAAAGTGAGAAGAGGATTCCAACAGCCAGCAAAGCAAGTCACACAGTTTCTTTAATTCCCACCGAATTACAAAACTAATTTGTGACAATCTTCACTGGAACTGAACCTGGAAGTGTGCTCACGCAATAGCCGGGGAAATCTCGTGCTTCGCGAGATCTCGTCGGTCACGTGTCAACTGCGAGATGGACGAGATGATAATGGCAGAGTGCAGCTTGCATAATGTCCTCACGGGTCACGATGCAGTTTAGACAGTGTCAGACGGGATGGTTTATTGTACGAGCACGTCTACTTCAAACCACTTTACAAGTCGGACTCTTCCGTGAAATAATTGGCACACTTTTATGAACATCAATTTCAGGCTTATCTGAAGCGTGATTTATAACACTGACAGTTTAAATTGCAGCCAAATCAAATTGCTTTTTTAATTATTGCAAATCCTAAACTTCATTGATCAGAAATTTAATTTTAATAGTTCTAATATATATCTGTTTTACAGACTGGAAATGAAAATTAATCATCGACGAGGAGTATGCCAACATAACCTGGAATTTGAAACAAACCCGGATGCCTTTTCTTGTACGTTTTCCCAATTCCATTCTGATGGAATCCGGTCTCGGCCATAAGATTAACATTACATCGAATCGGATTCCATCAGAAATGTGAATTTAAAAGTTCTAGAATGGGGGAAGATTGGTTTTGGTGGGTTAATTATGCCTATGCCTATGCCATTACATGTTTATTTTTAGCTTTTTGTTCCGTAACAATGGCAATTGAAACGGAATTGACATTTTGGCATGTCCGGCGAAGGCTGTGCACAAAATAAAATGTAAAACTGAACACAATTACGAAAGGTTCGAACGAATGATAAAATATTGAAGTTCCCCTATTTGATTGTGTTTTCTGACCGCTCAAATTTGGATTGATCAGCGTTGACCAAAAAAATAGAATATAAAGATCTGTGAAGGAAAACCGATTTTACAGAAATTTTATATTCACAGGATTCAAACATTTTAACCGAAAACTAAATAATACCGCGTTAAAGAATAATATATATAATATAATTTTTGTAAAGCCCGGCAAAAACACATAATCTGGGGTTCTTCTGTGCATAAATACAACCAATTAAAACACAATAGGACTGAGCAACAATCTGTATTAGAAGGACTTAGTTCTTGTTGCGTTTAGAGTACAATAATAATCAGGTCTCGCGTAAGTCCAGCGAGTAACTCAAAACAAGCATGAAAGTCATATTTATACTGCGAGTCAAAGCGGTCACGCTGTTACGCCAATTACGTTAATTACGCTAATTACGCTAGATTTTAATAATATTTTATCTTTTTAAAATTATATTTTTCGTTAAAGTTGATCTACCAAGATTAGAACATTCAGTTACTCAATCCCATGCATGGATTACATATTCGCTAATCAACATGATTTTGTATGGCATTTTCATCAATTTCTTTTCTTTTTTTACATGTAATATTACTGTATTTGTATTTATTACGTTGACAACGTTTCTAATGTACAAAAAAGGAAATCATAAAGTATGATTCTTATGCAACTGAGCCATAAACCATCGAACTTGTAGGCGTGTATACTTGCACGTACATACATGATCAGGTCATGGGTCTCAGATAATTGCCACCCTCAATAACATTCATGAAATATGTCCAAGCAATAAATAGACAGTAATTTTGAAAACGATGATAAGTGCAATCGAATTATCGACTTTCGAAGTGAATGTTGATGAATAAGAGGAAGTTCACACTTTAAAGCGCCATTTTTGGCATTGAGATCGTCTCTGCTAAATTCGGTTCCGCGGGTTGTAATAGTTTTATTTTACATAATAGTAGCTGATGAAATTTATTGAATATGAAAAATGTCAAAACTGCATATTTATTTCGAGGGGCAAGTGATAGTCTCTAATGCCCAGTTTTTGAATACTATGCTAAAACCAGTAATTAAGTTAACACAGTCATAGGAATGTCTTTGGTTGTTGCCATGACAATACAGTCCTAATCAACCGTTTAAAAATTAACAGAGTATCGAAAGACTGGCCCGAAGTCCCCTTTTGTAGTTCTGAGATATTCGATGTTGAACATTGAAAAAAGATTGAAATGTTTTCATAATCTCTATTATTGGCACTATTTGTTTGTGTATTATCTGAGGTGATAAAAAAGCAAAATGGAAGATGGAACGGATTACTTAGGTACTATTAAAGATAATGAAAGTACTAAATTGTAATCAAATAATTAAGAAAAATCAGGGACTTTTTAATTCGGATTCACTAAATGAAGCTTAATTAAAGCCTACTATTGATATACTAATAAAAATAAGATAATTATTATAAATGTACCTTATTTTCTTTAATATGATGTTTACATTGATATAATGTGATTAAAAGTTTATCGATTTGTCTCTGATAATAAAAGTGACAATTCGGGTTATGTAATCTCATGCAGAGTATTCAATCGTATACGTATAAAAAAAGTTTGTGTATGAATGAATTCTAGAGAAATCATGTAAATATAATATGTAACAATAACATCAAATAATACTCTATCGGTCTAACTTACCTCTAAATATTATAGTTTTCAGCTTTGGATAGAGATTTTTACGGACATAGGGACTTCTTATTGGAAATGTGAAGGAATTCACAGGACCACACTACAAAATGACGGACTTACGGATTCGTTTTTAAATAGAGCGTATTTGAATAAGTGGGAAATCGGTCCTAACTCAAAACGGCCAAAATGTGACTTAGATACTTTTTACATTGATGGATTGGTTTTTACACGTTAAATGGTTTTTACCATTTATTTTTATTAACTTTAAAAAAAATCTCAATGTGGATCAACTATTTTCCAATCAAAATTAGATTTCAGAATATTGTTGTAGTTATGGTAGTTGAGATGTCCCTGAACTCAGGGATGCTATTATTTTTGGTAGGGATGAATAGTTTTCGTAGTTGGTGAAAACTTTGAGTTTTAAAATCTATTAATCTCGTCAAAGGTTACGTCATAACGTCATAATCTGGTGCTTACCATGGCAACAAAAAATTTAAATTTAATTATATGAAAGAATGTTTTTGTTTTTTCGGGTGATACATGTGTTTGTCATTTGTGTCGATATCTATAAATTTACAATAAAATAAATTAATGAGACTTTCCTATTTATGCTACAAATAAGTCGCTTCAACATAGTCTATCTTCAACTGTCATTTACCAATTCATTTCGACATTTAAATATGTGCAAAAAAACTCTCCGCAAAAAACTCTCACTTGTGATATAATATTTAAAAACAATTGCTTTATTAGTCTCATTTCAGTAACGACTTGTAACCTTGTTAACAAAACCCTACTTTTCGTCTGAGAATGCTGTGGATATAATCTCAAGATCTCGATAGCGATGAGATAACAGCTGGTCCTGAGAGAAGCTGAGTAGATCACAACAATTCACAACCAAGTGTTGAATTGTGGCTCACTTGTGGCTTGGCACACGGCACAATTCACCAGCAACATTCATTCACAGAAGTGTTTGTTTATTATGGGAACTATGCGATTATATAAGAGAGCTGTTAAAATTGCCAGGAAAATGAGATAATTTATGTTACAAAAGCATAAAGAAGCGAAGCTATAAAGTGAATAATCGGTATAATATCAACTCAGACAGACACTAATGCAGTTTCCTTGTTCAGAAGTGTAGACTGCAATTATGCTCAGATTGAAGAGTATTTAAAACAGTTCAGCAATAAAACGAACACTTCTTTTTCCACGCTCTCGGTAATATCAGTGTTTAGTTTACACTCGGGTTGTTGACCACCTTCTTCTGATCAAGCTGATATTTTGCAAATTTTCCTCTGATTATCTAATTAATTAAATTCGTCCAGTTATTGAATTTTTGAGCGAGCGACTCCTTTTGACTCTTTTGACACGGACGTCTGTTTTTTTTTGTTTTTTTTTGGCTGCTACCTGGAGCAATGGAAGTCGCACCGTTTCACCGATCGATCTGAAATTTTGCACACATGTAGAGGCAACCTTTTCTGTTTGCAGACCCTAAATCCATTGATTGGCTAAAATTTAAATAAACATCTCCTGATAGGCTGAAAAATGAAAATGGTCTTCGATAAATCTGATCAAACTCATATTTTGCATGGTCATTAAGACCAACATTTTCTCTTATTTTACAAATTTTCATCCCAATCAGTTAAGAACGTATGAACTTAATGACATTTTTATTAGCTGTCAGATGTACACTTGGCCAAACAAAACTTGAACGTTCAATAAATCTGATAGGCTGATAAATGTAAGATCGCACCATCAGAAGTCAGTCTAAGCGATCTCATTGTCTCACTCTAGTAGGTGATCTCACATTTCAATGATAATAACAAGCTTTGATTGGTTATGGGACATGACCAGCAGTTATTCAAATTTGGTCAACGTTCAAGTTTTGTTTGGCCGAGTGTACCAGGGTGCTTAGATGCTATTTTGAAGTTTCGATGAAAAGCATAATATTCTTTTATGTTGATTGAGTGGCTCATATTTCAATTCAATGTGGATGTATTATGTTTTATGTGCGTTCTGTACTCATTTCCTGTTGGAGAATTTGCACGTACCCGTGCTCGCTCATCAACGCGTTATCCTGAGCGTTTTCCTAGTATCCATTTCATTCATTATTGTTGATTATTATTCTGATTATGTGTATACATTGTTGCAAGGCAGAGACATTTTGAAAATAAATGTTTTATTTATAGACCATTGTTCTTAGAATTGTCAAACAAATTTGCTAATAAAAGAGTTTGTTTTTTATGTAGATTTGAATATTTGCCTAACTTAATATTTTTGACAAAGATACAACCAATCGATTTATTTGAATGTGGATCGGCAACTTATTGCATCAGAGGAAGCATATCGATATAACCGAAAGTAATGCAAAAGTATGTGTATATATAGCGTTTTTATAATAGAATGTCGTTCAAATTGCATAATATGATGATACTCTTCATCTATACCACACATTCTTTGAGTGACAAGCGTTGAACGCAGCTTTCCGATCATCTTAAGGCGAAATCCGGTAAGCTTGTCGCATGTCTGTACAATGATGTTTGGCAGGATGGGCTGGTCAATAGGCACTCATTCGTGTAACATCCAGAATCTGACACACTTCGAACTAATTGTCTCAGAAGAAGTAAATACGAGACCCCACCTGATTTTGTCCAATTATTATTGGAGATTTGTGTTACTAAAATGTAAACACTGGAGATAATACTTCCTTAATCGCTATAACTTTTGATTTGAACCATTCAAATTATGAAATATGTAATAAGCATAGCTCATTTTTTATTCGATCTTATCAATACACCAAAACTTATAAAGACAATATTCGTGCCTAAACTCGTAGAAACAGTGGAAAAAAGAGAAGTGTAAAGATTTTTCACGAGTTTGAGCACAAATATTGTATTTATTAAGGGGGTTATTAATAACGTCAAATAAATTGGCGATGCTAATTATTTTTCAATGTTTGTTTGACGATCGATATTTAGGAAATGTTCTTAAATTTACTTCGAGTGCAAACGTATCGTTTCGTTTGTAACGTTTGGGACTAGGTATGTTGAGTGGTAGTACCAGAGGTATAGTTACTCCATCACCATGTGCACATTTAAATTACTCACTACACTCGAGCTGTTTTACTTTTTATTTTAGGTTCGTCATGGTAAATATGTAACTAATCAATTCTAATTGAATAAACACTATATTCAAGTTTAATTAGCTGACACCTACAAAAGAAAGTTACATATACTTGTATGTTTTAACAACATTTCTATACAAACTGTTAATCAAAGTCACTGTAGTGAGAGAGCAATATCGGAAATCAGTGTTAAAAACCTCTCTTCTTGCACTTGATTTTCTTTTTAGCATGAAGGAAGCGGCAATCTGAATGTTTCGGATTTCCGGCCGACTTGAGCGAAATGCAGTAAAATCGAATCGTAAACTGAGTCGAACACTCAGTGCAAGATAAAGATTTAATCCACATCGAGCTGTCTTAAGGTGGTACAAGCGCTCGACCGTTTTGGCAAATTGAGAGAGAGAAAATGTTTCTTACTTTGATAGGATGTTCACATGAATAGTCAGATTGTATATTAGTAGCACTTTTTAATTTTTGCTTCTTGCATTCTTAATAAGGCGCCGGTTATTCAACAAAACCGCGCAAAATGATGAAATTAAATTTCCGATGCGATTGGAGACCAAACCCGTTAAACAAATGATCTCAAATTTTAATCATAATTAAAAAGAAGACAAACTTAGGGTTATCACTTGGCACATTTTTTTAAATTAAATTTCCCACGGCACCCAGCGAGACAAGAAATATACCATTTTTCACCCAATATCAACTAATTATTACTAATTAACTAAGCAAAAAATTTAAAGTGTACTAAGGGCCTGTCTTTCAATGCCTTGCTAACTTTTAAACAGTCAATTATAGGACTATATTGCCATGGCAACAACCAATGACATTCCTAGAATGACCACTAACTAACTGTTAAGAGCTAATTGAGACTTTAGCAGAGTATTGAAAGACACACCCTAAGGGTGATAACCCCAAGTTTGTCTTTTATATAATCATGATTAAAATGTCAAAACATTTCGTCAGCCCATTTTGTCTCCAATCGTATCCAAAGTGCATGCAACACGCGGCATCCATCGCAAAGAACATAGCTTGAGCTTGGAACACGGAAACGAAACGGTGAAATCTACGAGGAAATACGTAGAAATGTTATTAGAACTTCAATGGTAAGCTTCGTGGGTATGTAACACTATGAATTGTGTTTTTTTAATAATAACATAATAAAACTACGTAATTGTGTTACATATAAATTAAATTAGAGGAGGGTCATGAAATTGTATGTGCATAGACGTGAAATCTCTGGGAAAGTAGAGTTTGAGAATATAATTTGAATGTATGGTGTACTTTTAATGAACTTCGAGGGGTCGAGAACGAATCAGTGAAGAGTTTATATTTTATAACACGTGGCTATGGGATAGAGTATTTTGGTAGATTCTATTATTACGATTATCATATGTATGGCTGAGTGGTAATTCGCTCTGAACTTGTATTCTGGAGGACCAGGATCGAGTCCCGCTACCGTCCTTCCTGACTGGGGATTTTTCGTAGTATTCCCTCAGTCGACAGGCATTTAATACTGGGAAATTACCCTACTAATAGGCCACGACCGCCTCCTTCCCACCTTCCATCCTTACCTACTCTTAACCATCATCTCGCAATCATAATCATTCATCCGTTGCCATTAGCCTCGCTGCAGAACAGTGCGACCTTAAGCCCCAGAAAAAGAAAAAACATATTTATTTATTTATTGAAACAAAATATTCGTCATTAATTGTACGTCTCTTTCGGGGAGCACCTATTTAGTGATATAATTTGGACAAAACATGGCGTAAGCTGTGGACATCTACTACCAAGATGTGTAGCCTCTCTAATGTGAGGTACCTACTCAAATTTAGTACCAATGTTGTAATTCGGAACTAAAATTAGAAGCATAATAAAACAATTAAAAAATACTCAATGAAGAAATGGATAAATATAACCATATATAACAGAATTATGGAGGCCCCAATGTAAAAAATCGATTAGTGACATTTTGACGATATTTAGCATGGTGCAGATTTGACAGGAAATGAAGTAAAAATGAATGAACTTAATTACTTAAAGAACCCTTATGAAACCGTTATTGAACCCAAATAATATTTAATATTAATAAGGGTTCCGGTTCCGGTTCCAGTTCCGGTTCCAGTCCCTGTTTAGGACCAAGTACCTTTCTCCTCAAATCCACGAATAAATCATATTTTGTTCAAAATATAAATATTCCTCCAGTGGACTAAACCCCACGAAGGCGGCCGATCTCCGAAACGGCGGCGCTGCAAATGTGCAACTTTCCGCGCGCTAATGAGGGCAGTGCGCGCGCAAGTCGGTATGATAGCAGCGCGATACAAGACGTTGCTTAAGGTAGACGGCCCGGCAGTCTTGCGGCGCATGTGGCGTAGGAAGGTCAGCTGTTTGTGTTGTGTCAACTGTCAGGACCACGTGGATAACATGGATCATATCTTCAGGCATCGCAGGATCAAACTGCCCAAGAGGTAAGAGTTTAGTTGACAGTTTCTTATTACACAAAATAATATTTTGTAAAATATTTTTTTCCTAGGACAGTTTAAATTATATGTTTTAATATTTTGTACAGACATAGTGAACGTAAAATTAAAAGTAGTGATATCAAATAAAAGGGCAAAGTTAGCATGATAATTCGAAATTATTTACAAAAATAGTTTTACTAACTTCCAAATTTGTTGAACAACAAAGTTAGGTTGAAAAGAGCAGAAAAGAACAGAACATAACAGACTTGTTCTTCGAAAAGAACAGACTTGTACTTTTCGGTGCGTTATTAAAACTATTTAAACTGTATCTAACCAAAAATCATTAAAAAATTATATTTGAAAATTAGTCTAAATTTCGAGTCCGATGATATTTGTCAAATCCGTAACCATTGCAAATTTTTAATTTTCTTAAAATATTTTTTTGAATTTAAAAAAATATTAACCTGTAGTAATAAAATTTGTATCAATTAAGTAGATCTAAGATTTCAGTAATATACTGTATGTTTTAATTTTTTGTAAAATTTGACGATACTTTTCAAGTTAGCGGAGGAGTATTGCAATCTTCTGCTCACATTCACTTTCATTCTGGATGTGACACATTCAAGTTCAATCCAAAAATATCGTACAGTTGTTTTCTCGGTAATAACAGAGCAATATATATATAATTTTGTGGGAAAGTAAAAACTGCAAAAATGTTGAAATATCCTTTCGTAAAGTACAATCGAATTGAAAAATTAAGTTCTGCAATGTCAATGTCATTATTTGCTAGAATTTAATTTGATCAGAACTAGATATTCCAGTAAATACTTGATTTGTAAAAATACGCCTATCAAGAATGATCATGTTTGTTTAAAAACATGATAATACTTATAGATACAACCGATACGAGTTTTATAAGTTTTTCGTAAAGCTTTAAGCTTTACTGAGTTGTAAAAATGCACTAATCCGAATAATATACAGGGTTATATTAATTCTGGGACATCACATCTTGTTGAAATTAATCCATGAATACAAATATAAAATCCAAAACAATGGTCGAGTTTAATAAATTTTCCACAACGCTGACGATGAATTGTAAAAATGCACTAATCCTAAGACTAATGAAACGATGCATAAGATAAGTACTTCTGCATAACAGATCGATGCTAGAGTTTTCTAGTCTACTTTAATCCAAAAACATGCAACAAGTATAAATGTAATGCTCCATGGAACCCGTCAAATCACATCTTGAAATCCAAAGGAAAACGTTTGTAGAATACACGTCAGGTTTTTTTAACTTTCCTATTTATTAATTTGCAAAAGTGCACTAATCCTAAGACTAGAAAGGATGCAATGGAGCCTGTCACAACACATCTTGTTTAGGTTTTTAAATCCATGAAAATACCCTTTTGAAACAACATGTCGGATTAACAAAGTTTTTCAAGAAACAGATAAGTATTTATTTATACCTATTACTTTTTTAAAAGATCACTAATCCTGACTAGAAATTTAACGATGCAATGGAGCCTCTCACAACACATCTTGTATATTTAAATCCATGAAAATACCATTTTGAAACAACATGTCGGATTTACTAAGTTTTTCAAGGAACTGATACGACTTATTACCTATTATTTTTTTTAAAGATCACTAATCCTGACTAGAAATTAAGCGATGCAATGGAGCCTGTCACAGCACATCTTGTAAATTGAAATCCATGAAAATACCCTTTTAAAACAACATGTCGGATTTACTATAAGTTTTTCAAGGAACTGATAAGTATTTACATATTATTTTTTAAAACATCACTAATCCTAAGACTAGAAATTAAACGATGCAATGGAGCCTGTCACAGCACCTTAAATTGACGAGAATTCTTTTTGAATCAACCTTTCTCGGATTAACAAAGTTTTTCAAGGAACGGATAAGTATTTATTTATACCTATTATTTTTTTAAAAGATCACTAATCCTGACTAGAAATTAAACGATGAAATGGAGCCTGTCACAGCACATTAAATCGATGAGAATTCTTTTTGAATCAACCTTTCTCGGATTTACAAAGTTTTTCAGGGAACAGATGTATTTATTCATTTGTAAAATAGTGAATTTATCCTACTATAAAATGATTGAATAGAGTCTGTCACATCACATATTGTATTTATTTAAATCCATGAGAATACCTTTTTGAATCAACCTATGACGGAATTACTTTGTTTAAAAAAAAACGGATATATCTATTAATTTGTAAAAAAAAATGCACTTATCCTAGACTGCTTAACAAGTTTATATAACACGATGCAATGAAGCCTGTCACATCCCATCTGGTATATCTAAATCCCTGGGAACACTTCACAACCCAACCGATGTCGGAGTTGTAACATTTGCATGCAGCAGATAAGATCTCCTCTCAACAGAAGCAAACCTCACTGGAATCACTATTATTACCTCCAACGCTTCTCTATACTTAGCACAGATTCAATTAAACTAACAAGACTAACACTAGGGAAAATCGACAACTCTTTGCATTGTGCCGGAATATCTCTCATCTCGTTAAGAACACAAAAATGTTTCACTTTCGTTTATAACATTTTCTTTTCGGTTTTATTTTCGGACTAAACAAATTGTAGAGTCTTTTGTTAACAAGACGTAATTCGTTTAAAGATTTTTTTTTTAGTTCAGTGAATTCAAAAGTAATTTACTTTAAATTTTTTGTCGCTGCGATGTTTTCTTAACATGTAGGTGTGAGAAATGAGATGCAGGCTGCAGGTTACAAGATCGTTTTCTTTAGAGTCTGTGGTCGATCAAAGACTCGAAAAATATCGCCGGCTTTGTGGAGAAAATTGCTACACCGGAAAATCGCATCCGATCATACCTGCGATCGTGCAAGACAGTTTTTTATACACCTGGAAAAACCTGCCTGGATCACGAAGAAAACGTTACACTATTGCTCGACATATTTTACTTTGATTGTTATTTTGGCCCACTTGGTTGTGCTTAATATGACATAGAGACATTTGATGACTGTCATAATGTGCAACGTTATTATGGTTATCAACATTCCTAGATAGTATTTAGTGTACCGCATTTTTCGCACGTATTTTTGACTGTTTCGTACTTATACATGTATGAGTACGAAACAGTCAAAAATAACTTGTTGGTCTCTGCATGAACTGACGAAAATGCCAAATCATGGAAAATGACTGTGAGCAATGAGCCGTCATATTTTAGAAGTGACAACAAGCCTAAACATTGCAACTAAATGTAAGAATAATTTGTAAATTTGTTTGCTTCAAAGTTAATTTACACACCTAATGTTACTGCTAGCAGCACAACGTACAGCTGTTCTTTTGACAGTATGTTTGTTTGCATGAAATTTTCTCAAAATTAATACCTACCGGAAAAGTTATATTTTTATATCATGATGTCATCTTAACGATTACTTTATTGACGAATTCAGAATTTATCTTGTAGCTACGATTTTTTAAAATTCTATTACAGTTTCCTTTTTCAGCACTACGGAATAGGTAGATCCGGAATCTTGGAGAATGTCAAAATTTTAAGAAACTCGGGAATACCATGAAAATCAACATTCTTTACACATATTCTGTTATCATTTAGTTTTCTATTTATACTTCCTTGTGTCCGAAGTATCACAAGTTATTTGATTTGCTGTTATGCAAAAACTATATCAAACTCAAACCTAACCTCACTAATTAGAAAACTTTCAACTTCATACGACGCAAATGTGGCAAGCCCATCATGTGTCAATTGAGAAGTAAATCTACTCAGCAAATCGCTTGCGGTGTCTATTACAGCATCATGGGCAGTTAAACCAGAGCATTCATCTGAGGCAAGCCAACTCATATAGAGGCCGAGCAGAGTGAACTGGGACCTAGACAAAAGACTCCAGCATTGTCTGCCAGCCTAGTTCTAAACATGAAGTGAATCTCAAGTGTGGCCCTGTTAGACGTTTACACGCGGAATTGGGTGAATTAGCTAGTCACTTTGTGGAATTACTGTCGAATGAGTGAGGTTTGAGATTTATTGATAAATAATACCTTGTCGATTACCTAGATTTGTGAGATTTATAGGATGTGTCAGTTTGTGTTGGATTGAGGTCGACGATAAACTGTTCGATGCATGCAAACAGATGATTGTATTTGGATATTCTATAGCTACTTTGTGAAAAGGAAGGCAAAAATTAGATGTCCCTTTGCGTCTACAATTTATAACTTACCAAGCCTGTTCATATTTTTAAACTAATTTGCTATCACAAAAAAAATCTTTACAAAAGTAATATGAGAGGCCCAATTTTTACGAAATATTTTATTTCATTGTGATTACATTTTTTTTAATATCCTTCCTCAATCTTCCTGGAACACAAATCATTTGTTTAATCTTGCAAAGTTTGAGGTTCTCATAAAAATAAATATATAAACTGTTCTAAAAGTGGCCCACATTGCCCCAGTCTCCCCTACATAATATGGGATGTAAAAGCAATAATTTTGACCAAAAGAAGACAACCTATTATTATCAAGTAATTATACACCAAATGAATTGAGGTGAGGCCGGAACTGAATCCCAGCAAACTCCTAAATAAAACTAGAAATTTCACACACCTTTACGAAGCTATTCAACTCCCAATCTTACATCAGAGTCTGGCTGCAGCTTCGGAGTCTGCTTGTAAATCTAATATCACCTTCTCGATCACGATCTGGCGGTTGGGCGAGGCGGCTCGGATTCCAGTCATTGTCACTGTCATTGTCATTGTCATCGTCATTGTCATGGCGGCCATCGGCTGCGGCAAGGTGACTGGCATCTGATGACAGACCTGACAGGGGGGGGGGGGGATGTCACGATGGGGGGCTTTAATATGGGCTCGTGACTCAGACACAAAAAAAACAAGAAGAAAATTAATGAATTATGTATTTTAGCAACGTTATAAACATAAAAATATATTTAAAAAAAATGAATCAATAGACTTTACACTCAAGTTTAAAAGTTTTATTAGGTAAAGAAATATTTCGGCGACTCTTACAGACGGAGAAGAAGAAGAGTCGCCGAAATATTTCATTACCTAATAAAACTTTTAAACTTAGTGTAAAGTCTCGTGATTCATTTTTTTAACATAACCTCAAGCAAGAAGAACTTATAAACATCGATAAAAAATATATTTTGGTTTGATTCCAACATCTGGCCTTTTTGACAGTTTATTCGTGGTTTCCCTCACGAATTCTGGGAAGGTTCCCTACTAATAGACCACGACGGCCTTCTTCCCACCGTCCTGCATCCTTACCTATTTTCAACATAATCAAACAGTGCGAATAGTGCGACGTTAAAGACTTGAAAAGTATTCCAAGTACTATTTGCCTCTATTTGTGACAAAATGTTGCACTTACCTATCAGTGAACTCGTTTCCGTGTCCCCCAAACACAACTGGCACCATTGATAACGCGAATCACAGGATATAGTTCGATTAGTTGATAGACACAGTCAATCGCTAGCGGATTTCTCCATCGAGTGGACGAACTTCTGTGAAAATCACATTTCTCGCGTGTTTTCGTAAGTGTTCGACACTAAATGTCATAGGCTGTTGTTTCCTCTGCTCTTTCTCTACATCGAAACCGGATAGTTGACTTCCGGAAATGTCTCTTGTTAATGAAGTTCAAGTAGTAAATTGATTATTTCAGAATTTTAAATTCGTACTAAAATCTGCGATAGTCATTTGGTATGAATATCTAGTACCTCTACTAATAGGAATATTCGTATCAGCATGTTTCCGAAATTGGAACTCTTCAACCGGTATCACAGTAAACCACAATCATGACAGTGTGACCCCAAACTTGACCTTTCAAATGAATGTGAACTGATAGAAAACTATTACCTTAGAAATAGTAATAATAAGTTGGCTTCGCTCAATAAACTACGGCTCAAATATGAAAATCCAGTGTCAATTTATCAATTATTTGCAGGTAAAAATTGCATAGTACCATTATGTGGTATATCAAAATTAACATTTGCCTAATTTATTTATTACATGTAGTAATAAATTACATATTATATAAATAGATTACATGTAATATGAATGAAGTAAATGTCTATTTTTTGACAATATGGAATTAGGTAACTAGTGATTATGGTATCACCAAAAATTGACCTTTCCCTCATGTAATGTATGCAATTTTTTATCTGAAAGCACGTGAAAGCTGGCTCGAGTGGCTCACTGGATTCTCATTTAGTGAAGCAACCCAGCAAACATGGTGACATCCTGAACTTCCAAATCATCATTAATGAGAACGTCTTTAATACTTTTGATTCGAGTATAGCATGAAATAAGGTAATGAACCTACATTTGTGGATGAACTCTAAATATCCTGAAAAACTCTGGTGCAATATAAATTATTTAAGGACATCCTCAGGGATTCCGTATGATACCTATCAATTAATTAATGATCCAGAATATGTTTTGAAAATGGTGTAATTTATTAACACCGATGTCATTGAAATCACCACACGTAGTGACATAATATTCTCGAACATTAAACTGATTTTTATGTTAACTTTTGTCATTGTGAAGGAAGGTTAGGAACTACAGGAAGTTATTTACAAAATTCGTCGCGTGTGAGAGATAAAATTTTTGTAGAAATCTTTAAAAACGATCCAAGCAATACGTTTATCCGTGTCGCGCCACGTCATGTTTGAAATGGACGTCGTATCCAAACTGTCCGTTACCTATCTGGTCTAGGTCGTCTATGTCTGAGGCTCGAGTCACGGGGTCGCGTCACATGTCACAAGGTCACGCTTCGACACATGATAAGATACTCCGGGAGATAAGAGGTCCCAGGTTCGATACCAAGTTGAGGCATATTAGATGCTTGGGGATGCTTTTTATATTCAATCGTTATCAATAGGTACGTGTAAAACCGATGAGAGCGAAATATTGTCAAAATGTTTTCTTGTATTTGCTTATCACCTGTCGTTAATTATGATAATTAAAATATAACAGACACGAATATTGTTGTTCACATACATGATAAAAATAAGTTGTCACGTTTCTGTTGGTCGTTTCACGGCCTTCTCGGACCCAAAAGTGTATTTTCATGTCAAATAGCCATCACGACAGTCGTGGTATTAGTTAATAGTTATGACACAATTGTCCGGCCTGACAATCCGCCTAATAGCTCTATTACATTACAAGTACTCTTCTTGCATGACGGCTCGATCCAGTGCACGTTTTCATTGCAGCTTCTGTCAGGAAGCGACACGTACGATGTTTTGGTCTACAGATTCAAATAATATGAGAATACAAGTCGAATTTACCGATAAGTTCTAATGACCTTACTTTTATTTTCGAAATTTGGACGTCTCATTAGGAATTGATACCTAAATTGTACATGGGACGTATTTTTATAATCGATTCTATAAATATGTTGCTCTGTAATATTGAGACACGAATGCATATGATATTAGGGCTCGAACCTGAAAAACCGCTATTTTTTGTAAAACCTGAGGTAATTACAAAGTTAATTGCTATTTTGCTTAATTTATGTTGATGACACTTCTAACATGCTCTTTTTATCGACTTACTTGGTATCTACTTAATTTTTCTTGTTTTAAAAATATTTGAAACCATAGTGGATCGATTTGAAGTAGAAAGTTTGGTTATACCAAAATTTTCGCATTTGCCTCAATAAAATACGTGTCTATGATTATAGGTGCTTCAGAGTAGCAATATAAATCATCAAGCAAATTGCGATGAAGCTTGGCATAGAAAATTACAAATCACTATCGCATTGTAACCTACAATTACAACCAGCAATTTGAACCGAACCTGTGGTTTATGTTCTGTCAACGCTGTAGGTAAGAATTGTAATTACATTAAACCGTGAAGAAGTAACAGAAAACAATTATAAAACAAGTTACACGACTTAACATAATCACGTCTTAAAACAATATAAATACGTCTTCCGACAAACAAAACAAACAAACAAACTAGCGTTATTATTCTGAGCATTAGCGATGCATCAGTTAATTTCTGGGACTCGCGTGAAGTTTTGGTCAAAACACACAATTTACAAAAGAATAACGCATTTCCCCAATGAATTGAACTAGTTTAAAAACATAGTGAAGAGAAGAGACACGATAAATAAACGACTTTCTTCAATCTCTCCTTAAATAATCGGAATCTAATCGATCGGATTTTCTCTGAGTATTTTTCAATAAAACTTGGTCTTTTCATGACAAGTTCGACTTACTTGAGTGATCAGCGAGAGAATGATTTGTAAAGCACGCATGCGCAATTCTCTTTTGACAGTTGTCCACGGCGTATTCGGAAAAGAACCGATTTCATTTCGAGGTTAAAAGTCCACTTCATAAACGTTTGCTTTATACAACTAGTTAGAAAGCGATTCTAAATTCAGGCACATTGTAAATTTGGTGACTGCAGTTGCATCAATAAGTTATATTTAATGATAGGTAGCTAAGATGTATGGTAGGCGGAATCTTTAACTTTCGATGCCGCACAAGCCGGAAGCAAATGGTCCATCTGCGGTCTACTTTTAAAGCATCTTTTTATACACACCAAATTAAGATCATCGTTGCACAAGTTGTATTTAATAGTAGGTATAAGTAGTGAATGTATGTTAAACTTACTGACCTTTTTGACATTTCAAAACCAACAAGTCCTAAAATATAATGTCCATGCAGGTCCACTTTGACAAATGCACGTATTTCATGCACAAATGCAGTTAGAAAGCAAGCTGCATGTGACACATTATGCAATACGAAACAGTAATGTCGCTCTTTTGTTTTACTTAAAACCGGAACGGAACGGACAACGGAGAAATTATATATGTTTGAAAACAATTACTTGTCTTTTACCGTAGCACGTTCTCTCTTGGATGCACTCGACCGGATTCGAACCATATGGCAAGAGTTCTGATTAATCGTCAATCAACTAGTTTTGTTGCATCGATTTGCCACAATCTAGTCACGTCCAGGAAGAGACTTAACATGATTACCTTTTCATTGCTTTACCCTCATTCATACCGATATAGACTGGACATTTCCTATTATAAAAAAGAAAGACTTCATCTTCGATTTACATAAATTTAATTTGTTGAAAGTTGAATTCCGGTAACCAGGTGATCATTGGATGACCAGCACAATCTTAATCATCTCATCGTAATTATGGCTTATTACTGTTCGATCATATCTTGGTGAAACTTTTACTTTTGTTCGTCAATTATTAGAATAGGACTAATTCATATTTCGAAAACTCGTTACTAGAAAATAATGGATGTTCGTATTTAGTTCGAGCACGAAAAGGGATTGCTACATTTTTGCTTTTTTAGTTGTTGATTTTTACTTCTGACCCTCCAAAAATCGGCAAGATATTAAATTAATAAGGTATTATTTTATAATAAATAAACATTATAAGCTTTAGAAGAACTATTTGCGTTCTCTTCACAATTGCCATGAGTTTCGACAATTCAACAGACATCTCTATAGCTTTGAAATCCCTTAGATAGTTGGAGGAAAAGTGAAAATGACGTGTAACGATGAACTTACAAAATGTGCATAGTCATTGAGACCAACTTTTATCAAATATTCGACGAAATCGGTCACCAAAAAACCACTGACATTTTAAACTTATTTTGAATTACCTGTCAAAATTGATCTATCGAGAAAGTAAATGCACCGCACCCTGATAACTCGCAAATTATATTGGACCTGCAAATTATTTTGATTTCACTCCAGAGTGCATAGGTCAGGCTCACATGTACAACATGTTACCTTCATGCACGAAAATGACATGCTTATAAACGTTTTCCTAGTATGATGTTTAACACCACACATTTCCCAGGTATCTTTATTTTGACAGTAATAAGTGTTAATTAAGCTTAAGTCATCTACTTGTTAGAAATCGCACACTTTAATTATCTTGTCTCTTAGACTAAAGACACAAGTTTCTAATAGTCCATCAAAGTAAAGCACAGTTTCACTTTTTAAACTTGTCTTGATCAATGCAACGAGTAGGAAGATGCTGCGTCCGTGGTCCAGCCTTTCTCTGAGACAAACAGATCTCTTGGACATGGTGCGTCTTTTGTCTCATTCTCTTTAAACTGGAGCGTAATGAGATGGAGTTTACAGACACGCCCACTTTGTCAGTCAGATTCTCTTGTATTGTCGACGTGAAGAATGGGATGAGATTTGCAAAGAAGCGAAGCTTTCGAATTGTGAGGATGTTCAAAACACAACTCTCTCGGCGAAAAAGTAACTTGAAAAACATCCTAGATCTACAATACTTCAACTGCGAGACTGAAATATGCTGTAACTATCTTTGAGGATCTTTTTGGCTTGGATACTTCGCCTAAGTACAAAGCGAACTAAAAATAATGGGGCTCTTAACCAATTACAATAAAAGTTATAAAGCTATCATAATTTTTATGTTCAGCGATCAAAAACTCGGGAAAATAATACAACTATTACGTTTAATTAAACTCACATTTGTTTGCATTGGCTTTATTTTCTGACAGAAGTTTTAGGTGATCCTTTAGTTGAGAGGCACATGCTGAGAAGGTTCCCAACCATTCGGCCCATACCATCTCCTTCCCACCGTTCCATTCATCATTATAATCATTCATCCGTCGCCATTAGCCTATTTGCACAACATTTCACCGTTAAACACTACTAAAATAAAAATAATTAACTATTTCGTGAGATTAAAATCTCCTCAGTTTTCAATCTAAGCTCATAACCTGGACTTGTGCTAGTTAAACGCAAATAAATGATCGTGAACTTGGATACTGCCCCGAATGGCGAGACATTGCCCCCGAATGGCGACAAACCTCGAATAAACCTCATTCTGCAGGTCTGGTGTCACCCAGCTCGAACCCGTGACCCTTGACAGTGACCAGTTTCGCGTATATTTCACAGCCGTGTTTAAGTGTGTGTTTGGCCCACTTGGCAGCGCAAAGTCTCTGTTGACCGACTCTTTGAACATTCGCTTTTGCTCGTTGAAATGTTCGCGTGAAAATGAAGTACTATACGTCATATTCTGTCGGATCCTTTTGGAATCAATCATCATCGTGATCATCGGGCAAGCTTTCGCTGCATTACAGATCTTCGCCCAAAACCAAGTCATCAGTTGCCAGTGGAGCGCTAGCCACACCCAGCACATGTATTTCATAAAATATTGCTTCTTCGCAGAGAGAGAAGGGGAATAGACTAAACTAATAGGCTTGATTTCTTGTTTTTTAACCAACGATTTTTTACCGCTTTTAAGTTATCGAATAACATGACATTTGTACCTCAGAGTTAGCGATGTATTTACCCGATTTTGCGTTGAAGCTGGGTCCATAGACCGTTTTTGCGTTTTGCGTTTTCCGTTTTTTTTAACAATCCATTCACAAGTTCAGAATCCGCTCAAGGCAGACTTATGATTGGTCAATAGAAAAAAGCGGAAAACGGAAAACGCAAAAGCGGTATGTGGACCCGGCTGAGTATTTCCGAAATGCAACCGATTTCAGCACCATGCAACTTAGCCACTTTATACTCTGTGACTGAAAAACATTATTGTATTTTGTACTATCGAAACATTTACCTCAATGCATTTAGAATTAAATAATGCCAATTTGTAATTTTAAATATTTGAATTAATTGGGATGGGCATTATTTAAATACAGTTTATATCGCGCAAATCCCGACCTCCCAAATCGCCGTCTCTCGAATCCAGTTTGCCGGACCGATCTGGCACCTTTCTCCAAGGTCGCGAGGTCACCAGATGACCAGTTTGATGATCGGTGAAACCAGACTCATGGACCGCAGCATCCTTTCTAAACGCAGAAGTAGACTACGCCACTTCCTGATACACTTTTTATCTCGCTGATGACATAGGTATCGGCAGAGGATGCACTTTGAGTCATGTAATTGCATTGAAAGTATGTTGGTGACTTAACGTCGTGCCTCGGGGCTGGTCTAAGTGGTGTAACTATCAATGATGCAGCCCTTCACATTGAAAGATGCTGGAAGATTTAAACCCCTTCTTTTCTTGGTGTATGTTCCTTTCACTAGAGCATACGTTTATTTGGAAGATATTTAATATCGGTTTAATGTACACATATTTTATTCGTGCTTAACGTCGCACTATTCTGCAAAAAGACTAATGGCGCCGGGTGAATGATTAAGATGATTACGAATTTAAAGGATGGACACATTGATAGGAAGGAGGCAGTCGTGGCCTGTTAGGAGATACACATTAGAACCAGTTGTCTCTCGGCTGAGGAAAATACAATAAATTTCCTCAGTCCGGAACGACCTGAGCCAACTTGCTCTGTCCAATGCTAATGATACATTTTCACCTCGTACGGTTTTCTCCATAATTTGTATTGTTTGAGTGCAATTAAATAACACTTTTAAGTGATCAAAATACTCTCCTCTGTTAGTAAATTATTTTTTATTTTAGTAGATGATACTCAAGTCACTTTCTACCTTGAGGATTCAGCCCCCCCCCCCCCCCCCCCCGCCCGCGTCTTTCCATACCCTAATCGAGCCCAACTCAATACAACTGTTAAAAGACTAAAGAACTGAACAAAATATTTTCTATCAATTCAAATTATTTTGTGTCGTCCTTCTAGTGACTTCCTACTGTAAATTCTTAGTACCTTAGGTAGTTACCTAAGCACCTAAACACCTGGTACCTGTTTTGTAACACAAAAACACTTATTAACAACCATCTTAAATTGGTGTATTGGACCTACAATAAACCTAGCTGACAATATCAGAGAATCTATTCTGATCAAAAACATTCGTTGGTATTAATGCGAAGTCCAAAAGTAGTTGGTACTTCTGCGTAGACCTATTGTGTTGACCTGAAATATTGGTCTTAATTTAATTTTCATGATTATTATAATTATTGATTAAAGCCAACCTCTTCTGCTCATTTTGTTTCGCCTTGCTTATAATCAAATGCATTTTTGTCTCGTGTCCGAATTTTGTTTTCCAGAAATTTTTATCTCCTTATAAAGTGTTTAAATCTATTTCCGAACAATGTTCTTTACTTTCAAACTGTCAACAATTAAGTGAGTAAAACCTCCAATAATGCGGAGACACCTCACTTAGCTGCTTCATTATGAATGGGAGTGTTAGAATGTTTGGTTATACAGAATAGATTCGGCTTTAAATGCGCGTAAAATGCAAAAAATCAAATCAATGAGTTGGGCTCGATTAGGGTATGGAAAGACGCCCCCCGCCCCCGCCCCCCCCCCCCCCCCCCATACATCAGCGGGACTGTAATTATGGATGTCACAGTTGCGACTGCGCATTCATGTCCAAATGTTTGCATCTTCAACCGATCTGGATCACAGAAGCGCCTTGCATCATCTAGTTTTCATTCATTACGTGTAACTCATGCGTGCTCAACGTATGACCTGCAGCAAAGCATAAACGTTCGAGCTTATATTATTATTACTTAACAGTAATGAAGATTGCACATGTATCATTTCAATCGTAACGCAATAATCTGTTTTATTGATACTTGATTAGGAGCAAGATGACTCGGGCAGTAACAGTTCTCTGGACCCTTATTTAATATCCATTTAGGCTTTGACTTCAGTGGCGGACTAGCATTGTTCTCTTAGTCCAAGGCTAGTCCCGCAATGTAATTGATATAGCTATGACGGGGACTTCAAATGACCGGACTAGTGGTTTGTGATATTAAATAAGGGTCTGGACTTCACTCTTGAAGTACCAGGTTCGTAACCGGAGCCAGTTACTTGACTAGCTTTATTCGTGGTTTTTCTTAGTCGATAGGCAGGCAAATGCTGGAAAGGTTCTCATCTACCGCCTCCTTCCCACCTTCCATCCTTATCTTTTCATCATCATCATCATCATCATCATCATCATCATCATCATCATCATCATCATCATCATCATCATCATCATCATCTCCATATCGGCCTATCAGAAGCCAAAAGTAAAATTGTATTCATACTTTGCGCGTGATGTCATCTCATTGTAACCTGCCACCATCTTGATGGCACGCAGAATAGCTTCGATTCTGTGCTTTTTTGACGATATTTTATAGTTAATGGGCACCTGGGAAATTCAATAGGTCCCGGAGATATCTTTAGTACGAAGAGGAATCACTCACATTACAAAAATTCATCGATTTACCTCAATAAAGTTATAATATGACCCGTCAACGTGCCAACAAAATGTCCGTCCTCAGGTGGAAAAGTCAATAATTTTGCATTGCTGATATAAAACAAAATAAGTTCGTGCAAGCATGAATTCCTGGATTTATCATTTCTCGGTCTCTCATTGTTGTAAGTTTAAAAATAAATCCAAGAATCTTTATTGATCAAGCCATAATCAAGCTACTTCTGATGTAACTTTAGTTTGTTCAGCTTCTGAGGGCCCTTCAAAATCATCATCCGCCGGCAAAAGCCACGTAAATAGCTGAAAATAATGTAAGGCAGCTTCTTCTGTCTCTGCTCGATCGAGATGTGTTGATTTAGGAATCCGAATTCGACGTCGACGTGAGTTTCCTGCCCCGTCATCGTCTCGAACTGGTTGCGATGCGGCGGCGTCTCAGTCCGATGTTGACTGACCAAACATCTCTCCTCGAGTGTGAATCACTTTCAATTACCCGGCCTCTGAGAGTGATTAGACCCCGTGAGACCGCCAGATGCAGTCGATGAGCCATTATTAGCCGATCAAACGCTACGGATCACGGAGCGGCTCGGGGTTCTTGGAAGTAGCTACATCCTTATTGCATTGTGCGAGGAGAGGAGAGAAAAGAGACATATATTTAAACAATTACTAGTTTTAGGATATTTCGCCATGTTTTTTTTATTATTTTAAAATTTTTTGTCAACAGTTTCTATTTTTATTTTAAAATCTTCTTCAAGACAAAACTTGTAATAATTGTAATAATTGTAAGTTATAATAAAACTCATAATAAAAACAATTACTAGTTTTGGGATATTTCGTCATGTTTTATTATAATTATTTAAAATTATTTTTGTCTACAGTTTCGATTTTTATTGAAAAATCTTCACTTATAATTGTATAATTTAGTAATAAAACTAGTAATTCAAACCATTACTAGTGTTGGAATATTTCGTCAAATTAAATTATTTGTCAACAGTTTCACAATTTAACAGTTTTTAAATACTATTGGTCAACTGTTTCGATTTACATTTTTCAAATTAAAATTTATGCTATGTTGAAAAATAATTTAATAAAAAAAATATTACGAACCTATCCCAACACAATTAATATAGGTTTTAAAGAAAAAGCATTGAACCGTTAAAAACATGTATAGCGAAATAAATATGTTTGACACCTTTCGAATTATCTTAAATAATTAACACATAGGTAGTTTTGCCAATGCCATTTTAAGTTATTTTCCTCTTTGTAATGTTTTACTTTCTTTCGGTCTAGGTACAGTCTTTATACTAAGTTAAAGGATTTAATTGTTATTTCACGACCTAACCATAAATATTGGGCTCGGTTCGATTTTCATACGAAATTAGAAAATAATACTTAAAATCAAAATAAATCCTAAATTAACGAAACTCAGTAGAAATATAACGTTATTAGACGTTAGTATTACAGCGTATTCGCAGAATCGTACAATAATCCAACTGTTATTTTATTGGTACTATTCCTAAAATGGAAAGTCTTTGTAAGTTTGTAACCGATGTTTAACTTGTCAGTCATCTTATTGTCGAGTAAGAGATCCAGATCGCCTCGTCTTTCAACAGAAGATCACGAAATTGGAATATAAAAGCGAGGCTTTATTCTGCATATCCGTTCCTATTTTATACCCCAATATTAAATCAGTGATATTATTTCGTGTTGTTTGCATTATGTAAATCGGGTGCCGAAGAGAAGATGATTTGAAAGGATTTCTCATCCATCTGGATCCACCTTTCACTAACTTCAATCCGATCCTCTTTCTTTGAATCAAGTGAACCCATCCTCTCATGAAAATTACTTTCATATTAATTAGAATTATTTATCTGATTTCTTTATACGGATGTTATATTTCAATCGAGCTAGTCATTATGAGAATGCATATGATATTAATTCCGTGCTGAAGTTTTTGACCACTCAGTTCTTGCATCTAAACGTGGAAAAAAACTATTTGCAATTCTTTCGTCAATAGTAAGAACCCATATCGTCTCTATTATCACTCTAATGTTTATAGCCTATGAAACGTCCAAAAAGGCAGACAAATAGTACCTTAAACCTATTTAAAAAAGGACTATAAAATCCCGAAAAAGGACCAATGAAATGTTTTGCTTTGTAATATTCGTCAGAATATTATTCGATTTATTGGTCAAGGAGTTGAATTTGGAGTAAGATATTAAAATGAACTTAAATTATTGTTTGAATGTGTCAATGTGTCAAGTATCGTTGTTGGTCACCAAGTGGAGGATGGAAATATTTTTATGAAGACAACAATAACTTGAAACAAATATTTGATCTCATTTTCTCCAATAATTTAAAAAATTACAAAACGACCTTAAAATACCAAGAAAAGGACTGAAATCATAAAAAAAAAATAGAAAAATGCATTTTCAAGAAAAATAAAACACTCATTTTTTAAATCAGGAACACATCAAACATATTTATGTATCATTTTTAGGCGTGTCTTAACAATAAATTAAAAAGGATATGTCCTAAACATAATTATCACGTTTACGCCTTCAACAATTTAAAATAAAGGCATCCTCTATTTTGTATATACAGACTTACTTCGTTGAAAACTGTGTATACCAAAAACTTATCTTTGGTTCTAACTTCGTACATTTCTTATCAAATAAAATGATCTTCTCTGAACATTTTGCGTGACTTGAACAACATTGAGAATATTGTTCATTCAGATTTCAATGGAATTACAGCAAATTTGTCTAAGTAATTACTAACAATTTGTCGCAATGTCCTTGTGCATATCCGGTGACATCTTCAATATTATTACTTGCATTATTACAACTCATTACCATTACCTCGCAGAAGTACATTGCAACAGTCGAGCAAAACCCAGATGAATCTCAACACATCCATCTTATGCGTGCATCTTGTTTAATCGTTGCTCCAGGCTGGAATAGACGTGAACTTATTATTATTGCCAATCTCCTCATTACTGGAAGGAAATGAGAATGAACATAACCTACGTAGAGGAAGGAAAGTATAGCAATCGTTGGTAGAAATGCGTTCAGTTATATCGAATCACATGAGGAATGTATTAATCGAAAAGAACTTTTACTAGTCTCAAACCTAACCTAATAACCTAACCTAACCTATCCTAACCTAATGAAATTTAAGAGATGTACCATTCTAATAATTTTGCTACGCACTGTTTTTGATTAGAAATCGCCCCAAGAAAATGGTGAAAATCTATTTGAATTGATACAAATGGAGAAACATTTCGTGAATATAATGAACTTACTTGATCTTTGACGCGTTCTCTCTTCGATTATTTTTTATTATTTATTTCATAAACAAAAGAAATATATGTACACTCAAACCAATAAAAATCGGTACTCGAAAAGAAAAGGATTGGCTGATTAAGGTTTGATGGCATCATCCCATGAAGGCTGTGTTAACGCATTAACTATACCTCTATTAGGCGAGCTCTTATTTCATTAATTATAATATCAAGGATTGATTGTCAAGTAACCTTACCAGCAGCCAATCCTTTTCTTTTCGAGTACCAATTTTTATTGGTTTGAGTGTACATAAATAGATCATCTCATGCTCCACAAAGCCGAAGCTAATTCAAGAATAAAGACAACAAATATGATCAAATTGATGCATAATTAAACAAAATACCCGACTTAATTAAAATAATAAACAAATGAACTTGTGTGAACATCCTATAAACCAGCGGTCGCCAACCGGTGGTCCGCGGACCACTGGTGGTCCGCGAGAAAATGTTGGTGGTCCGCAGAGAAAATTGGAAGTTTACTTTTAAGTTTCCATGCAATTTATTTAATTTAGAAAAATGGCACAACACAAATGTATTGAATTCGGACATGTTTCAATACGTAATAATGTCTTTACAAAGTATCTACCTACCAACTATACGTATTCACCAGCTCTATAATGAAAATAATATCAGTTTCCGAGTATTTTTCCAATACCTATAAGAGTTATTTTAAACGCTTTTTCTGGAAAAAAAAAGTTGGCTGAAATAGCGTAGAAACGCGCCAAATGACTTCCTGAAAACCAAAAATTTCCGGGGCTAAGCGCCCCGGACCCGCTTGGTGCTGGGGGGCCCTCCCCCCAGACCCCCCATTGTCTCCCTCACCAATCGTATTTCCCGTCATACGTATTTTACGCGCCTGAGTGGTCCCCGAGATATAAAATTGTCATATAAGTGGTCCGCGAGGTCCAAAAGGTTGGCGACCGCTGCTATAAACCAATCTGTAGGTATGTGACATTCTTTAGAATCCCTTATCCAGAGCAACAAAGATATCTTCTATGGACTGGTCTTCTGTTGATAAAAATTAACTCGTATAAAATAATAGAATGAATAATGCACTGCATTGTTGAAATAGCTATCGTTGTTCGTATTGACAGCGAACATGTATTTGAGCGTGCGTTATGCTTCAATTGCCGCGGAATTCTCCTGCCTTATTCCTGCAACTTGTCTCACGTCATACATGCCATTGTGTTGTTACTTCAGATTATTCTGCATTCATTACTCAATTTTAGTATAATATTTCTGAGGTGTTACTTCCAGAATAATTATAAACTCTGCATGAACTATGTTTAACATGTTGTTAAGAATAAAGGGTTCCATAAAAATGATTTTTAATTCGGAAACTCGCGTGATGAGTCAAGTGTTAATGAACTTTAGAACTTTTGCGGAGATTCATTTTTGCTCGTTAAAAAGATGAGTGAAAACGAACTTTATTGCTGGTTGCAGAAATAAACAGCTTCGAGGCAGAAATCTGAGTTGATGATTTCTCTGAAATCAGCTAAGTCATCGATATACAAGTACTTGTAAACGTTTGTACAGCGATGTTAAATACTTTTAGCAAAATTGTTTTAATTAAAACATCTCAAAGATTTTGAGTAGCCTACTAGAAATCTCGCCAGTTCGTGACACGCTGCCATACTAATACCATGACTTGTAAATACAACCTAGCATAATATTAAAATCTGTACCTCAGAGGTAGAAGGCCCGATGTCCATTTCCTCGATTTTCCGTTGCACACTTTTGGTATCATGTAATCAAGCTCTATCAATTAGAAACTAACACACATATTGAAGTATTATTTTACAAAATGACTGGTGTCCTAGCTTCTACAAATAATATTGGATGAAGGCAGAATTATTGGATTTTGAACTTACCTCAAAAATATTTAACATTTTGTTCCATCTATTTCTGAAGTAAAAACATACAAAATACAAAAATATTATTAACTAAAATGTATTTCATAAAGTATTTTAATTTTGTATTTGATAGCAATCACAATGTATATTATTTATTATGTTATTGAAATCGTTCTTAAACAATAAACTTACTACTAATATGAGTTACATAATACATGTGGTTTATTTCATCAAAATATGATTGAATGATTATAAAAGTGCAGAGTAAAAGTAACGCATCTGTAACTTCATTCATACTATTATTTAAGTGTTCACCTCCATTAACCTCACTGTGGCCAGACGTGTAACGAAGTGTCATGGCGGATAACCTTGAAGCGCGACGATGCCAGCGAACTCTGTGTGTGATGCTAGTAATCAGGCTGACCGCAGTGTGCGTGCCAGAGCGTGGGAGAGGCGGCTGGACGCACGTGGACCACGCATTATCCACCCGAGATCACCGCAAAGTCTTCGTGAAGCGAAGCAGAAGCATTCCAAGCAAGGAGGAGTTCTGATTCGCACATCGGGAAAGTAGTTATCCCAACGGCGGGTGTATTGGATACCTCGGTTCTCAACATTAAGGATAGGGATCTCCGAATTTCACTTATGTATAGAAATCGTTCAAATTTCGCATATAAATAGATTTTTTTGCTGCATCATAATATGGTGAGAAAAAGTGGTCAATGTGAACTAATTTTCGAGATATATCGCTTCAAAGTTATACAGTTTTTTTTCTCAGTTTCATTGAGACCATACGGAAAAAGTCATGCTGATATTTTTAAAAGCGTATGTGGCTGCTTTCCCACGTATAGATTTTTTGAAAAACTACTATAGCGTGTATCAGATGCAACATTTTATTATAAAATTATTAAATGTATACCTTTGTGACGTTTTACCGAGCTATGAGGGTTTTACTGCCTTATTTTTACGTTTTTCCATCTGAAAAGCGAGTTATACATGTAAAAATGTGTTCCCATTAGTGAGGGCTGTTAGCACATACATTTGGCAAAATAGTGCAAAATGTGATACTAATTTTTCCTTTGGCAGTCTTATAGGAAATTTTCCGCTCTTTCATAATTTCGATATCCTCAAAAAATCGGGCGGCCATTTTGGGCTCCAGGGCTGTCCAAAGTACCAAAAAGAGTGTATTTCAGTGTAATTATAATACTTTTGTCAATTTATTGTTCTTGTATAATAAACGATGTGTCAGGAAGGTACGATAAAAAAATAAAAAATCTAAGTCTAACCAAAGTTGTATTTATTCAAGAAATTAAAGATGTCGGCGGGTAAGCTCTAAAATGACCGCCATTTTCAGGGAATTTGTGCTTCAAGGTTGCAGTTGTTTATGTTGGTTCATATTATGTACTTTTAACTTAAAAATCAATGGGTCACGAAATTAACCCTTTGGGGGGTGGGGGGTGGAGACCTAAAGGTTTCGATATCTGTACAATAGCCCACACTAGCTAGAGAAAAATGGTTCCTTGCACATACTAAAGAAAATGTGCTCTCTTAAAAAAAAATACGAGAACTCAAAATTATGCCGCCATCTTGGATAAAAAGAGTTTATTTTTCATTTTTCGTAAAATTTAGTAAGTTTTATAAGCACTACGAAAAAGTTTATTTGACATAAAATATAGCCCTAATACTAATAATTAAATTTGTAATTAGCATATTTTCTGTATCTCCAACCGTTCTCATTGAAATTGCATTCTTGTATTGAAAAAACGTCCCAGGATAGGGAGTTTAGCATGTAATGTTCGTCCAGGAGGCAGTGACTCGATACATTTGCAGTGAACAAGGGATGACCAAAACAGCTAATTTATCATGATTTTTGAACTGCTGAGCACAAAAGAACTAAATATAATCGCGTCTCATTCAAGATGGCGACATAATTTTGTGATCTTGTGATTTTTTTCGAACAGAGCACAATTTTATTAGTGTATGCAAGAAATTATTAGTCCCTATCTACTATCGTTTATTTTACTGATATCGAAACATTTAGGTCTCCACCCCTCACCCCCCAAAGGGTGAATTTCGTGATCCATCAATATTTAAGATAAAGGTCCATAATATTAACCTACATAAGCAACTGCAACCTTGAAAAACGAATTCCCTGAAAATTACTGGCATTTTAGAGCTTATCCGCCGACATCTTTAATTTCTTGAATAAATACAACTTTGGTTAGACCTAGAATTTTAATTTTTTTTATCGTACCTTCCTGACACATCGTTTATTATAAAAGAACAATAAATTGACCAAAGTATTATAATTTCACTGAAATACACTCCTTTTGGCACTTTGAACAGCCCTGGAGCCCAAAATGGCCGCCCGATTTTTTGAGGATATCGAAATTAAGAAAGAGCGGAAAATTTCCTATAAGACTGCTAAAGGAAAAATTAGTATCACATTTTGCACTGTTTTTGTGCTTACAGCCCTCACTACATGGTGAAACTGCCTTCTAGAAATTCGAAATTCTTTGCAAATTTGTAGAAATTTCCAGAAGACCGTGATTATATCATTTATCCCTTTAAGTGTTTGGGGGTTAGTGTGACGACCTGCCTCCAACCTGTTATCAAGTCTCTCGACGGCGCGGGTTGTAAATGCGGGTGTTCGCACCCGTTGGCCCACTTATAGTCAAATTAGTGTTCAAAAATACTCTCAAGAACTCTCAAGTTTTTACTCAACTTAGATGGATTATTTAAATGTTACTTGTAAACTCAAACCAATAAAAATCGGTACTCGAAAAGAATAGGATTAATTCCATGAAGGTTGTGTTAACGCATAATCTAACTCATAGTAGGTGAGCTCTTATTTCAATGATAATAACAAGGATTGATTGTCAAGGAATTTCACCAGCAGCCAATTCTTTTCTTTTCGAGTACCAATTTTTATTGGTTTGAGTGTAACCTAAACAGCCTACAAAAGATGTTTAGATTTCGTGGTCAATGTCAAATCTACACACACATACAACTTCGCATTCACATTACACATTACACATACACATTCACATTTAACTTCGGTCAGCCCTTGCCAGCACGAATTGTATTAGAAACATTCGAAATTACACAATAACTATGATTTAGATAGCTTCAGAAGCACCGTCGCATTGTATAATTAATATCTGTCTATTATTTTGACGAAATGATGCTGAGGAGCAGAGTTTCAAAATGCAATATGTCAAGAGAACAAATTTTTCTATAGTGGGAAGCGAATGAACAGCTGCTCTGTAACTTCAGCCTGATAAGTTCAAACTCGTAAAATTCATTACAAAATTACCCCACAGCAATGAAATAGATAAACACAGGCTTATCTTTTCCAAATTTATAGAAAATTGCGTTTAACTGACATTGCGATTTAAAACTTCTTCACTTTGTATATTTGATTCCAATTTAGTGGGACTTATTGACATAGAAAATATAACATCATTTCCTTTTGCTTTCATAAAACCATCGCTGTTGTGAATGTGCTATGAAATTTAATACATACAAAACCTTTCATGTGAATGTAACCCATTGATGAAATTACATTCCAAAATCTCTCTCCACGTCCCGTCTGCAGATTGAGTTCAAACCTTGGCGCCAAATCCTTCACGAATAGCAGAAGAGTTGCCACAATGTCGTGATAGTACCAATCATAGGCCACTTTCGCTTATTGTCACTAACACGATGAGAAATATTACAACATTCACTCACGCAGTCGAATGTTATGAACATTTGCAAGAGTCTGTGCGAAATTAGTGTATACATCTCTTTTTCGGGGGTAAATTAATTAAAGATATAAGTATAAATGAAACATTTTATACTTACTGAGATTTAATAGAGATGTGGTAGTTTTGTAATAACTTAATATTTTGAGGCTATCAATAAGGAAATACTAAAATGTATAATGGATCTTTCCACCGTTACCAATTATTTTAAATGTTTTGAAATGAACGCACGAAGAATTTCATAATTAATTACCCTCGATCCACGGAGTAATTAGTAGTTAATGGACTGTAATAAATATAACAAAATACTCTGGAGCAAGTTGGCTCAGTCTTGCACTTGGTTTCGATTCTCGCGGCTGATCGTTCCTGACTGAGGGGTTTTGTAGTTTCTCTCAGTCGAGAGGTAAATGCTGGGAAGGTTGCTAGGTAACCACGACCGTCTCCTTCCCACCTTCCTGAACCATCTCCCCAATTAACTATCGGCATAATCATTCATCTTATTAGAGAATATGCATACGTTTCTGATTCGTTTAAAATAAATTGTTTCAAAATAACAACACAATCTACTTAGTATGATGGTATAATACACTTTTTCAAACTCAAAAATGTACATTTTCATTCATAAATATTACATTAAAATTCAGTGGACATTTGACTGTAAAACGGTATTCCTGGGTTATTTTTTTAACAAACATTCCTGTCGAGTGATGTAATTTTTTTAGTATAAAATTACGTCAAAATGTCAACCGAATTTAAATTACATATTGATAAATGAAAATGTAAATTTTTTTGTGAGGAAATAGTGTGTTTTACCCGCAAAAGTGTTGTTATTTTGAACTGGATTCACTCGGTGCTCCGCGCTGAGTATCGAGCTGCATGGCTCTCGTGATCGACTGGGTGCGCGCGTGAGAGGCGCGGTGGCCTAGTTCAGCCGTGCGCATGAGCGACTTTCACACTGACTCGTCTCGCGCCTCGCTGATGACGCCGGACTCTCGGCTAATCTTCAGAACATCCGACTCGGCTACACATTCACACACTTTAGAAACAGTCACGTGACATTACTAGACGCGGTCATGACTAGGGCCTACGAAACGTCCAAGCAGACAAATAGTACAAAACTATTAAAAAAGGACTATACAATCCCGAAAAAGGACCAAGGAAATGATATGCTTTGTAGGTAATATTCGTCAACATATTATTCGATTCATTGGTTTATGAGTTGAATTCGGAGAAAGATTTTAAAATTAACTTAAATTATTGTATGAATGTGTCAATGTGTCAAGTATCGTTGTTGGACATCCAAGTGGAGGATGGAAATTTTGTTAAGACAAAACTTGAAACAAATATTTGATATTATTTTCTCCAATAATAATAAAAAAAAAAAAAAAATTAAAATAACAAGAAAACGACTGAATTTCAAAAAATTTAATAGGGCATTTTCAGGCAAAATGAAACACATATTTTTGAAATTAGGAACAGATGAAAAATATTTATGTATCATTTTTAGACGTGTCTGAACAAAAAGTTAAAAAGGACATGTCATAAACATCCTAGCCCTAGTTATGACTCAGAGACACTCAGAGACTTGGCTAGTATTTTTACACGGAGTGTTTTTTATGGGGATATCACTCCTTTTTTCAGTTTATTATTACAACTTGTAACATATTGTGGCACCAAAGAATATAATTCTTTTAAAAAATAAGATTTTGTGATTTGGTTGCTAAGAAAAGTTGTGCTTGTTACTGTGTTAATGCTATAAATAATATGTTACAAAGTATAGCAAAAGTTTCGTTCCAATCGGTCCAGCCGTTCTCGAGTTACGGCATCACTTCCGGTTTTCAAAATGGCGGTTGACATCACTGCCACCTAAAATTTGTATCTATTAATGTTATGTAACATTATAAGCCTTCTGAATATGTAGTTATTGATATAAGAGATGATTTTAGTCAGATTTGTAATTTTTATGACGTCATTTCCGGTTTAGGTTATAGAACATTTCTTCTTTCACTATTGGTATTCCTTATAGATGACCTTCTAAATCGAATGGCGCTAATTTCGTTCTAATCGGTCCAGCCGTTTTTGATATATGACGTCACTTCCGGTTTAAAAATGGCGGCACAAAAAATTTATAAGAACAAAGGTATCATTAGACGCCAAAAGTGCACATGTGGTAAAATTTTCATATCGATCGGTTCAGCCGTTTAGGCTGTGGCAGTGATAGCAACGTTTCCTGATATCTGAATCATCATCATCATCAGATAGCTTTTAAAAGGGGTGTAATTTCACTGTTTTCACGGCCCTCTAGCACCCAAACGGCATAACGTATTGTTCCCAAATTTGGTATATGTTGTCAGGTGGGCCATAGCTCGAAATTAAGTTATTTCGCAACAATGTGAGATTTCCCAATTTTGAGATCCAGTAGGCCGAAAATGCCATGTTGTTGCTTACAGTAAAAGTGTTTGGTCTGCTCCTCAGTTTATTAGGCATTTACGGTATGTTGAGTGAGTGTGAGTGTATAGTACGACTTGTATAGTAGTCTACACACTTAGACTACACACAGTATAGTATAGTAGTCTATAGTATAGTATAGACTTGTATAGTAGTCTACACACTTAGACTACACACAGTCTACTCGTTTACACATTCACACACTGTGTTATCATTACCAACGCGGGAAACGTTAAAAGTTAAAGATGGCAAAGGAAACGTTTGTGGTCAATTTTGGGCAACCGCGTCTAATGAACTTTTTAACATTTTAAGGCAGTTATAGCTACGTGTTTCACGATTTTATTTTGTTTTGTCTCTTGCGGAAATGAATTGTCAAAATTAAGACAAGTGGTCAAGAATTAGTAGCTACAACTACAATTTTCTTCTCACCATTGTGAGCATCCATTGTTTGACGCTAAATAAGTCGTACATTATCTGTTTGTTTACAACTTAAATGTCGTATCGTAAACACATTTATCTACATAATTATTCACCAGTTCAAAACTTAAACTTTTAAGCCCCATTTACACGGTGCAATTTCTTGAACAACTTCTGTGTCAAAAAAGTTCTGCACATGTGCAGATTCCATTTATCATCTCAAAAGTGATACTGCGCACGAGCAGAACCTCTGTGGCACAGAAGTTGTTCAAGAAATTGCACCGTGTAAATGGGGCTTTACATAAATTCCTAATAATATGGAAAAGCGCGTTTATTCCTATACTTTATTCTAGCCATCTACGCTATTGGAGCAAAATGTATCTTACTGGCTTTTTGGTAATTCTTAATAATTTTGAAAATATGTTCTTAGTCACGTGTATTTTCGAAGAAAAATTAAAAATTACCCGTTATTTTGGTAATAATTACCCGTTTCAAGTTGCATTACAAAGGATATGGCAACTTATAATTCTTGTAATATACTATCACGCATTTTCTAGAAACAGAATTCAGGAAATGTTGTGTCGATTTGGTCCTGTGGTTTGAACTTTTTAATGATGAGTGATAATTATAGGGCGAATAATTACGTCAAACTCTAATTGAAAAGTTGTTTGACAGCCGTTTATGTCATCTCACATTACATATGGACCAAGGAACACAAACCGACACCGGATATCCAGTAACTAATTGAACTAAAGAAATACAAATACTCGTAATACTTTATTGAATATAAGTCAAAGTGTAGGATATAATTTTAGATTTTATGAGGAATTATTCATGTCTGTTTTTATCTAAGTTTTATTGCACTTACTACCGTTACAATGGTTATAACAAATATTAACCGCAAACCCTATTCGACATAATGATGAAGATTCATGCTTCATTGACTGAAGTTCAGGAACACAACACAGCTTTCACAGTAAGCAATTAGCAATTTCATAATTATGTTTCCAGCTACTCGTATTTATGCCAATTCATATTTCCCTTTAATTGCGAAGTTTCGCACAGATTTCTGTCTCAATCAGATATTCCACCAACTTTAAACTGTCCGAACATACGAAATTAAAACATTATTAGCATAAATAACGTATATAAAATTCAAATTGTCCAAAACTGGAGCCCATTTCTTTAGATTCTAATCTACTTCTTTCCTGATGTATCTGATGTACAATTTTAATAATATGCTAATCCTCTTTGGCACCTTAACCTCTAAATTAAAGGCGTTAAACAGATTATCGTATATAATTCTGCATTCCAACGTCAGCATAACGATCGTATTTCTCTCCATATCATCTCTTGCCAGCAACTTGTTGATATGTTCTTGTAATTCCGATTGACCTTGATCTGCGCATGCTCATCTCATCTGACATGCATCTAGCGCACGCGCATTGCAATTGTGTGGCAAATTATACCGTCAAGACATCAGCAGGCCATCAGGAGATAGCTTCAATCAGACCAGGCCTGACAAGAGACAGCACGCAATCATACAAGTATGACATGAGAGAAGGGGGGAAAATTACAAATGTTTTGGATTTGAACTAGGGTCAAATTTTTGGTAATAGAAGCTTACTTGCTAAGTTGGCAAGAGTCAAATGTCAGGTATACCCGTTGGTTATCCGATTTTGCTGTTGACAACTGAAAATAAAGATGAATTGAATCCTATCAAATTGTTCTTACTAACGGAAAACATGCGTTTTCTTATTTCAAGTTGGCAAGTCAGTTTGTTGTAGGTAAACTCGATTGACAGCCTCTTGGCCATTAGATTTACTTTTGACCATTTAATGTCGGTAAACGAATAAATATTCTAATGAATGGAGAGTTTTGTGTGATTTTTGTTCGCCTGTACTCGTGGTACAGATATTGACATTCCAACTGATAGATATGTAGGTATATGTTGGCTCAAGTTGCGTTACGTGATGTGGTAATGCTGCGCTTCTTTATAAAGCCACCGACATTCCGATTCCTTTTAAAATCATGGAATGGCCTTAGACTATTTGTTTTAGAATTGTTTAACATCGTACTTTTCTGCTACTAGGCCAATGACGACTGATGAATGATTATGAAGATGATAAGGATGATCAAAATTAAGAATAAATGTGAGGCCATTACTTGGCCTAAAACAGCCTCATGCTAAAATCTAGTTGCGTCCGCAAGTAATATTTGCAGATGTGTCATCAATACCACAAGACTGAGCTAATATTCTTATGGACGGAATCCAGTAGACTCTGGGCACTTGCGTCGATAAAAATTCTTTTGAGCATGAGGTGTAACTTCATACATAATTTTATAACTCACATACTTCATAACTTTACTTCATATTTTTATACAGGTGCTCTGAATAATAAATCAAATGAACAATACATTATTGTTGTTAATAAAATAATTAGTCTCCTGTTCAGTGATTTAGTTTGGAAACAAAAACATATTTCGTCGTGGCCACTCACATATGGTACACGAAATAGGCTCTCATGGTGCTTTGTAGTTTCGCACATCTTAGGATCTTAGGAAGCTTCCTTCCTAGGCTACACTTGCCTGTATTGTGCTATGTTTGGTCTTGACTTAGACTAAAAGGTCTTGGAAAGACTGGACCGTCGAATAGAAAGCCCTGCTCTGACGCATGGAAGATTGAATGTGTGAGCGGAGAGAATAATGGCAGATCAGACAAGAGAATCAAGTCAGCGGAAGGCTATCAATAACAACACTTGCTCTTTATTGTTCGCCGGGTTCTTGTAGGTCATTTAGCCAGTCTAATTACTATCATACAAGAGATCGTTGTGCGACTACTTTTCTGCGCAAACAATTTACTAGGAAGGAAATTATATGTGCATCGTAAAATTGTTCAAAAAATTATATATTTCAAAGTAGGACGTGCAATATTATGGGGATTTCTCTTGTTGCACTTAATGTGAGATTACGTGTAGTGTGGTGTATTGACGTACCTACTCATAAAATTAGAAACAGGTAATTCATAGTATCATTATAGGTAAAGAAGTGTGATTGAAGAAGCGACAACGAGCCAATAAAATAGATACTCGTATGCAGTAAGTAGTTTGTACCTCGGTTTGTACTTGCAGAATAAAGTTGATATAAGTTAAGTTTAGTTGCCTGACATGTGAGGGGGGGGGGGGAGGGGGCGTTTGATTTTTTTCCCTTAATCTAATATGTTGCCAACCAAAAACGACATTTAGCAACATTTTTATGGTCACTATTTTGTACATCTTTGTTGTAGTGGACAAAAATGAGGTTTAGCCCTAATTATTTACCCCTCCCCTTCATGAGAAAAATGATTATTTCGTTAAAAACGAATTAAAGATTATAATATTGTTTTCGTAGGTATACTTTTGACGTATGGAGAGATCACTGAGCAAAGAAATAGCAGTCAACCTGTTTAGTTTTTACAATTGTAATAAATATTTTGGACTAAACCTGAATACTAGAAAGTCTATTGAACATGATTTATAAATTAAAGAAGTAATGATGAGTGCAATCCAAATGTGGACTTTTTAATTAGGAGTAAGACAATGTGAAAATCTTGTGACAAGAGACTTTCGAGTCTCTGAACACAAGTTCACATTTTAAAACGATAGCGAGAGCGATCTTGTTACTCTGTGAGAATGACTCTCTAGAAAACTCGTCTGAAAAATGCATAATAATTGCACTCCAATTGCATTCTTGACACATATCCATCGCCACTGGCTTTCTCTTCGAGTCCTATGTCAACTGTTTGCTCAGTGATTCGATTCATTTCGATACAACCTGCGATTTCACCGACAAGTTCATTTGTTGCTCTTGAACTTCGCGAACCATTGGCTTATGTAACAACAAAACAACAATACCAACATTCCAGCGGAAATGCACCATGCAGTTTAGTAGGAAAGTTCATATATTTGTACTAGTCGTGAAAACAATAAAACATTTATTACTGAATAGAATAGAAATATAACATAAAGTTTATTACACACAAATAAGGATTAAGATAATAAAGCAAAATTATCGCGTTTGAGTGATCACCTGTAAATGCGCGTGTGAAAAAGGCATTGATGAAAATTATTAAACATAGTAAAAATCTAGATGAATGTCTGAATAATATGAAACATTATTAACATGAGAGTTAGTAATTATGATTATGTGACGGCTTATTAATGTAATGTTTAATGTGGAGCGAATCAAGAACGTGAATCTGAAGCAAGAAAATTAATTAATGGACTAGTTATTGTATCCTTATTTAACAGAAACTATGTATAATGCAAATTATTAAAACTTGTTGGCAGTAAGAAGCTGGTCTGAAAATTTACCAATTAAGTACACTTTGCTGAGGATTACAATAATTATCCCTACTTTTTATACACTACTGGTTTTATAAATTCAAAATAAATTAATATTAAGTTTCAAAGAAAAATATCATACTGACTGACTGACTACATTTTAAAGATTGCCGAAAGACGAACATTCTGTTGTCATCAGACCATTCATTAAAATAAATTATAACTAACTATATAGTGCGTATCACTGGAATGACAAGCAAGAATAGTTTTTATATCTGCCTGAAAGAAAATAAATTCCTGATGACATTCTGATATTTTATCACCTGCAGTGATCAGAAAGCAGTTTCATATGGAAAGTGTGAAAAAACTGAACTTGACCTAGAACCAACTAAAAGCCAACAACACGTTAATTTTAAGAGATTGGGAAATAAATTAAAGGAATAAAACTCATTGACGGCGGAAGTGTGTTAACTGCGGACAATTTCAATGACGTTGAACTTAACATTGCTGTCGGATAGATCACAGCATCACGAGATTAGCACACGCCTTGATATGAAGGTCAGAGTTGCTGTCATTCAGTTCACTGCACTTTATGTGTCACTTCATGATGCACTTCATGTTGCACTTCATGATGCAGTTGCACTGGTCTGCACAAGAACAAAGTTACGATTCATGATTCAAAAACCATTCTTTTCCACTGAAATTCATAATTATACCACCGTGTCGGATGGTTTCCAAAAATAACCATGTACTATATACTCACACAAAAGTCAAATTCATAGAAAATTGTGCCTTCCGTATTTTGTTCGACCCTCTTAAAATCCTAAATACTATCTGTACCTCAGAGGTAGAAGGCCCGATGTTCATTATCTCGATTTTTACGTTGTCCACTTTTGGAATAATGTAATCAAGCTTTTCTTTATTGATTGCCATTTGACTGAAGTCAATAGCAGTTAGCTGAACGAAGCTCACCTCAAGAATCAATGAAATGGACATCGGGCTTTCTACCTCTAATATACAACAATATTCAATTAAATATTTCACCGATTTTATTAGCTTTATTATGAATTTGTATCAACTCAAATGCATTCTTGAACAAAATTGAAATGTCAAGTTTTGAATCATGAATAACCCATGCCATGATCATTTGACATCCACCACTTGGCAACTAAAATAGAACAATGTGCGAAGTTAATTGCCAAGAGGATCGATTACAATTCAATACAAGTCTGACACATCTGACATTGCAACGCCCATAATAACACATCCTTGCAAGACGATCAAGTGTAATAGGCGCCACATTCATGAATATTCATGACAGAGACTTTATGTCAGTAATTGTCTGTGATAGTAAGAGAGAAGTGCTGTGGGTTATGAGGACGGAACTATAAGAAATGGAATCTAAAATCGACGCGATTTTGTTTAATATTCGCATATTTGTTCCAAACAAATATGCTAGTAGAATTTGAAAGAGAAATGTAATAAAAATGCTTTCGATTTTGGTAATGGAACCGTAAAGGTAATCTGAAATCTGCACTGGTTTATGAGTCGTATACAAATATGAAGTGGAAGTAAGAGACAGACAGGATCTCGACTTCGATGCATCGATTGTTGATTAAGGACAATGGAATTTAAGTGTTTTCCTGTAAAAGGTAACGGAACCGTAATGAGTGGGATGTAAATAGACTTAATTAGTAATTGAAACGAATTGATTGGAATATTAATTAACTCTTGAAGAATTCCTCCGGATGCAGAAGCCTGTTCAGACTTCTGTAGATCTCAGTCTCTTGGAATATACCACGATCACCTCCTTCTCAACATTCTATTACTTCATAATTTTCCAATCATCCTCTAATTTAAAATTAGATTTCAGAATAATAGTTATTTTATGAAAGCTAAGATTTTAGATTTGGTATTATTTTTGTTGTGAGATGAATAGTTTTAAATGAATAAATTTACAAAGATTGATTTCTTACAATTTTGAAACAGGAAAATTGACAATGACATCACAACCGCTATATTGCCATAGCAACAAAGGAATCACCATGGCAACAGCATTGTTAGAGACAATTGGAAATGCCATCACAATCCTGATTCTCGTTACCTGCCGTTTTTCCCGCCAAAATATCCAATGACATTTGAATTTGATTTTTATGAATGAATATTTTAAATTTCGCTGATGAAAAGTGTGTTTATCATTATTATTTATGTTGATATTTACAAATTAACTGGATAAAATTTCACGAGACTTCCCTTGAATTAGGTGTCAGAATAATGTTTGTAAATTATGAACCTCTCAGATGGTAATTACTTTTATTTTGGTATGAATACGCGTAGTTAATTCCATATCAATCGATATTGATAGAATTATGTTCCCATTGATGAAACCAGCCTGCACAATTTGCTATGCCTTGGCAACGAAGTTTTCTGGGCTGTTACTTGTTGGGTACATTTATTATGAAATTATTCAAAGTTTCACCTTTCTAAAAGAAAAAATGCCCCATGAAATTTGATTTTGCTCTCTATCAATGAAACTGATACTCTATTTCGGGTGAGCAGTGTTTTCCATGTTATTACAAATGTTCTGATCTTCTGTGTTGCTCCAGATACAGCGAGCTGGTGGCTCTGATGGCCATCTCCACGACCCTCTTCCTCTTCATCCACACGCGAGATCTGCACACGAAGCTGCGAGAGATGCAGGACAGAAGACAGAGCGACGAGCTCATCTCCTCCAACCAGCTCTCAGGTAAGACAAGTTGACGTTCTTCCCGGCTGGCATTGCGACGGAATAGCAGGACGACTCAGTGAAAACAATGAGTGAAGACTATAAATTGTAACATAATACGAGTGAAATCACCAACAAACTTGAACATATTCGGTTAAAACTCGTTATCTTTTTATTATCTAGAAAGTAAAAGTTTGCTTTTAAAACTGGATTTTGAGTCTTGATTCAATAAGTTCTGCACCTAAGGGGTAGAAGGCCGGAAGTCAATTTTCTGGAATTTGCTTTGCGAACTTTTGTGGATTATGTAATCAATCTCTATCGATTGCCATTTGACTGATGTCAACAAAAATACTTAGGTATATTGAATATTCTCTTACAATTCAATTCCAATTTTTTTCAATCTAAAAATATTTTATTCACACAATATCTCACAAGGATGCAAAGTAGTATACATAAAATATAACCAAATCATAAGTGCTGTTATAGGGACTCATGCCACCAATTTAGGTACAAGAATTACTATGGTTTTCTCACGTCAAGAATCATTGAAATGGACTTCCACCCTTCTACATCTAGGTACAGAATTGATTCGTATAATCCTTTATGACTTCTGTAGTATTACATTTGGATATTATGATGATTGAAATGATATTTATCTTTACCTTTACTATTATTTAAATGACAGTCAAGAGAATAACCTACGACTTCTCCTGTCACCACTGAACAATGATTGACGTCTGACAAGGTGGTGAAACTCGCCAAGATAAATCACTACAAGTCTCTTGGCATGAGTGACACATGACATTTGACACAATGTGTCAACACATCTTGTTTAATAGCTGCTACTCTACAGGGTTAGTTCGCAAGTCCGTTACTTTGTACGCACAAACTTGCTGAATCGATTTGTACCTTTTGTTTCCCACGTCGATTGGTTTCTGGTTTTTGTCCCCCCGAGCAACGGAGTCAATTTTCAATGGTTAAAGACAAGTGAGGAAGTTCATGCTTTTATGCGTTACAAGTGGAAGTATTTTATCTGTGAGTAAAAATAATACAAATAAAAAAATACTCTGCTTCCCACAACAAAATTGCGGGCAGCAGCGAGTGCAGCAAGATACTCTTGGGCATTTTGGTTTTTGTTTGTATTTTGTTTATTTTTTTCCTGATTGCCAACGTAACTGATCCGTCAATCAATTTGAAATTTTTGCTAACACACTATGATACCATATACCACCGGTCACACATATTAGCATTTTACAAGCTCATTTGGAGTAACATTTTATTGATTTTTGCAAATTTTTAACCAAATCGGTCAAGAACTTTAAGAGTTATTGACAATTTTATGCTCACTTTTCAAATCGTTTCATCATATTGATGTGCAATGAAAGGTTTATATTTACAGCTGTTTTTCTCACTACATAATATTATGCGCATGCAATACGAAGACTAGCTGATCAACGCGTAACACAAAACGTGTTGCTAGTTATCTGACACATGTTATCTGAAACAAAATTTACAAAATCTATACATTTTATAAAAATGACGTTTCTATAATGAAACGCAGATTTTATACCGGAATCTAGCAAAAAGACACTCGCCATGTCACGCTCCGGCAGCATTGTGTACCCGCAAATAGACCATGTAAATGTGCACTCTACAACAATGCACCACGACACTGCAGCTAGAAAGTGCATCATGAACTGCACTTGCACTTTGCTCGTTACCGGCTCAATCTGCATGTAATTCGATGGGAACTATTGTTACTGCGGCGTGGATAACTGTACACGTGAGATACCCACATTACACGGATGTTTTATTGATAATTCAGTGATCGACTGGTATTATGATAAACTACAGTTAGTGCTTGGGGAACTGTCTCACTATTCGGACGCTATTGTTAACTGTGGAGAGTGTCATACAACAAGGACAAAGGGAAGGAAGTGTCCAGTTAAATGATAAAACGTTATTCAAAATCAGAATAGTTAGTCAATCTAGTTAGCTATACAACTTAGTAACTTAGAAGGAGAAGGGCGGAAGTTTTTTTCAATGATTATTGGGGTGCTTAAAAAACAGTAATTCTGTTTTCATCCAATCATATTGTGATGGTAACATGAGTCATTTTGTAAGAGAATACTTCGATATAGCTGTATTTGTTGACATCAGTCAAATGGCAAATGATAGAGCTTGATTACATTATTTCAAAAGTGTGCAACGTAAAATCGAGAAAATAGACTTCAGACCTTCTGCTTCTGAGGTAAATAACTTAATTCCAGTTGTAATAATTATTTAATGTGTGGTGTTTAACGTCGCACTGTTCTGCAGCTAGGCTAGTGGCGATGTTGAATGATGATTGGGAGATGAGGATGAAGAAAAACTAAAAATTGACGGTGGAAAGGAGCCGGTCGTGGCCTATTAAGGGAACCTCCCACCCATCATTTACCTTTCTACTAAAGGAAATCGAGTGATAAAAAAAATCTGCGTTAATACCTGAGCCAACATCTGTCAGTAGAAAAAGGGCACCCGGTGATGTGTAAAGATTCATTAAATTAATTTTCTGTTAATTATTACCTATTCACAATCATGGTACTTTATGTCTGTGGCACAAGTGTGTACAGCTGGTCCTCTAATTGATACACCTTTTGACACACATTGTTCACGAGTGGTCAAATCATAAGCAATTATTTTTTCACAGTTGGTCAGACTGTGAAAATTATTGATTTGATTCATGTCTTAGTTTGTTATTTACATTTGGTAGAAGATCAGTAGATGGTTTGTTAACGATGATGAGGCATTTTTATGTGACTACCTTTAAATACATCGAGGATTCATAAACTGAAGATGTTTTACGTGATGTCATTGCTTAACATTTGCCAAGTTTTCAATCAAAAAACTAAAAACAACGAGATTCTAAAAATAAATTGCAACATCAGATAAATTTATTTACTTCTATGAATTTTCGTTGTTTCATTTCAATAAATAAACGATGATACTCGAAATATGGATTCTTAAAAATGATTTAACGTTGCACTGATCTCGACTGAGAATTAAAGAATTAAAGAATTAAAGAATTGAAGAATTAGTAAGACTGGATGGAAGCTTGAAGAAGGTGTATTCGTCGGTACCCAACATTTTCTTCTTGACTACTGAAAACCACAAAGAAATCTCAGGAAGGAACGACGCGGGAATCGACCCCGGGATCCGGAATACAAGTCCCCAGCTTTACCCCGGAGTCATCTTGTTCCGTGTTTCTTTCAATGAAGCTCATCAAATCAATATTATTTCCCGATCTGCGCAAAACGCCCAAGAAGACAACAGCATAGCTAACGCGATATCACGAGACAAATGCAAGATTCCACTGCCGATGGATGCCAGTGCCAGACTGCTCTGGAATGAGACAAATGCAAGATTCCACCGCCCGATGGATTCCAGTGCAAGACTGCTCTGGAATGAGACAAATGCAAGATTCCACTGCCCGATGGATTCCAGTGCAAGACTGCTCTGGAATGAGACAAATGCAAGATTCCACCGCCCGATGGATGCCAGTGCAAGACTGCTCTGGAATGAGACAAATGCAAGATTCCACCGCCCGATGGATGCCAGTGCAAGACTGCTCTGGAATGAGACAAATGCAAGATTCCACTGCCCGATGGATGCCAGTGCAAGACTGCTCTGGAATGAGACAAATGCAAGATTCCACCGCCCGATGGATGCCTGTGCAAGACTGCTCTGGAATGAGACAAATGCAAGATTCCACCGCCCGATGGATGCCAGTGCAAGACTGCTCTGGAATGAGACAAATGCAAGATTCCACCGCCCGATGGATGCCAGTGCAAGACAGCTCTGGAATGAGACAAATGCAAGATTCCACTGCCCGATGGATGCCAGTGCAAGACTGCTCTGGAATGAGACAAATGCAAGATTCCACTGCCCGATGGATGCCAGTGCAAGACTGCTCTGGAATGAGACAAATGCAAGATTCCACTGCCCGATGGATGCCAGTGCAAGACTGCTCTGGAATGAGACAAATGCAAGATTCCACTGCCCGATGGATGCCAGTGCAAGACTGCTCTGGAATGAGACAAGTGCAAGATTCCACTGCCCGATGGATTCCAGTGCAAGACTGCTCTGGTATGAGACAAATGCAAGATTCCACTGCCCGATGGATGCCAGAGCAAGACTGCTCTGGAATGAGACAAATGCAAGATTCCACTGCCCGATGGATTCCAGTGCAAGACTGCTCTGGAATGGACGCGAGACAAATGCAAGATTCCACTGCCCGATGGATTCCAGTGCAAGACAGCTCTGGAATGAGACAAATGCAAGATTCCACCGCCCGATGGATGCCAGTGCAAGACTGCTCTGGAATGAGACAAATGCAAGATTCCACCGCCCGATGGATGCCAGTGCAAGACAGCTCTGGAATGAGACAAATGCAAGATTCCACTGCCCGATGGATTCCAGTGCAAGACTGTTCTGGAATGAACGCGAGACAAATGCAAGATTCCACTGCCCGATGGATGCCAGTGCAAGACTGCTCTGGAATGAGACAAATGCAAGATTCCACCGCCCGATGGATGCCAGTGCAAGACAGCTCTGGAATGAGACAAATGCAAGATTCCAACGCCCGATGGATTCCAGTGCAAGACTGCTCTAGAATGGACGCGAGACAAATGCAAGATTCCACTGCCCGATGGATTCCAGTGCAAGACAGCTCTGGAATGAGACAAATGCAAGATTCCACCGCCCGATGGATGCCAGTGCAAGACTGCTCTGGAATGAGACAAATGCAAGATTCCACCGCCCGATGGATGCCAGTGCAAGACAGCTCTGGAATGAGACAAATGCAAGATTCCACTGCCCGATGGATTCCAGTGCAAGACTGCTCTGGAATGAACGCGAGACAAATACAAGATTCCACTGCCCGATGGATTCCAGTGCAAGACAGCTCTGGAATGAGACAAATGCAAGATTCCACCGACCGATGGATGCCAGTGCAAGACAGCTCTGGAATGAGACAAATGCAAGATTCCACTGCCCGATGGATTCCAGTGCAAGACAGCTCTGGAATGAGACAAATGCAAGATTCCACTGCCCGATGGATGCCAGTGCAAGACTGCTCTGGAATGAGACAAATGCAAGATTCCACTGCCCGATGGATTCCAGTGCAAGACTGCTCTAGAATGGACGCGAGTTAAATGCAAGATTCCACTGCCCGATGGATTCCAGTGCAAGACAGCTCTGGAATGAGACAAATGCAAGATTCCACCGCCCGATGGATGCCAGTGCAAGACTGCTCTGGAATGAGACAAATGCAAGATTCCACTGCCCGATGGATTCCAGTGCAAGACAGCTCTGGAATGAGACAAATGCAAGATTCCACTGCCCGATGGATTCCAGTGCAAGACTGCTCTGGAATGAACGCGAGACAAATGCAAGATTCCACTGCCCGATGGATGCCAGTGCAAGAATGCTCTGGAATGAGACAAATGCAAGATTCCACTGCCCGATGGATTCCAGTGCAAGACTGCTCTGGAATGAGACAAATGCAAGATTCCACCGCCCGATGGATGCCAGTGCAAGACTGCTCTGGAATGAGACAAATGCAAGATTCCACTGCCCGATGGATTCCAGTGCAAGACTGCTCTGGAATGAGACAAATGCAAGATTCCACCGCCCGATGGATGCCAGTGCAAGACTGCTCTGGAATGAGACAAATGCAAGATTCCACTGCCCGATGGATTCCAGTGCAAGACTGCTCTGGAATGAGACAAATGCAAGATTCCACTGCCCGATGGATTCCAGTGCAAGACTGCTCTGGAATGAGACAAGTGCAAGATTCCACTGCCCGATGGATGCCAGTGCAAGACTGCTCTGGAATGAGACAAATGCAAGATTCCACTGCCCGATGGATGCCAGTGCAACACTGCTCTGGAATGAGACAAATGCAAGATTCCACTGCCCGATGGATGCCAGTGCAAGACTGCTCTGGAATGAGACAAATGCAAGATTCCACTGCCCGATGGATGCCTGTGCAAGACTGCTCTGGAATGAGACAAATGCAAGATTCCACTGCCGATGGATGCCAGTGCAAGACTGCTCTGGAATGAGACAAAGGCAAAATTCCACTGCCCGATGGATGCCAGTGCAAGACTGCTCTGGAATGAGACAAATGCAAGATTCCACTGCCCGATGGATGCCAGTGCAAGACTGCTCTGGAATGAGACAAATGCAAGATTCCACTGCCGATGGATGCCTGTGCAAGACTGCTCTGGAATGAGACAAATGCAAGATTCCACTGCCCGATGGATTCCAGTGCAAGACTGCTCTGGAATGAGACAAATGCAAGATTCCACTGCCCGATGGATGTCTGTGCAAGACTGCTCTGGAATGAGACAAATGCAAGATTCCACTGCCCGATGGATGCCAGTGCAAGACTGCTCTGGAATGAGATAAATGCAAGATTCCACTGCCCGATGGATGCCAGTGCAAGACTGCTCTGGAATGAGACAAATGCAAGATTCCACTGCCCGATGGATGCCTGTGCAAGACTGCTCTGGAATGAGACAAATGCAAGATTCCAACGCCCGATGGATTCCAGTGCAAGACTGCTCTGGAATGAGACAAATGCAAGATTCCACTGCCCGATGGATGCCAGTGCAAGACTGCTCTGGAATGAGACAAATGCAAGATATCACTGCCCGATGGATGCTAGTGCAAGACTGCTCTGGAAAGAGACAAATGCAAGATTCCACCGCCCGATGGATGCAAGTGCAAGACTGCTCTGGAATGAGACAAATGCAAGATTCCACCGCCCGATGGATGCCAGTGCAAGACTGCTCTGGAATGAGACAAATGCAAGATTCCACCGCCCGATGGATTCCAGTGCAAGACTGCTCTGGAATGAGACAAATGCAAGATTCCAGCGCCCGATGGATGCCAGTGCAAGACTGCTCTGGAATGAGACAAATGCAAGATTCTAGCGCCCGATGGATGCCAGTGCAAGACTGCTCTGGAATGAGACAAATGCAAGATTCCACTGCCCGATGGATTTCAGTGCAAGACTGCTCTGGAATGAACAAATTGCATCCTATGCAAATGCGCGTGTCCTGACCTCACGACCTGCACTCACGACACTGTTTATTCTCCGGGGCAGAGATCTGCTTGCGTCGAACAGCGCATTAATTCTTGCGTAACTGTTGTTCAATCTCGTGGACTGCAAATAACATGGTGTTTAGCACGACCTCCGTCCTGCAGTAAGGGTCAGGGCGGTCAGGGTGGCGAATATTTTTCTGGCAAATACTTCTTAAATGGGAGAAAACATTTTTTTTTTATAAAATTCCAGTTTTAACATTTTTAAAGTGAAATAAATGGTTGATCAACTAGATTATGTTGTCAAATGTCATTCACGATAGTTCTGGGATGAAATTGGGGTCGTGAAATCCTCAATAGTAAATAATGTTCGATTTTTTAATTCGAAATAGAGCATATTTACTTTTAATATATCATTGATTTTCCTAATGTAATAGCTGTCAGAACACAGTTTGTGTACTACATTCTAAATCAGAGTTCTATTTGTATAAATAAGTAAGTTATAAGAGTTTTTGTCACATATAATTACGTCCCATTTATGAAGTCTTTGCCAGAAAAATTCTCTCGTCAGGGTGGGACTTGAGACTATGCAGAGGCTACCCTCTGCAGAGGGGGGGGGGGACCCTTCTAACTAGGGATGGAGCGAACCTGGATTTTGATATCGACTATCGATATCATTTATATATCGATATATATCGATATATCGATATCGCAATATATCGATATATTGAAATATTGAATTATCGAAATATCGATATATTGAAGTATCGATATATTGAAATATCGATATATTGAAATATTGAAATATCGAAATATCGATATATTGAAATATCGAAATATCGATATATTGAAATATCGAAATATCGAAATATCGAAATATCGAAATATCGAAATATTGAAATATCGAAATATTGATATATGACAATATTATATTTCGATGTAGGTATGGAAATATTGATATATCGCATAAATGCCTTAAATTGCTCCTAAAACTGATAGGAAATTCAAAAGAAAATTTAAATAGAAATAACAGAGCCGTTGCAAAATATAGGGTCACCGGCCAGATAAGAAAGAAATTTGAATAATCTGAGAAATTGTCCTAAAATGTGATAAACGCTGCACTGCAAATATGAATTATTTTGCCATAGTAGGTATAAACTTCAATTAAGAATATAGTTGTATCATACGGTAAAGCTTCGATATATCGATATTTCAATATATCGATATTTCAATATTTCAATATATCGATATTTCAATATTTCAATATATCGATATTTCAATATTTCGATATTTCGATATTTCAATATTTCGATATTTCGATATTTCAATATTTCGATATTTCAATATATCGATATTTCAATATTTCGATATATCGATATTTCAATACATCCTTTACTAAGAGAAGGGATGTGTCCTCGGGAGAGAGGTTGCGTTTGTGTTCACTACTCTCTATTGAGAATTTAGTGAATGAAATTGATTTAATCTTCTTTAAAAAAATGCTTTTATTCCTTGTGGACCTTGATCCTTATGTGCGTGTTACAATTAACAATGTCTCTAGATCAAGACATAATTATGTTGGAAGATTGATTCCTCCATTTGCACGTACGGATCTATATTTGCATGCTTTTTACACCAGAGTTGTTGCTTCATACAATAGTCTACCATCTAGTTTACGACAAGACTGCACTAACATTAATGATTTTAAACTAAATTTACGGCTGCGAATTTTAAATAGTCAACAATAGTTTTTATCGACGAGTGCTCACGCACGATTTTGTTATTTATTCTTGATAAGTATATATTTAATTTATCTTTATGGTTGTCTTTTTAATGTGTTTTTAATGTATCTGTGACTTTTTGCTCAAGCTGGCAGTGGGGCACATGTTGTTACGGGGCTTTGCTCTATTCCCACTGCCAGTAAACGCATGTATAATAATATGTATCCTGTGTATATGTGTTATATATGTGTTTTAAAATAAATAATAATAATAATAATAATATATCGATATTCAATATATTCGGGTATCGATATTTCAATATTTTTTTGATATCGATATATATCGATATATCGATATTTTCTCCATCCCTACTTCTAACTTTAACATTCCAGTAGGATCGGGAATTCAAATGTTATGGAATATCGTCCGCTCTAGAAGACTAGCAATGACATTTCGCGGGTAATCGTATAAAATGTGACAAATTACTCAAATTTAATCTCATGGAACGAATGTCCATTCTGCGCGCTTGGCTGATTGCGCAGAAGAACTCTTCAATCTTTTCGCTCAGAATTGAAGATTGAGGAATTGGGAAATGAAATGTCCGTTCTGAAATTTTAATATTTATATACATTTGTTATTCTGTGCTTTTTGACAATTTTTATCTGCGCGAAAACAGAAAAATCGAAATATAATATATAAATTAAAAATGTAGGAGGTCTAACCTATAATTAAACATGAAGTTATAACTTTATTATGAATATTCTCAAACTTCTTTTGACGATGTATGCACTCAAACCAATAAAAATTGGAACTCGAAAAGAAAGGATTGGCTGCTGGTATGGTTCCTTGACAATCAATCCTTGTTATTATCAATAAAATAAGAGCTCACCTACTAGAGGTAGATGATGCGTTAACACACACAGCCTTCATGGGATGATGCCATCAAACCTTAATCAGCATATCCTTTTCTTTTCGAGTACCGATTTTTATTGGTTTGAGTGTACATGCATAGTACTACTCATTTATAATATAATGTCCCTGATTTTTTGATGGCGTCTAAAAAATGCCTATAATATCACTTAATAATGTTACCGACTCCATTTAACAAAATTTAAGAAAAATTAGTACGCTGTAGCAAGTATACATGTATTTTGAATTTGATGGATTTGAAAGGCGGCGAAGCAATGTGGCTCATACATTAAATTAGTATCCAGCATGGAATTACCTCCACGAGCCTCATTAAATTCAAATCCATTCTACTTTTCAACAGAAGTTCATCTACCTGTCAGATAGAAAGATGTATGAGTCTCAATCGCCGAAGATTCGATCAATAATTCACGGACAATGAATTAGACTCGAATCGAGTGGCGTTCGACCGCGGATTCGGCGTGATCGCCTCTGACTGGCTCTGAACCCGGGCCTCTGACGCGATGAACGATGACAGACGTCTTCGGTCAAACACCTCGCATCTCTGTTACTCGCATGTGCCAGCATCTCGTGTCCTTGTCTTTCAGGAGCATTTGGATTCGTGACATTCAGAATTCAACAGTTTTGGTTGTGTCAAAACGTTTATTTCAGTTTTATTGTGTGAGAATCATGATAACCTTGGAAACTTTGATGCTGAGAATTAGAGTCTCTAAATTTTACTCTCGAATTTTCAAGAATATAACTTTTATCTTACGTGCATTTGTAGACATTAAATGACAAATATTTCTAAAGCCCCATTTACACGGTGCAATTTCTTGAACAACTTCTGTGCCACAGAGGTTCTGCTCGTGCGCAGTATCACTTTTGAGATGATAAAATAAATCTGCACATGTGCAGAACTTCTGTGACACAGAAGTTGTTCAAGAAATTGCACCGTGTAAATGGGGCTTTTAAACGTTATGGAAAATTCTACTAATATTAAGTTGACAATCAATTCGGAAATCTAGGTCCATGGGTCAACTGTCCAGGGGCCCTATTCTAGAACTTTAAAATTCCCAATTCTGATGGAATTTGATTCCATGCAATGTTAATCCTTTTAGCCGTGACTGGATTGCAGCATAATGGAAATGGGAAAACGTTCTAGAATAGGGCCCCAGGCTTGATCAATAAACTGACCGACCGTTAATAATTTATAAATTTTTCTGAAAAGCAATAAACGGATGAATTGCCCCCTCCGACAGCCCTATATAACCCTTGATGCAACAATATCTACCTATAACCAATATCAAATATTTTAATGTCTTCATTGCTGATTGAAGAAACGATAAAAGTGGATGACACTGGACTTCAATATTTTCTGAATAAGGTACTAATATTCAAATTGTACCTATCCGTAAAATAATGCAATACATTAAACCTTTTTAAAACTTTGTTTGTAATATATTAGTAGAAATTTGTACAATTCGTGCATCACTTCAAAAGAAGAAGGCATCGTGCGCTGAATTGAAGCATTATGTCAAATCAACTATTTTGTTTTGCTTCAGTAAAAGAAGGTTAGGAGGATTCAAAATCTTCATCGTGAAAAACTTAACTCGGTTTTTCGACAAGAAAATCGTCGAATTATGTTATTTCGAAGGTAGAATGTACCTACGTGATACGGGAACCATCGATCAACATAATCAAGAGCTGAGCTGTCTGTGACGGATGTGATGTCACGGTTTGCGTGTGATATCACAGCTGACCTGCTTCATGTTCATGTGCAGAGCAATAGCAATGCTTCGGCAGAATGATGGTATTGCAGAATGCATTTCTAAAACAACTAAATATTGCTATGCAAATATTGCAGAATGTTTAGAGTGTGAAACCGAAAAGATTATCTTAATTCGAAAAGAGAGAATTCCAGGCTAAATCAACTGATATTTTACAGATTTTGAGGAATATTATAAAATTCAAAACAAAATGTTTTTTTTACTGAATATAATATTTTCAAAACTTCTGATTATTTTTTCGTTGCTAAATGTTGCTTTATATAACATCATCATCCCTCTTTATTGAACTGCCTTGTATCTTTATAAGTTATTAAAAGTTGCGTTCACACAAACACAAATTTATTTTAACAATTGGTCTTCCAATTCTACCAGAGACGTAAGATTGTGTAACTATTCTTAGATATACAAATATTAACGTTCGCGTGGCTATAAGAAATTATGCAGATGTTACACAGTTTTCCCAAAATAACGTATACGCGAAGTCTATTTTTTTTCGCGCGAACATTTCTTCTAACTTGAATATTTGTCTCTTCACAAGATCTTACCGAAATCGCTAGCGAACAATACATTTACTTTTAGCCTCTAATAATCACAACTTTCTCAAACTGAGAAAATTAATTTTGACATTAATCTGTATAATCCTGCACACGAGTGATCCTGCGGAACTTCCGCTGAACACTTTGTACTGAAGAAGCGGACAATGCTGCCATTTAATGTCGCATTATACCGAGGGCCTCGATGATACAGTGCAATATTCTTGCACAGTATAATCCTGCACTTGTGTGATCCTGCAGCACTTCCGCTTCAAGTCTTGTAAAACACATGTCTTCTACTGAAGAAGCGGACAATGCTACATGAACATCCGCTGTCACATTATGCAGTGCATTAATGTTCTATACGTAGAGAAGTGACATAAACATGCGTCCGAATGCAGTTGCATTCCGTGTCATGTGTGCATCTTAAGTGAATGCACTTACATTTAGATTTATAACATTGTTAAATGAGTACACATGGTTTTTATATTATTCAAAACAGTAAACACATTTGCTTCGATGTTTGGAATTTAATTTGTGTAGTTTAACTTCCGTAGTTACATTTTGACGTACATTTTTATTTAAAAGGCCATTACCCTCCCTCCCTCCATATATTTATCTTCTTATCTCTCAATCATCTTCATAATCATTCACAGGAGCGAGATTACCTAGCTGTCGAATCGTCTATAAATTATTTAGACACAATAAGAAATAATGTTTCTAAACTAATTTGTACATTCTCGCAGTTCAAAGTTTGATAAAGAAACTTCAGCTAACATAATTCATTCAAAAGCAGAAGCGAAAAGGTAATTATTTATATTATTATAATTTGAAATACGGTACGGCATTGAAAATATTGAACTGAACTGTTGACTTTCAATAAAATATAAAATTTACATTTGTTTGTAAGATTGGAGCGTTTAGGCAATCACAGTCCTTGTATGCTATTAGACTTTGAACTCTGCAATCTTGTTGAGGTTCACACATTGTCCTGAATTCTCGCTTCTCGTCTGAGTCTGGTGGAATTGCAAGGAACTGGTCTTGATTCTTCTTCTATCCTCTCGGGCCAGAAGCCGTGACAGACGTCAACAATTGTTCACAGTTTTTTAGAAAGCACGTCGAGAGATTACGAAACTCCCATTGTTTTTCTATAGAATTGGTATTGTGATATAAGAAATCCGAAATGCAAATATGATGTTTCTATACTCCACTTACGGACGAGTTTCGAGATTATGACGTAATTATGTAAATGGGAATGACTGTTTGTCGCTAAATCGTGAAGAAAACGGAAAGTTTGTTTATGTTTGTGTTAGTGGGACTCTGGCAAGTGGGACATTGGCGTGGTTGTGGACAGAGCCATGTAGGGAACATCTTCAGGTTTCAAATTCGTTGTCTTACATATCAGCATCACTTGTAAATACATGAAATGGCTTGTTAAATATTTAAAATCCACTTACATTATTCGAAAGCGTCAGATCATTTGAAAATGGACATAGAACTCTTCTTGTAAATCCGCTTGAGTTTAGGCCTAATTTAACAGAGAGTTCCGACAAACTACGTTAGATATACCGATGTGGCCGATATCTTTATAGGATAGATTAATATCTAGATATCTATCTATCTAATATCGATTGTCCTTCATACCTGAGGTAATTCCGGGATTCCCTCAGTCGTAAGGCAAATTCTGCGAAGGCTCCCATATAAGAGACCACGACCGCCTCCTTCCCAACTTATTCCTTATTCTTCATCATCTCCCAATTATCATAATCATTCATCAGTTATCATTAAGTTGCAGAAGAATTAAAATTAAATTAAAATTAAATAAAAATTATTCCAACAAGAAAACTTGTATAAAACCAAATATGCTATTCTTGAGGACAAAAGTTACAAATCTTATAAAGACTTTAATTATATGAATTTTAATTATGTCTTTAAGATAATTTCTACAATGACATGTGTGTAACTTCATTACGATTGAAATTGTCGTTTGTAAATAGAAGGATGTCATGCAGAGAGTAATTTTATGCGCCAATTATAAATAATTATCCTTTCCGTCTACTACGTTGCGTCTTCCTATAGCTAGCTTATTGTGCAAATAAGCTGCTATTTAAATAACTCATTCATCTCAATTCGCCCCGCTGTGAGAAACAATGTTACATTCCGATTGGAAGCAAACGATTATGTCACTTAATGTTTACAGAGCCGACAGCCAAGATAAAAAACTGTTGTAAACTGAGTTAAAGTAATGATTTGTAATTCGAAACCAGCTTGAACATCCCGCAGGCAGACAATAACGAGCCGGTAAAACAGATTACTGCCATCCTCTCATTATGTCGTCGGTAATTGAAAGAGAGATGATCGTGATTGGTCCAGACACAATGCTGTGACGTCATCATCGCAGCGCCAACAGGAAGAAGAGAACTTGATGTCGGATCTAGGTGACGGTAAAGAGGTCACTCTTCTAGATCTTCTGAACTGGTCGAGTCGAATGCAGCTGCATCTTCGTCTTGTTCGCACAGGTTTATGGATCCAAGATTATGTAACTTTATTTCTGAAGGATTCGGGACAGAAATCTTTTGTTTCACAAACTGAAATGGGTTTACAGAATAAGGGAACCTCTATTATGTAAGCCATTTCCGAAAGAAAGGAATCGGATTCCGTATACTGTATTTCTTTATAGTTAAGCATTAATTGACGACAAAAGAGAAACATCCCGATTCCGTTTCTTTTTCATAAGAAATAAAGTTGTAGAATAGGGGTCATGGTAGACTATTGTCTACAGCTGCATTTTACCAGTAGTTGATCTCGAATCTTGACCGGTTTCTTTCGCTCGTGGAGCTGAAGTTATCTACTGAACTCGATTGTGTGCAACATTTATCTCTGTGGGAGACGTGATTATAATGTGACATCATAATGGTCGGGTCTGAGGTTTCCAAATGAATGGTGTTTTGGGGTCTAAGGGGCAGTGGCCCACAGTTTCCCTTGCAGAGTGGTTCCTTTTAAATGATTTAAATTTATAGATCCCTGATATGAAAAACAAAAAAACATAACATATTGTAAAAACATATTGTAAAATGAAATTATACTCAATATGATATGATGTGGTCTATACCCCCTGACCCACATGTTTTGGAACAAGAGGTTTTTAAATAAAAATTATGGCCAAAAAACTATTATGCTTGAAATATCGTTAGGTGTACCGAATATTGACAGTCGACTATGTATACGATAAGTATATGCAGAATAATTTAGCATTAATTTTAGCAGTTTTGAAGTGGTTAATTTTTTTATTACTGCATATTTTACACTATCTTATAATTTGTATACCTATTCTTAGTTTTACACTACGGCCGTAGCTTATAGACTCCCCCAATGTAGGGTACTTTTTCAATTTTTTAACAGTACTCGATGTTTCAAAACTACGATTTACATTACATCTTTATAAGTATTTGCAATACGAAGAACTTGGTAAATCCAAGTACAGTTTGCGACCTCATCATTTATTATCGAGTCGTGCGGCCAACAGTCATTGTTAATTTCTTACTCTTGTTCAAAATGCAATTAATCTTCTCATCGTAAACATCTAATTGCATCTAATATAAAAAGCAATCGTGTGTGTTAAGAGGGCTTGGTAGTGAGCGTGGCCTTGACGAGTTTTTTAATCGATTTTTATCAATATCTTTTTCCAGTGTAATTGTTAACAAAATAGGGCTATGGACGTGAATTCAGAACAGTTCAATGAAAATAATTTCATAGTTTGGAATAAGCTATTAGTCTTATTGTGTCCAAGAGGTGTTTAGAACCCGAAAATTACTAAATTTTCGGATTCTAAACACCTGTAGGACAAAGTAAATCAAATAAACCATTCCAAGCTATGGAATTATTTTCATTTAACTGTTCTGAATTCACGTCTATAGCCCTATTTTGTTAACAATTACACTGGAAAAAGATATTGATAAAAATCGATTTAAAAACTCTTCAAGGTCAAACTCACTACCAAGCCGTCTTAACTTACAATATCGCGCAACTGAAGGAAACTCGAAGTGTTTTTATACCGGCTAAGACAATGTGCGGAACCGTTATTTGCCGACAAGTCTGTGCGAGTATCAGCCACTCGGACAGAATTATGTCACCGTGACATTGCATCATTCTTGATAAGTGCGTTACATCTGCAGTAATTATATGTCGAGATAAAAGCCGTGTGATTATTGAAATACTTCACCCAAGAAGATGGAAACTTAGCTGTAATTTCTTTGAGAGGTAGCAGAAACTGAAGAATGAATCAACATGTTTTAAGGAGATAAAAATCTCTTGAGTTGAACTCAAGAGACCTGTTGTTGATGTAATTAAAATCAAGTATAGAAATTGCTAACTGCCAATTAGACTGATAATTTTGTATTAAATTTGGCGAACCCCTTCGTTTGTTCTCAAATAGGTACAAGCTGGCTGAAGTTGGGTGAGTGGTTACGCTCTGAACTTGTATTCCGGAGGCCCGTGTTCGATTCCCGCGGCCGTCCTTTCTGACTGGGTTATTTTCGTGGTTTTCCCTCAGTCGACAGGCAAATGCTGGGAAGGTACCCTACTAATAGGCCACGACTGCCTTCTTCCCACCTTCCATCCTTACCTACTCATCATCATCATCATAATCTCCCAATCATCATCATAATCATCAATCCGTCGCCATTAGCCTCGCTGCAGAACAGTGCGACGTTAAGCGACAAAAAAAGTTTCGCAAATGTGTTAGGTTTGTTCAGAAACAATTTCAGTTACACTGTCATCAATATGACAGAATGCATGGCTTTTGTCATCGAAATTATAATAGTTATTCAGTTTTTACTGCAGATGCATGACTATGATATTCTGGAGACCACGACGTATGGATGTTCATAGTGGTATTCTTCAACACATTAATTTTTATATGGAAAAAATCGCCACTCTAACCGAAATCATAATGTAAAAACGAACTAACGGATTTGATTAAAATTAATGGATTTATTTTATGTAACTTAATTTCCGGGGGAAAAAGTTTGACAGTCGCCGACCAGTAAAATTAAAATTTCATAAAATACACAGAATGTCTAAAACAAACTAAGTTGTGTTGTTCAAATATAGTTATTTTTTAAGTTTTTCTCTAAATCCTGTGGCTTAACCTCGTATTTGACCCAGTTCCGACTTGTCTCACGCCCAAGAGATCAATCCGCCCCGAGTCCCATCGTCCACATCCAAGTAGATCGTTCAGCTCTGAGACTGACCCACCGAGCAAGATATCACCTCGAACAGCGAACAAAATGAGTTGCAGCGGGTCGTGTTCTCAATTACACGAAGACCAGAGTCCCTCTTGCTCAGAAGTCCGTGAGAAATTGACCAAAACGTTTAGCCACAGTTCACACAATGATGTGAGAGATCTAGAGCGATGGCGGGAACAATCAAGACTAATATACTGCACTTCGACCCGGCTCGGTGCCTAGAAGGTAACCTAAAACCCGTTCTTAAAATTAAAAAGTAGTTATGTTTGTACGAAAACTTGTGTCTGAATTCTGGTGGAAAAAATCATATAATCTTGGAATCTTCATGGGTATAAAAAATTCAGTCAGTTCCGAGGAAAGGGTGGGTATAGTAGAATCCACAAAAAATGCTCCATTTATTGTGATATTCATGTACAATTTTACAACGTTTAAGCTCACTAAAGGCGAAAGCTCAACCAATCAGGTTTGCAGGACTTAATCACTTCCAAAACATAAAAGTTAAAGCATAATTTCCTTAAAAAATCGACCCTTCTGTGTGCATTCTTTTCTCCTTCTCTCGTTGTAAGATATTGGCCCAATTTGTTTAATTCTAATTACACTGCCTGCTATTCTATCCAATTGAAAGTAAATTATATACACAACTACAAGTCGTGATATGCGTATGTGTAATCCAAAATAACTCACTCACGAATAGACACCAAGATCATGTGTGTAGAAAATTGAAAGTGAAGCAATTGCAATTAAACCCTATTTATAATATGTTACTACTAACCAAAGGAGAAATATCGTAGAAAAGCTTAAGGCAAAATACGGTACATGTTTTTGAAATCAGATCCATATTTTTACCTCGTGTCCAGATCGTATCAGCATTGTATCCAAGACAATCCCAATGTCAGCATTGTATCCAAGACAATCCCAATGTCTGCATTGTGCTCGTGCTAAAATGGAACAAGAATGAAAGGTACAAAGTGGCAATTATAGAAGGCGTGATATTTCACCTCATAAAAGGAGGAAACTCAATAATGGGAGGAATTCATTAAAAGACTTCTATGACTGGTATTTTGAAGAGGAACCAGTCTTGTTTTCGTGACAGTCGTTGGCCTAATTGTAGGGAAAACTAGATTCCTAAACGCACTTAATTAATTCGCTTAATTCATAAACATGGGAATTATAACTGGTCTGCATAATATAATTTACACGTCCTTTCAGTTCTGCATATTCAAATTTATCAGTATCAAAAGAAGATTCTTTTCAAAGAGGAAGCACACATCCTCTTTAAAATTGAACACTCTTTGTCTTTCTTGGCCCAAAAGAGATTGTTGTTTTTAGTTTTCATTTACTATTAAAAAATACCTGCTTCTTATAAATAATAACAAATAAAGATTACCCAAATAGATAAGAATCTTCCTCTGCTGAGGCAGATTCTGATTTGAACCAGTGAACAATGAAGCTACAAACCATGACATTGTTAATAACAGGATGTTCACGAGTCCCCAGCATCTTCGTGACGTTGTCCGGTGATAGTTCCAATCTCTATTAATATCGACATCTAGGTTAATCGATTCTCAGGTGTAATTGTTGCAATCACACCGAGAAAGATAAACAACGCCCGAAACTGCACGATTCACGGGTCATTTTGTTGGTATTTGTATTTGATTGCATCGAGTGGGTGGTGGAAATTGTATGTCGGAGAATACAAAGGAGCAATCTAGATCAGTCGAGAGAATTACGTGTTGGTTATGAAATAGTTGTATTGACTCAACAGTTCGGCAATTGTTTACATGGAACAACATCTAGTTCAAGTAAACTGTGTACTAATTTAGTGAGGTAAAATGTAAGATTTAGGTATAGATACCTTCGAGCATGGGTAGAGTTAGTATGAGGTCATAATTACAGAACACAACATTTTGATTAGTGTTTCAAAGTTACAAGGACTAGAAATTGTAATTTGTATGCATTCTGCACTTTTAGCGATGGTTTACACGGCCGACTCTGGATTGGCTTGAATTCGCACATTAGAGGATTTTGGCAATGTTTTCTATCCAACTTATTTTTCTCCAGAGACATTTGTTAATCTTTGAATTGAAATATGGCTATGTGTTTTGATTAGGTCATGAAAAGTAGCATTAAAAAATAGCTTGAAATGTTAAATGATATTTTTTATTTTATAGAACTTTTTCCTTTAGAGATTAAATCGAAGTCACATGGGAGGTTCTTTTCATAATTATAGAGTATTACTTTGGGTATACTCTTCGTTTTCACTTTTTTAATATAATTACAATTTCTTCTTTGGCCCCGGGTTGAACAAATTACTGCATAAGTCGCAATTAGCTAATTATCCCGATCACACTTACAGAACACTAGAAAAACCTAGTCGTTAGGATTTGTCTCGACAAAAAGCAAATGATGCTGAAAATCATCGGTATAATGTCTGTGAATGTTTGCCTGCTATATGTTCCCATGCAGTGGACCGCGATGCTGTACCTCGTGCGTCGTTAACGCATCTTCTGCTCATGCGCAACGTCATTAGATCGATCACACTCGCTTCGCTGCGCTTGATTATTTTCTATGGGTAAAATGGGCCTAAATCTTATTGATCCCTCCAATTCCCAATTTTCAGCCAAAAAATAGTCTTTTTATTAGTAATTTTATAAATTTAAATTAGTATTAGTAGTATGTAAAATTAGTAATTAAATAAAATGCTGAGAATGTAGGTTTATGTGGTAAACTTTCATGGAGTCAGGATGATGGAAGGGAAAAAAATACGAATGAATCGGATATTTTTCACAACGCACATCTCTTCCTAAAATAAAATGCTAATCGTTCTATGTGCAAATTATTTAATAATTTAAATAATCGATGATAATTAAATAATTTACATACAGAACGAACCGCTTTTTATGATATTATCAATTTTTTTAATTTCATTTCATCTTTTTATTTTTTGTATTATATTTTAGAATAATTGTCAGAAGGTATAAATTAACCTTGCAATTGCACAAATCTTGCATTTGTGCATTCTTTATGGTGGACCGAAGCGTCTAGCACTTTATTTAATACATTTTTATTTTCAGTAGTTAGTCATTCATAACTCTAAAAATACGAGTGACTTGTGAAATTGCACCGCGACGAATGAAGTCAAATCTCAGCAGACAATTTCCATGGAACATTCGCGTGCAGAGTTTTCTTCGTGTCTTTCTGAATTGCAGTTGTTTGGCCGCATCTGAAATTATCTCTGCAATTTCAATAATGAATTCGTGAGATGCAACGAGAATCTTCCACATTGTTCTCGGTAATTAAACATAACCTGTAATTAAGTAGAAAACACTACAATTAAGAGATGTAAATTAACTTAAATGTAATGCGGGCCACATTATTAAGAGAAGATGCTCATCATTTACTGCAAAATGGCACAAGCAGAATACTCTATGACTTGATCTAAAACAATGTATAAAATTTTAGAAATGAACTAATTTAATGGAACCTCTATAAGTGTATCAGAAAAAACCTTCAGTTCAATTTGAAAACACGGCAGAATAAATCGTGAGCTTAGAGGAGAAACTTTAGTCCAAATTTAAAAAAAACGTGTTTTTAATGTAAAAAATTATAGAAAAAATCGCTTTATAACTATAAGAGAGAAATTGATCAAGTCCCGGGTGTGTTCAGAAATACCAGTTCATTTAGTCATGATTTAGTGAAAGAGAGAATTGGATGATCAATGAAACTCAAATAACTAAATTATGCTCAAACTTTATTGAAACTTTCTAGATAATGTTATTAGAAACAAACGAGTAATTTAATAAAGAATCCCATTTCTGTGAGCAATAATTTTATATTTATTATGGTACTTCTCCTTGGGTACTTCCAGTATTAAAATCTCCTTATCTCAGTTTTACATTTTTGGATTAAGTCACTTCCTCCTCTAAACCCACGATACAGATGTAAATGTCTTCATTTTCGTTTTCATGATCATCATTATACAGTTTTATTTTTATTCATACTAAAAACTAATAAAATAAATATATAACGTTTATATCAAAATACTTTCTGAACGAAATTGTTTTCATTCCTCGTGAATTATTATTATTTATTATCTGTTTGTACAGCACATACAAATTGCAAAAAAAAAAACAGAATACTAAAGATCAGGAAAATGTTTGGTTAAAAAGCTATGATAATAAATTGAAAATATAAAATTAATAAATTATCCTACCACAATAATAACAATAACGCATCAAATGGAATTAAAAACCAAACCCATTAGGTATACTACTACAAAATCATCAGTCTAATCACTACTAAACTTTGAATAAAAATGTTTTCTCATTATGCATATCATTATATCATTATACTATCTGAGATACCGATTTACTACTTATTTGTGACACTATATTTATTAAATTGATGTTTGTGTCAATTTATATAGTTATTTAACTATGGTTTCCTGTTAGTTATCCAGTTACGTTTATATTAGTACAATTTATTAGCGTGTTTAGCGTATAAAGTTACATCTATACTCACCTATCCAGTATCTAATTAATCGACTGTAAACCATTTCCATCCAGTTGAACACGTTAGAATGTAAAGTATGATTACATAACGACTCGGCGTTTGACCTCTGGCGTGTGACATTGACCGAGAGTTGACCCGGAGACCCAGTTACACTCTTGCCATAACGCCCCCGCACCGCCCACGCGGACCCCTGTGGGACTGTGGCGACGAGCGGCGGTTCCGGATGATGCACGATCAGCGGTGAACTTGCACGGGGTTCGATCCCAGAGGCCGGCCTTCTTGACTGAGACATTTCATTGATTCTAGTGGGGGAAATGATGGGAGGGTTTCGTTGTCGTTCTGCTTGGCCCCCGCCGCCTCCTTCCCACCGTTCATCCTTAAACGTATTCATCATATCATCATCATCGTAGGTAAACAATGGAGATAATAATTACTAAACATCGGCAACTTTTGAATGTAATAATGAAAAATGTGACGAATATAAATCTTTACTTCCGAGGTAGTAGCGCGATGTCATTTCAATGATTCTTGCAGTAATTGCCTTCTCCAATCAAATTTGGTAATGACATGAGTAATATTGTAAGAGAATAATTCAATACTTAACTGAATTTGTTGATTTACGTCAAATTTCAATTGATAGAGCTTGATTGCATGGATTCCAAAAATGAAGACAAAATCAAGAAAATGGACATCGGGCCTTGTAACTCTGAGTTACAGAATTTATAAATACAGTGGTTTTTCACTAACTGCAAACCGTAAAAACGTTTAAGTGTTGTATTCTTTTTTCATATTTTAATGACTTTTGGGCACAAATTGGGTACATTGTATTCTTGATAGTGTTGACAAAAATACTCAAAAATAGATATTTTTATTATTTCTCTCATTTGTTATAATCTGGAATTTGGATGGTAGCTACAAATATTATGAAGCTAGCTAGCTAGGAAGTATCATCTCCAGTATTTACTTGAAGTGCAACCGACTCTTGAATGACGTTCTCTACCTCGAACTGACGTCATCTGTGACAATGGCAGTGAAAGAAGGAAGAAGATCTAGGTGGCTGTGCCAGTTGCATTAGCAGCGCTCCAATATGTAAAGACCAATCACTCCGATGCAACCACAATGTGATCGCTGACCGATATTGATGCGGTGGCCAGAGGGAAAAACAGAGTACGTGCGGACATCGCAAATTATCAGTTATTTGTGACGTGAAATGGCAGGACAGTTGAGAGAGTGTCATCGTATATGTCACAGTATACTCTGATGTCAAGCTTATTAGTATTTTATTATCTGTGACAGAAGGAGAGAATATTCGTAAAAGACTCAAATTCTTGGGTGTCGTTCTAACTGATTTGAAATTTCTGAAAATCCACTCAGAAAATATTCGATCAGATACACTTTTCAGACGGGGGGGGGGGGGGGAAATCCCCTCCTCTGATTCAATTCCCTCCCTATATGGTCATATACTTATAAGTCAAGATAACGCTTGAAAAGTGTTAAAATTGCGTAGAAATGCAACAAATTCATGCCTGAAATTCAAAAACTTTCCGGGGGCTGCGCCCCAAACCCGCATTGTACTGGGGGCCCTTTCCCCAGGTCCCCTTTGTCTTCGTAGCCACTAAGCTTAAGTTCTTTTGCAAATTTAGTTCCTACGCGCCTGGGGATATGTGAAATCTGGTCTTGAAAATGAAAGAACATGTAGAGTTTGAGAGTTGTCAAATAACTTATTATGAAGGGAATTAATTATCAAATATGATATAATTACCTATTTCAAGTTCATTAACATGGCAAATGAATGAATGGACACTGTCTACTGCTCTTTCACAAAAGAGGTAATGTTAGTGTGCCAAAGTAATGATTTCAAAATTAGAGCAGGCGATGGACCACAGCAAGTTGTTACTAATTGACCAATCAGAAAGTATATTGGTTGCTTTTGTTTCTATATAATTTCACGTGAAATTTGATTTTCCATACTCTGAACTTTTGTTGTAAAATAGGAATTCAAACTACATGGATTTTTTTGTCTACACCGGAGCCATCCGGATGATTTCTCAAGATCTGTCAATGCAGTGTAAGTTGATCGTATCAACGTCAGGTGCTACAAAGCAGAGGAAATCACGGAGATTTCAACGCACGAGTAAGCAGAGAATTTGTCAATGAATTCAGTCAGAAGTTACAAAGTACTATGTCCGCTAATGAAGAGTTTAACGCGAACAGTTCAGTTTACAACTTCTATTACATCAATGTATTTCAAAGAAATGTATACACGGGGTAAAAATTATTTTAATTGGTATATTCAATTATTTGAACATATATACTGTGATGAAGTACCTATAGGTAATATTTTATTAGGTCGTCAAAGAAAAAGATTGATTTACTTCATCAAAATTAACACATTAAATTGATTATTTTTGACGCAACCGAAAACTATTTTCCAGTTTGCATGCATAGTTATGAAATCTTACTAAGAAAAATATAATTAAAACTGTTATAACTTAATATTTTTTGTAAATTTTAACACCTACTCGATACGAGATGTTAGACTAGCGTGACATTTTGTATAATGCACTTTCTTCATGATCGAAAATTTCAATTTTAATGCCACTCATGTTTGTCTGGCGTCAGTATTTACTGAAATGTATGTAACTCTGAAACTTTTAAATATAACCTAGAAAAATATTTCACATTCTAAAAGATAAAAAGTAAAGGTACTATTTACAAAGGCTATAACGATATTTGCGGGGCAACATTCTTTGTCAAACCAAGCCAGACCACTTGGAGTTGGATGGAAGTATATAAAAAGGTGTACTTCTGTCAAATACTGTTACAACATCCTTGTTTCATGGTTAGCGTGAAGAAAGGGACGGAACCCATCGCAAGACCCAGTTGTTGCTATTCTCCCAAGAACTACTGGCATAACTGTGTTTACGCCTTGAACACCTAGCCTAGCCATGTCTAACAATTATAACAGTGCACTAATTACATTATTTTAACGCATTACGATTCTGTTACGTATCTGTGGAATAATCGTAAGATCGCAACATGCATTATGCAACAGTAAAGTTAATGTACGTGATGTTTTTCTAGCACTCAGTTCAAACGGGGAAATTTAGAGAGATATCTGACAAGCATTTCATTTGCCTACATTTCATTAGGTTGTTTATACAGAAACAACGTTATAGAAAAACGGACTTTCGAGTTTGGACGCCTTTTATTGAACAAGATGTCCCAATTTATAAATTGTCATTTAAAAGCGATCATGTAATTTTTTGACATTGCAATAGCATCACTGAAATGTATCATTAATACAATAGATATAGGTAATATTAAGGTCCGGTTTTTCTAAGTGGGAATGACATCGGTTGTTGCCATGGCGATAGTCCTAATCAACTCTTAAAATGTGTTGTTAAGACGGCTTGGTAGTGAGTTTGACTTTGAAGAGTTTTTAAATCGATTTTTATCAATATCTTTTTCCAGTGTAATTGTTAACAAAATAGGGCTATAGACGTGAATTCAGAACAGTTAAATGAAAATAATTCCATAGCTTGGAATGGTTTATTTGATTTACTTTGTCCTACAGGTGTTTAGAACCCGAAAATTTAGTAATTTTCGGGTTCTAAACACCTCTTGGACACAATAAAACTAATAGCTTATTCCAAACTATGAAATTATTTTCATTGAACTGTTCTGAATTCACGTCCATAGCCCTATTTTGTTAACAATTACACTGGAAAAAGATATTGATAAAAATCGATTAAAAAACTCGTCAAGGCCACGCTCACTACCAAGCCCTCTTAAGTTAAAACGGTCATGCAAAGAATATAATTGGTTGTTACCATGGCAATATATAGTTATCTACTGTTTTAACCCTTTAACGAGTATGCCCGTATGCGTCTCTTACGTTTTGGCATTCAACATGATCATAGAAAAAAAAATAACACGATACCTTACCTATCTTATTTTGGGAAATTTTCAAAACTAGCACAATACTTGATAGCCCTATATTCTCATGATTCAAAAATCTGCTTCCTAGCTCATTCCAAAAAGGAAGTAGAATTTTTACCTCTATACCTATACCAGCAAATTAACTTACTATTTAAACTTTTAAGGGTTACATTTAGCAGAGGGTTGAAAAACTGGATATAAATATCGCTATTAATGACTTACTAAAGTAGTAAATAAGGACATTGCCTTATTGTTAAAAATAATGAGTGACATTCATAGCCACCTGTATTAATCTAGCTGTCAAGTTGTACATACATTCAATATGCAATGTTATGTCCTCTGTGCCATTATGCTACGAGCAGGTTTCATCGTATTTATTCTTCAACATCAGCACCCAACATTTGACCTTTCTAAAAGTGTCACGTAGCGTACATTTTGTTATTGAGGTTGATACATTTTCGATATAAAAATGATTGAGAGATTGCGGTTTGAAGTTGACCAAAAATTCAGTATTTTCCATGTGATTCATAATCTTCCACACACTTTTCCAATCGAATCGTAAAAAAAATATAGTTTAAGCCACACAAATTAGCAGCACAAAACTGACAACTGCGAGCTGAGAAGAAAATACTAGTAAAGTGCTCTTTGGATCAATACTAAATAAGGTCCACAATAGTACCTGAAATCGAGCTTGTATTACCCGTTTTAGCCACAGATGTTATTTGAAAGAGTATTTCGATGTAATTGTAAGTGAACCAGTTTCGCGTGGTTTCTAAGTGACTTGACGTCAAATAAATCACGTATTTGCGACATCAAGTCAAGAGAAGAAGTTATGATGATTCGGAGTTCACGAAGTCGGCTGTGTTTCTCGGTAATTAGTCACGTTTTCGCTGAACTTGGGAGTGTCTTCAGCTCTCATAGATCCCTATCATGGTCGCAATAATTGCTCTTTTATGTAGCGAATGTAATTACCCTTGTTTTTGATACTAGTTTCAGAATGAGCATTGTAGTGTTGAAAATTTATATTTTTAGTCCATATTTTTATGTATATTTCTTATCTAAGACAGAGAATGCATATCAACAAACAGGGACCCGAACCTTTATGAATAATGGTTTGGGTTCCGGTTCCGGTTCTAAAACAAATATTCTTAACGGTTCGGTTCCGGTTCCTGCATAAAGGTTCCGGGTTCCGGTTCCGGTTAACTATATATTATAAAACTTCAGGATTACATGTCAAATTTAATGGAATTATTTGATTTGGATTTTGTCCTATGAATGCAAGCACTGGTGTAGGCAGTGTATGTATAAAATTCACATGTTGGTGCGCAGAGTAAAATTCAGAGGAGACTATAGTGGCTGCAATTTTCTCCATAAGACAACGTAAACATTCATTTTTCCTGAGCTATCATATTCAAATTGTCGGCAATGCAGTTCTCATCGCAGTAGTCAGATTCAAAAATTGAAAACTCGAGCAGCGTTTGCATATGAAGAATCATTATTTCTTATCAAGAATTAAAAATTTCTACAAAAAATACACATTGGAAATTTTATCAAAAAATAAACTTTATACAACTTTGTGATATTATATCCAAGTGATATACATGATTTTTTATTAAAAGAAGGAACCTTAAAGAACCTTTAAGAACCTTTAAGAACCTAATTGATTATAAAGGTTCGGGTTCCGGTTCCGGTTCTTTGGAAAAAAGTATAACGGTTCCGGTTCCGGTTCTGGTTCCGAAATTATAAAGGTACATACCGGTTCTAGGTTCCGGTTCCGGTTCCCTGTCAACAAATGATAAAACTGTATTTGAAAGAAATGGATTGGCTGAAAAAGAATGTGATGGCATCATCCGATGAAGTTTATGCTAACTCGTCAGCTACCTCCATTAGGCGAGCTCTGATTTCATTGATGTTAACAAGGATTGAATGTCAAGGAATCTGACCAGCAGCCAATCCGTTTCGTTTAAATACTGTATTAATTGTCGAGTGTACAAAGAGAATACTAGTCTACATCAATGATTCTTGAGGTGAGCTAAAAAAAGTAATGCCATTTGTCCGATCCCATTTGCAATTACGACACCAGTCATTTTGATTACATAATATACTTCACCATAACTCTATTTATGACAATTTATGGTAACAATATTGTCTATTACCACACTTACAAATGTCAAAACTGTTTTTACACTTCCAGAAAATTGAAATATTTAAAATTGTATGATGATTTTGAAATTGAATAAATATGGTGCACGTATTTTTTATTAACTACTTCATTTCCACACAGTACACAATTCAAAGTAGGTAATCTTTGTTCATTACAAACCTAAACTATAATGTGTCTTTCTATTCTAGAAAATAGAAAATATGCAATAAATTTATATGAGATTTTATTTAGAAATTGCTTGTGATTAACGGGCCGGGGTGGAGACATAGGATAAGGGAGCAAGCGTGTCCTTTATATGTTCAATTACAATCTCAACAGTTCAGCTACTATCTGTAGCCTTCATCAGGAGAATTATCAAACAATTAGATTTCTGACAAAACATAGAAAAATTGAAAGGCAAAAAAGACAAATTTAGGGTAAATGTGTACTATTCCGCCGCCACACAAATACGCATTTATTCTTGCAAACAGATAATTTTCAATGAAAGTAGTTTGTAAAATACCGTTATATAGTGGCGCAGATATATCTGAAAAAAAATAAACAAAAAACTTAAAAACATTACATCCTTCATTCCTTTCCGTCTTCTCAACAATTGCTCTCGAATCGTACTCAGCCAAATGTTGTCAAATTGAATAACTGACTTGGATTTTTTCTTGATCAGTTTCTTGGTCAGTGATAAATTTTTTGAATTTTGAATGAAGCGCGTAAGTGAATCGGCTCTTTTTCAAAACTGTCTGTTTTTTAATATAATTTTTACTACTTAGAAAGTAAGACTAAAAGTGTATAGTTTCCCATGCATTTGAAGTAAATGTACAGTTCATTTTCACGGTGTCGTCATTTCAATTCGTAGACAATTAAATTGTCGCCACATTCACACCGAGAACAAAAACAAAGTCCTGAAACTTCCTGAATGTCATGCGTAATGTCACGGCTATCAAGAGCTCTTCCGTTCCGCCGCCCGCGACAACGCTCGCTTCCCACGCAACGGTTCTTCCCTACAAGCATCGCGACAAACATGGCGGCCGTCGCGCACGCGCAGAGACGATCAACACAACGGGATTGCGCACGCATTGTTCGGACGCTTCTGTTTGTTGATGGAATATCCGACAAGTGTGAGACTAGGAATATGATAATTAAACGAGAGAAACCGCTGCGACTTGTGTTTATTTTCATGTGGTTAATGGCGCACTCTTGGGTCACGTGGTTACTGGTTTGTGACTTACTGCGTGAAGGATTCTAAAACAGCGAGTAGAGATATGATATACTTGTGGTTCTAGTCAAAACCACAAATAAAAATTAGTTCATTGTCTAAATAAATTTATTTATTTATTATTTATTTACATATTTACTCGTATTATTCCGGTAATTGGTAATACATTTACGTGTAGTTGAGCCGTTTACTATAAATTAAGTCGAATAACTAAATAATGCACTAAATTTGCAGTCCTACATCCAATCATACTTCAAAATGATGAAACCGTTAGTTTAATCCAAAGTTTAGATGAGATTTGTCAACGTCAGATCTGAGTTTGGAATGGATATGTGCCTCTTCGGAAGGGTCGACTAGCAATGAATGACCACAACTAGGTTACCACATTGATTAGAACATTACCGCTGGCAAATGACAACCATCATTGGACCTACACTCGATTTAAATTTACATTTTTATGTCCGAAAAGTTGACAGAAACATATTATATGGCGCGCTGCAATATTGTAACTAAATATTCCGATAGTATTGTAACAGGGTGTCAAACATATACAACAAGAATACATCAGGAAAATTATTATTACATCTCTTGGTAATAATATAGAGGATCAAACACAAAAACGTTGAAGTAAAATTAGATGAAAAGTCAAATACGTTGAAGAACAAGAGAGTTGTCAGTGCATGCCTTTAGTTCTATACTTTATTTCTGTTTGCTCCATTAGAACGGCAATAAGTACACGCATTAACTAACAAATGAGAAATGAAGTAAGAATTGAATAGGTACTTAGAACATGACTCTATGTTCTGCACTCATCATTAGTATCATCTCCTGGAGCCAAGGATAATGCACTCTTCCTACTACTTAGTATCATCGTCCTGGCTACTGGAAGTCATACATATTCAATTGTCTCTTGAGTTATTCCAATACGAGTCAGACTGGCAGCAGATGTCATTCAGCATTTACATAATGACTTTCCTCATCCGTATACAACCGGCGACATGTGTATGTTTTAATTAGTAGAAGGTGCAAGTTTTGAACTTTAAATATATTCAAGAAAGGTTTGAATAAAAATCGGATTTTTATTAGAGCTCGAAAATGTATGCAATACATTAATTCACTCAGAATATTTCCTTATTCCGGCTTCAGGCCTTCATGAATGACATAATATTTCGTGGTTTGCTTCAGTCTGAACTGTTGCTGTGAGCTATTTTGGTTTGACTTTTATTTTGTAAAATAGTGTCTACGACGTTCCATCCATTTAAGGAAAGAAACCAGGAGCCAAATTATTACAAATCTTTAAAAATTATCAAATTATTAAAATCATTATCATCATCATGATCACCTACCAATCATCCTGAAATCAAATTACGAACAAAAAATCTTAGCTGTTAGAGAGTGTAGACGTGCTACCCATAGGCATTGTAAAAAACACGCTAAAAAGTTCATCGCATTTGAAATAATTATCAAGAACAACCCATTTTGATATAAGAAAATGAAATGATGTCCTGAATGATGTACTGCTGAGTTGTTTGTAACATTTGCGTTTGTTTCTTGTGCGCAGGTCACAGCGGGGACGCCGCCATGAACGCGATGGTGCGCATGCTGACGGAGAGTGGCGAGGTAAGACGACTTGCTTCTGGTTATTGCAATGAAGCGACGACATCCTGGCATTTCCGTGGGGACAGTCTCCAGGAGCGTAGGAAGAGGGGGGATTTTCCCCCCATTCCCCCCCCCCCCCCTCTGATTTAATTCCCCTCCCTATGTTCTTATAAATTTATGTGTCAAGAAAAAAATTTGCTTAAAAAATCGCGTAGAAATGCACCAAATTGATGTCTGAAATTCAAAAAAAAAATCCGGGGCTATGCGCCCCGGACCCGCATTTTTCTGGAGGCCCTCCCCCCAGACCCCCCATTGTCTTCGTAGGCACTAGTATTTCCAGCTCAAGTTCTTTTACAATATTATTCCCCCCCCCTTGCAAATTTAGTTCCTACGCGCCTGACAGTCTCGAGTCACACGTCAGTCAGATCTGCATTCGCATCTTACTCCCTATTGCTCTTCCAGCTTCAGTCATTCTTTGCGAATGTATTGGAAGTAATTGATGGCTTCAAAGAAAATTATAGCTTTTCAAAATAAGATTGTCCACATAAGTGTTATTAATTAAAACTTCTGTTACATATCTAATTTCGATATATTTTCCTGTTTAAGTGTATTGTAATTTTGTAAATACCAATTCGATTATCGGTATAATCCGATTTAGTTGTTTACTTTTTGGTATAGTACTAAAATATAGTGTCAGAACAAAGAATAAAGTAATCGGTTTCTCAGCTATTTGAGAAACATTTTCGTTACTAGGTATAAAAATCAGAGTAGGTATTTATAAACCAAAATAAAGCTATTGTAATTATACTGTAATTACGTTGTAATTACTAGAATGATATTATAGAAAGCATTTTACCCATGCTTTGGATAGTGAAAGGTCTACATTAAAATGATAATCTAGAAATCAAAGCAAATTAATTATCTTGTTCAAATTCATGATACCTAAAGTAAAATTAAATTCTTCCGCAATTTGTCTGGGTACCATAAAGGTGGTACTGATTCGGTAACAAGTTATTCTCATTTTCACTTTACTTCAAAGAAAAACTTTAAGGGAAAGGAAAGGGACCCGCTTACAAAATATAGCTCAGGATAGCTCCCCTATTATCTGCTATACCCACTTTGATTTGTACAGTCAGGAAAATAAGATGGTTCAAACTCTGCCTCTTTCTGACCCATAACATAAACATGTTTTTATATGGAGCAGAGAGAGATAGAGTGTAACCATCTAATTTCTTTGACTATACCAGGACATGGGAACTGAATCCACATAAAAAGATTAAATTTCATGGGAAACGTTAGCGTCTTCGTTTAAAATAAGCTTTGGCATTGATCGAGTTCCTTTGCCTATTAAGACTACATTTGACAGCTACCTATACAGAAATTTAGTCCCATAAACATACCGAAAAATGAAACATTTTGTGTGGATTCTCTCATAGTAAAGACGAAAGGTTTCATCTTTTTTCATTGTCAATGCCTTACTTCAGAGTCAGGAAAACCATTGGATGAGCTTTTGACAAGCTGTAGAAAACATAAATAGGTACCATAATAAAGTGATTTATACTAATTAGGTAGGTATTAATCTTTTTCTCTCGTGGTAAAGATAAAAGTTACAGGTTAAAGGTTTAATTCAGCTTTTAAGTTGTCAGATCATGGTAAACCGGATTAGTGATATTTTTTTACTTAAAATTGACTTGAAAACTTTAAAATTCTAAAACAAATTATCTCCACAAATGGAGTCTTTCTGTACGGATATCTGGTGCTAATGTTCCGATGTTTCCAGATGGACTCTCTGGACGCTCAGAACCTAAACAACACCGCCAAAGCCGGGGTCCAGATCGTCTTCTTCAACCGCGTGCCCAAGGTCGGCAGTCAGACGTTCATGGAGCTTTTGCGTCGCCTCTCCATCCGCAACCAGTTCGGCTTCCATCGCGACCACATCCAGAAGGTGGAGACCATCCGGCTGGCTCCTCCAGACCAGATAGGACTGGCGGAGCACGTCAACAGCTTCGAGCCTCCAGCTGTGTACATCAAGCATGTGTGCTTCACCAACTTCACAGAGTAAGTACATCCAGAAGGTGGAGACCATCCGGCTGGCTCCTGCAGACCAGATAGGACTGGCGGAGCACACCAACAGCTTCGAGCCTCCAGCTGTGTACATCAAGCATGTGTGCTTCACCAACTTCACAGAGTAAGTACATCCAGAAGGTGGAGACCATCCGGCTGGCACCTCCAGACCAGATAGGACTGGCGGAGCACGTCAACAGCTTCGAGCCTCCAGCAGTGTACATCAAGCATGTGTGCTTCACCAACTTCACAGAGTAAGTACATCCAGAAGGTCATCCGGCTGGCTCCTCCAGACCAGATAGGACTGGCGGAGCACGTCAACAGCTTCGAGCCTCCAGCAGTGTACATCAAGCATGTGTGCTTCACCAACTTCACAGAGTAAGTACATCCAGAAGGTCATCCGGCTGGCTCCTCCAGACCAGATAGGACTGGCGGAGCACGTCAACAGCTTCGAGCCTCCAGCAGTGTACATCAAGCATGTGTGCTTCACCAACTTCACAGAGTAAGTACATCCAGAAGGTCATCCGGCTGGCTCCTCCAGACCAGATAGGACTGGCGGAGCACGTCAACAGCTTCAAGCCTCCAGCAGTGTACATCAAGCATGTGTGCTTCACCAACTTCACAGAGTAAGTACATCCAGAAGGTCATCCGGCTGGCTCCTCCAGACCAGATAGGACTGGCGGAGCACGTCAACAGCTTCGAGCCTCCAGCAGTGTACATCAAGCATGTGTGCTTCACCAACTTCACAGAGTAAGTACATCCAGAAGGTCATCCGGCTGGCTCCTCCAGACCAGATAGGACTGGCGGAGCACGTCAACAGCTTCGAGCCTCCAGCTGTGTACATCAAGCATGTGTGCTTCACCAACTTCACAGAGTAAGAAAGAATAAGCGAGCTTTTGTATTGGATGCGAATATGATCTGTGAGAGTTGATTGAGCCGATTTTGATTGTAAAGAATGATTCACATGACATTGATTAAGTTACTTTCTATTTTTCAAAACATGTAAAGCGCCAAATTTAAAAATAATAGCGATTTAAAATGCAACGAATTACTTTAAACATAGTTTGTACGAAAATATCACCATCAAGATCACACCAATTTTTTGCATATTGCTAACGCATAGAATCAATGATCAATGTATTTGAGAACACGTTTCTCCAACCCCTGGAAAAAGCTCAAGTCCTTATTGCATTTCAACTTGATCGGAGCATTTACATATTTTTTAATAGGTATTGAGTCTATATTTGTATCGATAGATATCAGACATGGGCAGTATCTAGATACTTGTATCTTAAGATACGTATCTTAGATACATTTGTATCTTGTATCTAGTATTTTAAATACATGAGCCAAATGTATCTGTATCTTGTATTTTAAATACCCATTTCTAAAGTATTTTGTATCTTTTTTGAAGATTTAAAATACAAGATACATTTTTATGCGCCTAGAATTTCAAAGATAGCTTGATCTCTTGCTTGAGTTCAAACAAGCATCAAATAATACACGTTGCCGTATTGAATCGATCAAGAAAATGTTAAGAGGGCTTGGTAGTGAGCGTGGCATTAACGAGTTTCTTAATCGATTTTTATCAATATCTTTTTCCAGTGTAATTGTTAACAAAATAGGGCTATGGACGTGAATTCAGAACAGTTCAATGAAAATAATTTCATAGTTTGGAATAAGTTATTAGTTGTATTTTGTCCAACAGGTGTTTAAAACCCGAAAATTTAGTAATTTTCGGGTTCTAAACACCTGTTGGACACAATAAAACTAATAGCTTATTCCAAACTATGAAATTATTTTCATTGAACTGTTCTGAATTCACGTCCATAGCCCTATTTTGTTAACAACTAGGAAAACGCTCTGTGAAACGCGTTGATGAGCGAGCACGGATACGCGTAACACCTCGAACCGAAATTCTGCGTCTATCAAAAATATCATTAAAAGCCAATTTCTTGAATTTTTCACAGACTTGTTTAAAAATCTCCAAATATCACTCAAATATTAGTCCCAATAACCATGTAAAGTTTTAAGTTGATCGATTGAACCTTTATAATTGAACTACGTTCCCAGTAAATATTCAAAAATCACAGAATCTCTTTCAAAAAATATACCTGGGACCACTCATACGATATTAGTGTGTGTACACAATATCAGATCGATCTGTTGAACGGTAATTATTAGTTTCATATGCGTTTAAAAGTTTTGCTCAACTACCTTGGATTAGAACTGAAGAGTCAAAGTAGCCGTGATCAACATTTTCGAGAAATTTGACAGCCAACACGCAAAATGTCCGTAAAATGTCAATTACTTTTGGATTTAAACACAGAATAGTCTGAAAGTATTAAAAAATACAGATTATGTTGGTCCCAATGACCATGCAACGTTTTAAGTTGATCGGTGATACGGTTCTAGTTTAAATTTCAAAAAACACATTAAATAATTTTTTTAATTTTAATTGGATGAAATTTTGTTTGATTGGGCAAAATGTTGGTCGTAATGACTTATCAAAATTTCAAATTGAACGGGAAATTTTCAAATTCCCAATCGAAAGATAATTTTTTTTAAATTTGAACCAATCACAAGATCCCTTTCAAAAACGATCCCAGAGACCGCATAGATCACGTTAGTACGTGTGCAAAATTTCAGATCGATTGGTTGTGCGGTTTGACCTCGGCAGTGCAGACAAAAAAAAACAAAAAAAAACACACAGAGAAAGTGCCATAAGAGTACCGTGGTGACGCTCGCTACGCTCGCTCAATTACACTGGAAAAAGATATTGATAAAAATCGATTAAAAAACTCTTCAAGGTCAAACTCACTACCCAGCCGTCTTAAGTATGTTGCCTTACAAATAGAACAAATTAAAATTTAATTAAGAAAGTAAGTCCCTTAATTTTTTACTGTTGGATGATATGTATGAGAATAAAAAAAAGGATCTTTAAATGTATCTTTTTTGAAGTATCTAAAGATACTATCTTGTATCTTGTATTTTAAATACATCTCTAAAATGTATCTTGTATCTTGTATTTTAGATACCCAAATTGAAAGTATCAGTATCTTGTATTCCAAATACATTGAAACAGAGTATTTTGCCCATGTCTGATAGATATGTGAAAATGTACCTGGAATCATTTGACAAAACTTCAACTTGGAATCGAAAAATTTAAATACCTATCAAATATAATTATTTTTTGAAGAAATCCCTGAAATTAAATTGGCAGTTGATAATTTGTTTTCATTGAAACTGTATAATTTGAATTGTAGGCTGAATTGTGTGCCCCCCCCCCCCCCCCCCCCTTGATAACAGTCACTCGTCTTCATTACGCAATTACTTCATTCCGCTCTTTGAAAACAACACGACGCACCGCTGAGCGACTCTGTTCTTGTGAATCCTGCTTGACTGGCTGCAGTTCCAATCCAACGTGATGTCTCTGAGAATCTGTTGCCCCACTGACACGATGTGCATGTTGCAGATACCACATGCCGGAGCCCATCTACGTGAACCTGGTGCGAGACCCCGTGGAGCGAGTCATCTCCTGGTACTGACACGATGCATGTTGCAGATACCACATGCCGGAGCCCATCTACGTGAACCTGGTGCGAGACCCCGTGGAGCGAGTCATCTCCTGGTACTGACACGATGCATGTTGCAGATACCACATGCCGGAGCCCATCTACGTGAACCTGGTGCGAGACCCCGTGGAGCGAGTCATCTCCTGGTACTGACACTATGTGCATGTTGCAGATACCACATGCCGGAGCCCATCTACGTGAACCTGGTGCGAGACCCCGTGGAGCGAGTCATCTCCTGGTACTGACACTATGTGCATGTTGCAGATACCACATGCCGGAGCCCATCTACGTGAACCTGGTGCGAGACCCCGTGGAGCGAGTCATCTCCTGGTACTGACACTATGTGCATGTTGCAGATACCACATGCCGGAGCCCATCTACGTGAACCTGGTGCGAGACCCCGTGGAGCGAGTCATCTCCTGGTACTGACACTATGTGCATGTTGCAGATACCTCATGCCGGAGCCCATCTACGTGAACCTGGTGCGAGACCCCGTGGAGCGAGTCATCTCCTGGTACTGACACGATGCATGTTGCAGATACCACATGCCGGAGCCCATCTACGTGAACCTGGTGCGAGACCCCGTGGAGCGAGTCATCTCCTGGTACTGACACTATGTGCATGTTGCAGATACCACATGCCGGAGCCCATCTACGTGAACCTGGTGCGAGACCCCGTGGAGCGAGTCATCTCCTGGTACTGACACTATGTGCATGTTGCAGATACCACATGCCGGAGCCCATCTACGTGAACCTGGTGCGAGACCCCGTGGAGCGAGTCATCTCCTGGTACTGACACTATGTGCATGTTGCAGATACCACATGCCGGAGCCCATCTACGTGAACCTGGTGCGAGACCCCGTGGAGCGAGTCATCTCCTGGTACTGACACTATGTGCATGTTGCAGATACCACATGCCGGAGCCCATCTACGTGAACCTGGTGCGAGACCCCGTGGAGCGAGTCATCTCCTGGTACTGACACTATGTGCATGTTGCAGATACCACATGCCGGAGCCCATCTACGTGAACCTGGTTCGAGACCCGGAGCGAGTCATCTCCTGGTACTGACACTATGTGCATGTTGCAGATACCACATGCCGGAGCCCATCTACGTGAACCTGGTTCGAGACCCCGTGGAGCGTGTCATCTCCTGGTACTACTACGTCAGAGCGCCCTGGTATTACGTCGAGAGGAAGCAGGCCTTCCCAGACATCCCGCTGCCGGATCCCAGGTGGCTCAAGATGGTCAGTGGGGTTTCATTGGTACAGAGGTAGAATGCTGGAAGTCCGATGTAATCAAGCTATATCAATTGTCATTCGATTGATGTCATCAAATTAAAGTATTCTCTTACACATAATGACTCATGTCACCATTACAAATATGATTTGATGAAGGCAGAATTAATGGGTTATGAGATCACCTCAAGAATCATTCAAATGGACTTCCGCCCTACTACCTCTGAGGTACAGATAATAGGAGTGGAGTATTTTTCTTAAAAAAGTGTGCTACGTTGAGGCAAGATATGACCAATATTGAGTGAGTGATTCAAGTGTGGAGCTGTATTTCTAATTTGGATGTATTGCTAATAAAATAAAAACTTAATTTTACTTCACGTGCCTAGAGGATTTTGTAAAACTATACACAATAATAATATATTTTGCACCAATTAATCAACGTGCCCTACACGAAAATCACATTTATTTTTAAAATTTTAAAACAAACCCCCTCATTTGTGTCGAAAGTATTTTGTCGTGTTCTCCTCCTAAAAGCATCAATCTGTAGTTTTGAGATAACAATTCCGCCTTCTTATCCAGGACTTCGAGACCTGCGTCCTGGAGGGAAACCGGGAGTGCCGCTACATCGAGGGAGAGACGCACGAGGGGATAGGAGACCACCGGCGTCAGAGTCTCTTCTTCTGCGGCCATGGCGACGAATGCACGTGAGTGTTCACAACTTCACGTCACTAAACACTCTCCAACACTTACGACATTGTTAGTGCAACTGATCACGGGTATTACTTGACGCAAAGAGAGTACGTCTTTAGATCTAGCCGCTTTACTATAATTACAATCATTGATGTCGTACAAGTTTCACTCAAAGAAATGTTTCTAAGAAGTCTGTAAACGAGAAGAGTGACATTAGTCAAATTATTGTTATTACTGAATGCAACGATCTGAAGATGATTATGAATAAAGCAAGGATTTAGTTCTTGACTTGGTTTTCACGGTATGAATGGAAATATCTAATTTACGTATTGTCGGCGTCTTTTAGTACATTTTTATGTTTAAAACCATGGTATTAAGAGTGTGTTAGATGATGTTGTATTAGTCAAAACTCAAAACTATTCATTTTGTTTGGTTCGATGCAGACTGACAAAAAAGTGATAAATTTATTACTAATGTATTTGAAGCCGCCACGTGCGGTAAAAGTAACACTACATTTAATAGTAGGTACTTTGACAGATTTATTACATTTGGTTATGAATTGTAAACCTACATGGGAACCCACAAGTGCGGCTGTCATACATTAATAAATAAATTGTATATTTTTTAAAAAGTGTATCCGAGATAAATTAGAAAGTCTACGTATTACCAACTCTATTGTTGATTTTACGTGATTTTTACCTACTTCTGAAGAATGAACTTAAGTAAAACGTGTCAACTGTCAAAGAAGTGCATTTGAGGTGAGGGAACAAACAAAGCCGTCTGACAAGCCTGAGAACTCACACATCGGTGAACAGCAAAATCACACAAATATTTTCAACATTTTCAATCTGTTGATATTTTCATCAGCTTTCATCAAGATTTGAGTCACTGACAGTGTACGTCAAATTAACTAAACCGAGAAGCATGTGTGTTGAAAGCTACATTTAAAACAATTGTAGATTTTGATGTATAAAAAATCCCAAATTGATTCTTGATGACTTGTGAGATTACTAAAAAAAAATTATTACAACAGGTTATTTTTTTCGAAGAATGCTGTTAATGACATTTGATGTTCTTTCCCCAAGTGCAGCGTTATGTAAATTTATTCATTTCAATTTATAGACCGTTCAACACAGTCGGCGCCATGCAGCGCGCCAAGGACGCCGTTGAGCGTCACTACGCCGTCGTCGGCGTGCTGGAGGATCTCAACTCCGCTCTGACAGTGACGGACATCATGTGACGATGTGTTGCTCTCATTCCAGACCGTTCAACACGGTCGGCGCCATGCAGCGCGCCAAGGACGCCGTTGAGCGTCACTACGCCGTCGTCGGCGTGCTGGAGGATCTCAACTCCACTCTGACAGTGACGGACATCATGTGACGATGTGTTGCTCTCATTCCAGGCCGTTCAACACGGTCGGCGCCATGCAGCGCGCCAAGGACGCCGTTGAGCGTCACTACGCCGTCGTCGGCGTGCTGGAGGATCTCAACTCCACTCTGACAGTGACGGACATCATGTGACGATGTGTTGCTCTCATTCCAGGCCGTTCAACACGGTCGGCGCCATGCAGCGCGCCAAGGACGCCGTTGAGCGTCACTACGCCGTCGTCGGAGTGCTGGAGGATCTCAACTCCACCCTGACAGTGACGGACATCATGTGACGATGTGTTGCTCTCATTCCAGACCGTTCAACACGGTCGGCGCCATGCAGCGCGCCAAGGACGCCGTTGAGCGTCACTACGCCGTCGTCGGCGTGCTGGAGGATCTGAACTCCACTTTGACAGTGATGGAGCATTACGTGCCGAGATTCTTCGCAGGAGCGGGGCAAGTGTATAGAGGTATGTTCTTAGTTGTAGTCGCACCATATTAGAAGTGAAGGAGAGAAGAGGGTGCAGGTATTGTCGTGGTTTCAGATGGCATCGAGTTTGGGCCGCAAATGAAGGGAAAACAAAGTTTATTTCAGCAAAATAATACATAGTACCGTTACGAGATAGAGAGTATTTCCAGGGGCCCTATTCTAAAACTGTTTTTAATCATGTTTCGGCCCGAATTTCGGGCCGAAACGGGATTAGAAATTTTTTAGAAGAAAGGAAAATATTTATTCAGAGGTTTATACATTGGTGTCTACTCAAAAAATCACATCATTTGGGTTCATATGGACTCCATTTATGCACAAAATTGGTCCTCAAAATTAAAATTTGTTTGAGAAATTGAAATCAATTTCAATTTTAAATGACATTTAGAGCACTTGTTAATTGGCTAGAAACCGGCGTGGTAAATTGGCATTATTTTGTTGATAATGTATCTGAAAAGGACTATTAACGTAGATTACCTATTTTGGATGGTCTCTAAACAGTCAGCAATAATCTCTCTAGTTTCTCTTACTCTCTCGCACTCTCGACGGCATCCCCCTGATCGTTGTCCTCGTCTTGCAGAAGAGGTCGATCGGTTCGCGCGCATCAACCGCAACCTCTACAAGCCCCCCGTCAGCGAGGCGGTGAAGGACATCGTCAGACGGAACTTCACGCGCGAGATCGAGTTCTACGAGTTCGTCCGTCAACGCCTCCATCGACAGCTCCTGGCGCTCAAGCTGCCGGCCGTGGGGACGCGGTGATCGCGACGTGGAGGTCGTGCAGGAGAACTCTCGGCAGACGGAGCTCGAGGCGTGGTCATGGTGCAGGCTCGCGGCAGTAGATGACCGGAGACGCGGCCATGGTTTTCATATTTCAGGAGCACAGTTTCAGAAAGCAATATGTCCAGTTTGAGTATGAGTTTGGATGTTGTTATTCATGTTTGTCAACTTCTACCGAAAAGTGTTCGATTGACATAATGCGTTTTGAAACTTTGTTCCTAATTTGTTCGCAAAATACGAAAGTGCAGTTCACATAGTGCGTTTTGTGTTTATGTTAAACCAATCACAAGTCCGTCGAAAACACTTTGTACTTATATTCTTTTCCGTCACATTAATTATCACTTTTTTCAAACATTTGATAGCCAATCCCATGCGGTGACTGAGGAAACGACAATAGTTTTATCACCATTTTGTCTTCCACTCCCTCCTGTTACAACTATAGGTGCAGTTGGATAAGGTGAAATAAATAAACATATAATTATTCTATTCGCCTTAATGTGCCGTTCTGCACCCAATGCGGCGATATTTACGAGTACAAAAGAAAAGAAAAACGCAACCGCACTATGTGAACGTGACTTTAAAGTACCACGGTTATTATTGGCTAAATATTTGTCCCTACGTATTGGCCATCACCATGAAAAGCTAATTGTTTACATACAGAAAGCAGAGTACTTATAAAAACTACTTATAGTTTTCGTATCCCTGCAACTGTTCACTTTTAAAGCACGCTTTAAATTGAAGTTATTCTGATGATTTTGAAATTGGGGAGTTTTCTTAGTCAATAGGCTATTTAAGAAAGTAAAGAGCCATTCGTTGGTTATGGATTGCTTTGTGGGTAAAGACTGTTCGGTATCAAACTTCCAGTAAAAAAAAGAAAAAGTTTGTTTATTATTAAATTACACGTTTTCGTGGCTCGCATTATTGTAGTTTGTGCAAATAAAAAATTACGAACATATGATCGTAGCTTCAACCAACATGACGGCGGTATTTTCTTGACATTGGCAAAACAGTATTTACTCAAAATGCAATGCTACTGTGCAAAGCACAGTTTTCTTAAAATGTCAATTATGCAATGTAGTATCCTAAGTTTGCTTTAAAAGTGTGTTTACAATCTTAATTCGCAAGACAATCACTTAAAACTTTTTTAAAGTCAAAATTACAATCATATGCGTCTACAGGATTTATACGGTGGGTGGAGAGGGGGTAAATACCTCTTACACCTCCCCCAACTCCTATAGACGCATATGACGACACTATTTTGGATGGAAATATGAACCGTCCAGATTTTTGCCAGTGTACTTACTACTTAATGTATCTCCTTCTCCGTCGATAAAGCGTTCTGTGTGTCAATTATGGGCAGTAATAATAAATATAATGGGCAGTTTTACTTTATAAATATCGACTTCCAAGACTGAGGTCGCAAGACTAATATAGGAGACCGATATCATAGTTTGTTGTTTGTTATTGTTTACTTTTAAGTGAGCCAAGATGTGGTTACGTATCACAGTTTTATTAAAACATTAAGTAAATAATTGTTCTCCTTGAAATGGTCAAATAACCAAAAGACGTTCAGTCAAGAGACAAATCAACAGTTTGTGGATCAATGTTGCGAAATCTAGACATATTACAGTATAGTCTACTAAGTGAAGACAACAATTGAATAATGTTAATTGAAGAGTAGTGAACATAACTCTACACTTGAAGAATTTCGATTAAAAAGTTAATATTATCAATCAAAAGTTTTTTTTGATTATGTCTAGATTCAAAATGTTGGTCCCTGTAGCTACCCATACTGTATTTGTGTATATTTTGTAATGTGTGTATTTTTAGGCATATATCCATGACACATATGGATATATTTGATGTAAATATGTGAGAAAATAATATGTTATCCACTTAAGATTGTGGGGTTGTGAATTTTATACAATCGTGTGTTTTAGTTGTAAATTGTAAAATTACCTAATGCTACAGGAATAAATGTAAATATAATATATATTTTATTGCATGAATGAGCTACAGTATGTTATATATACAATGCATTTCTGTGTTAAGTATTATAAATATTGTGAAAATACACAAAATAAAATAATTTGTATGAAAAGTTTGAGTTCGAATGTTATTCGACTAGTGCTGCCATCTGTCGACATATCCTGAAGTAGACAAAGCGTCGCTGGCTCTGATGATAAATGCCGTGACTTTTAAACCGAGCTGTGAATTCAAATACCAATGCAATTCGAACGTATTGTCGATTACAATTCAAAAAAATCTTTATCGTTATCACCGGAAATTGGCAAATGGCGAGTGAATGAACTTCGATCAAAACTACGAGTCATTTTAAAAGATATATGATTAATTATACGGCGTGTCATTCAACAATCAACTCAATATAGCAAAAATCAGATTTCTTCATATGGAATTTCCTAAGGTACGTATTAAAAAAGCCAAAGGGAGCCACTTGCTTTGCTCGCTCAAAAATCTAATTTTTATTTTAATTTGGCGCTAAGAGGCATGCTATGACGTCGTCGTCGGTGGCTGGAGGTGTCGTCCTGTTTTCATCCCCAACCAAGATTTGACTTGGGCAATGTCATAATCATGGGCGCGGGGGGGGGGGGGCGCTTCCCTCCCCCCCCTGGATGTAAGGAAACATAAACATTTTCTGGGGTTTTACGTATATTTTTATTTTGTAACCAAAAAAACTAAAGAAAATTGATTTCAAAGTATCCAAAAACCAAAAAATGCCCTGCGGGCCAGGGGGGGGCACCCCCATACCCCCCTTGACCCTTAAATATTGTTTTCCTTGCCCTGCCCCCACCTGGCAGAAATCCTGCGGACGCCCATTGATCTATGGAGATATTGCCATTTATTGTCAACCATTGTTGCCAAAACAGATGAAATACGCCACTTTTTGGATCCCGCTCCACTTTGATGAATGGTCACAATTTCACCCTAATTTCATACAAGTTTACACTATAGTACCTACAGTTCTTCAGTATAGACCCTTAGGTACAGTGGTTTGGTTACAACCCTTGTGCCCTTCAGTATAGACCCTTAGGTACAGTGGTTTGGTTACAACCCTTGTGCAAGTGTTAAATTTTGTTTATTTTAGAATGTATCAATGACATTCTCGTAACAGCTAAAAAAAGAACACCGAGACAAACTTTCTAGTTACTATTTGCATTTTAGATCACTACAGAATACCAGAGGCAAATAAGGTCACGTGACAGCTGTCAACCAATGGGAGAGCTGCTCTTCACTCAGCTCTCTGCTTTTAGACTTGACAGTGTGTCAAGCGAATAAAGAAATTACGAAAACAGTATAAAAAGAAGTACATTATTTTCTGCAAGAGGAACTGAGGGGACAGCATTCAGGACCAATCCGCTCTTTAGTAGGTACCATTATAAAAGCAGGGTCGCCCCCCCCCCCCCCCCCCCCCAAATGCGAACATAAATACCACTGTAATAAACTTAAAATAATTGTATTGCCAATTTGAACTTTATTAATTGAATACCTTATCAATTATGCGCCTTAATTGGATCAAATTCCACGGAGTTGCGACGAGAGGATTGCTAAACTGAAGTTCTATTTCGAACATTATATTGGAATCGGTCCAAATCTTGGACCGAAAGGTCGTCCATATTCCGCGACCAAACCATTTGGCAGAGATTTATTCCTCGGGGCTAGAATCAGACATCTTTATAGACATCCAGATAAATATTACTATATCGAACATGGCTTGAGCGGATGTCATCAATAGGTCCTATCATATATCTTGAAACTATTTTTACAACGTACAGAGTAATTCAAAATAACACAAATTAATCATCGACGAGTGGAACGGTTTACAGCTGGCTGCCAAACGAAATAGAGTCTGAGGCCAGATGCTGTGAATTCAAGATCACATATGTGTAGGCTGTACCGCGATACATTGTATGAGAAGTATTTTTATCACCGATGGGTCAGGTTTGTCGCAATAGCTTGAGATTCGAATAGTTAATAGGTCAAACAATCATTTCTTCATTTCATAGGTGTTATATTTATCTGTGAGAATTGCCAACTAATTGTGAAACTGGAAAGTCAGATTAATTGTGTGGCAGATGGAAACCAAAATCGAAGAAACAGGATTATACAAAAACGTGTCCTTTACCTACGCGTGTAATTTTTTTTAAACATCTTTATTGAATAATATATTTGTTAAAAAAAAAAAAATTTGGTAAAGGACACGTTTTTGTATAATCCTGTATTATTTTTTTGTTTCTTCGATTTTGGTTTCCATCTGCCACACAATCGAAATTCGAGGATAGCATTTAACATATTTTATTTAGTATATTTTAATTTACATTGGTTGTTTCCACGACCATTCCTATAATCATCTGTTAATATAACCAATTTAACAGAGCATTGAAGGACCTGCCCTAATTGAGTGTTTAAAACAATAGGTTTCGGGTCAAGCTATTTCTTTTCAACAATTCTCCTCTGATAATAGTTATGATGATGATTGGAAGATGACAATGATTGTCCCTATGTCATCTTCCCAGCGTATCTCTTGCCTGCAGAGAGCTCGCAAAGAAAGACTTCTTTACCGCGGTCGTCACCTGGTGTCCGTCCTGTAGAAGAGTCCTGCAGGATGCGACGTCCTGTAGGAACAGAACAGGAGTCAGGACAGGATTGACAGGACTTGTGGGAATTTAGGACATTGCTGCGAAATACCATCCTAAAGCTCATTAGAAACCTAAATGATTTTAGGTGTTATGTTTAGCATCAAAGAAAGGTAAAATTTATAATTTAACAACACGGTACATTGTTTTGTCAGTTATTTTAAGCGATGCTAACAATAAACATAAAGCTTTCTAAGAATCAGCGTCATAAGTTATAAAATTAGATTTATCGTGTTTACAAAATTACAATTAGACTATTTGGAGCTAAATCGTTGAAAACAAGATGATGAAATCAAGGAGGAGTTCTAAGGAAAAATGTTTAATCGAGTTGAATAATCACAGGTACGCTATATGAATCAGAATTACTTTTATTTTATTACCCAGGCTATAGGGCAGACAAACAAAGCACATTGTATTGGTTGCCAAAATATTGCCACAGATATTGTCATTCCTAAAACTAAAAACATCGGCAGGTGGTTTAAGTTAAATTAAGGTTGGTAATTAATTAGCAATAATATACAAATCTAAAAAACGAATAACAAAAAGACAGTAGTGTAAATATATAATTCTTCCATTAGCTAATAAATAATAAAATTGTTTGTAAAGTGATAGTACGCTTTTAACATTATGGCACATTGCTTTGCACTTTTGAATTTGTATTACCTATTTATTTCTTATTATTATAGTATTCGTATATTCCTACTAATTCTGATAAATTCATTCACGGACTAACTCATCACTCATCAGTCTCCAATCTTTTCATAAATAACAACCGCCTTAAAGCTCTGCCCAACTTTAAAATAGAATTACGCCGTCGCTTAGAAAATATTCATCTGAAACAAAACAATCTTTAAAATTGACACGAGCTTCGAGTTGCCAACATCGATTCCGAGGTCGTCTTAAACTCATCATGAGATTATTCCGTTGATTGAACGAGGAGTTTAGAACTACTGAACCCTATCTATCACATAATTAAATAGTTCACAAATAAATACTAGACAACAGTACAATTTAACCTCTAATGATTGCAATAGTATGCAGTACTGATGTGCGATTCAATAAAGCTCACATTGTACCTTTAACAGCTTTGATATACTTTTAGATTCAAAGTCGATCTCTATAATATAATAATCAATGGTTGTTCGGCTAACAGTGAGTTGTCATCAAGACAATGGGGCAATAAATAAATATCGACAACATCTAAAAACAATTTAAAATCACCTAAATGTAAAAGGGAGGGGCGTTATAAAAAAAAATTAAGATCCCGCGAAGGAGTCAGTAAAACGAGGCCCAGCGATCGCCCTCGGGCGATGCCAGCGAGAGAAACGGCGGCGGATTGGATGGAGGTAGACATTGAAAGATGTAGTTGATACCGTTGTTGCTGTCCCAGTACTGCACGCCGTGGCACTGGAAGCGCACAGCGAACTCGAGCCGCTGCCCGACCACCAGGGTGTGCGCGTACATGATGAACGTGAACTTGTCGGAGAAGCCGTCGCATGAGTTTTCCACGTAACTCGCCTGCGGGAAGACACGTTCAACATTCATAACTCGATCAAGACAGTAATCTTAATTACGATAGTCAAAATGCATACATGTGAATATATATTTAGCTTGATTGCAGAAGTGTGCACTGCAAAATTGAGAAAATGGACTTGAGGCCTTTTACTTCCGAAGTAGGGATATAGAAAGTGACTACAAGGAGAAACAGCGTGTTACATTATTATCAAGTCAACTCAGCATTATAGTTCTGTAATCAGGGGCAAAGTCTCTGGAGAAATAGGGTACCCACAGTCTCCCCAACGGAATAATTGAAAATGATTTGTAGGCACCATCCGTAGTAGTCTGTACTAGCTAGTAATCTAAATTTAGTAAGTGAGATTGCTAATAACAAGGATCCATTGTCAGTGATCGTGACCCAACGTCACTACATACGTTTCTTTCGAATACTGTTCTTAGCGTAATAGATAGGTCAAAACCTATTTTCAAACTTCTTTCCTGATGGTCACTTAGCACATAAGAAAAAGTAGGTACATAATTATCTAAAAAACAACACAGAAAGTAGAAACCTATTTAGAAACTAAAATTTTATGCAATTGGGACAATAATTTCTTTTAAAAAACCATTGAAATACATAAACCAATTAAAACAAACTATTTGAAATATACAAATCTGATTCATACCTGCAAGTCACAGAAGGAGCGCCAGTTGTCCAGCGAATATCGTATGTGAACTGATTTGTGGAAGTCGAGATTGACCACTCGGACGGTGCCCGCAATGGCGCACGTTGAGATGTCCTTGACCATGGCGTTCTCCAGACACACGTACTGCCGCCGCACCTTGTCCAGGAAGTCTGGAGCGCCTCCGGGCTGCTGGAACAGGGGCATGAGGGCGCGATCGGGCCGCGGCAGACTCGAGATGGAGTTGTTGCCGACAGACAGGTCGGCGTTGTGTAGGTCCTCGTACGCGGACGTCGGCACCTTGGGGATCTCATCGAGGAAGGTTCGTACGTCAGCCAGGTCGAGGCCCAGCACGTCGGCGAACCGGACGATCTTCTTGCGGCCGGGCGTGCCGGGAGGAGTCTTGCCGGTCTTGAGAGACGAGCAGCGCTGCACTCGCTGCGGTCGTTCTTCTTCTTCGTCGTCGTCGCTCTTGTCTACCGTCACGCTGCACTTCTTCCTCACGGTCAACTTGTTCGTCTGCTCCGGCACGTTGCTGACCGTGCTGACCGCAGGGTCTGCCTCACATGCGTCGACGACGACTGTGACAGATTCTTCGTTTCCTCCTTCTACTTTGCACGTGTCAATATCAGCCGGACACTTTTTATCCGTCTCACATGCATCAAGGGCAACAACATCTTCTTTGCTTTCATTGCAAGTGTCTATATCAGCGGGACACTCTTCATTGCTTGCATTACATATATCTAGGTCAACCGGACACTCTTCATCTGTTTCACATGCATCGAGGGCAACAACATCTTCTTTGCTTCCATTGCAAGTGTCTATAGTCACACGTGAGACCTCCGTACTAGCCGCCTCAGGGGCACATTCTATAACACGTTCGCTCAACAGAACGAACGTGCTGCAATACGTCTCTCCGCTCTCATCAGAAGTCTTCTTCTGTCTCTCTCGATTCATCCTCTCATTGTCAGAGTCATCTTCCGTCATGCTCTCCTCGCTCTTCTCCTCCTCCGTCCTCTCCGGGCTAATTCCCGCATCCTCTGCAATGCTTTCAGTCTCTTGTTTCATCTTACTAGCCTTTCCATTGAAATCTCTTCTCGTTCGTCTTGTCTCGCCGCAGCTAAGCGTAGTTGAGGTAATAGTCGGTTCTGCGCAAGATTCTTCTCCCCCTTCCCGGTGTCCGTTGAGCTTCCGCACTTCCGGACACGGGAAGTCGAAGCTCTCCGGGTCGTAGTAGTTCCCGTCGGAGCTGTCGCTCCCCGGGGATGTTGCCGTGACTGCCGAGACGCATCCGGACTCCACATCACTCTTATCCTGGCCGTTGAGGAGGATGTGCTTGAGCTCGGCTTCAGTCGCTTCTTCCTGTGGAGAGAGTGATGTTTGTTTTACACGTCAAGGACGAAATGATAAGAACTGATCCAGTTTAATTGTCTAATCCTCCAGCAGTACAAGAGTACAGCTTTCAAAGATTGCAACGACTAATTCTACTTTCCTGTAATTCAGACGTATAGGACAGTCTAATTTGGCCCTCAAAGGTTCAATTACTCAAAGGTAAAATTACAAAGTAAATTTAAATTTAAATAATTGTGTAAGTGTTCTACCAACATTATTTGGGATTTTAGATATTTTTAAACTTTTTTAGACAGTTAGATTTTGGGAGCATTTAAATTTGAAGATTGTTTCGATGACTCGACAACTGGCACTACATGTTACCTGCGGACTGCCTGGGCTGTCGAGGTCGAAGTCATAGTATATGTCGGACTCTGAGGACGTGCTGTGCCGCGGCTGGTGGAGCGTCGGATGTGAGCAGTGCTGCGACGTGAGCCAGCTCTCTTCCGTCTCCTCGGACTCGGACGTGCCGCCGAGGTGGTGCAGGCGCGTCTGCAGGCGGCGCGCGAACGCCTCCGCCCGACCGCGGCAGCTCATGGGGAGGAAAGCACCGATGCCGCAGGATCGGTGCTCGGCGCTCATCCGGCCAAGCGGCTGGGAACATAAGATGACAACATACTGATCATAGTTTGCACTGAGAGGTGAACAACTAAAAAAAATCAGTAGACACAATAATTTTTTTTTAAATCAGAAAAAAAATCACAACTCATTTTATTTTAACCAAAAAAAATATCACTAAAAAATCTAAAATCACAATAAATTTTAAAAAATTACATTAAATAATTTAAAAAATCATAAAAAAAAAATTAATAAAAAAAAAATTAAAAAAAAATAATAAAATCAGATGAGTACACTAAAATGTTGAGGTTTCCACCATTTGTTGTTCAGGACAATTCAGGACAGCCGTCATTTCTGTGTTTTTGGTGTTATTGGTGTTATTACCTGTGTAATTGTAGGCTCCGGAAAAATCTTTACATGCACAATAATCGCTCAATTTATTAAAATCCAACATTTAGCCACGAACGGCAGTATGGTAAAACTATGGTTTTAAGCTCGTCTTTATGCTAATGACCTTCACCTATTATAAACTCACTATCGCACAAACCATTTGATAAAAAAAACAGTTTAATTATCATTGTCACTAAATTGTAATCAACAAACATTTAACGTAACGTACACATTCAAGATATGAATTAATTACTAAGTAAAGTCAGGGAATCTTTCAGCCTGTCCACCCAGATAAGACTAAAAGGCTCGCCATCTTGCTTTTTAATAAAATATATTTTTAATATATTATTTTGATTTATTTATTATTTTTTGAACCCTAGGAATGCTTAGATTAAAAAAAATGTTTCATATTTACGATTGTTTCCTATAATATTTTTACAAGACCCATTATTTGATTAATTTGTAATTTTTGTTTACAGATGTGAAGAAAACGACGTTTTTATATGACAATTTTTGGAAATGAATTCGGTCGAAAGGAGATCAAAAAAGATACATTTAGAATAAGTATACCCTGGACACTATTCTGTAACTTTATCTGATGAAATGAAACGGAATCGGGACGTTTTCTTTTGTTCCTCATGTTAATTTGACCTAAAAACAAATGGCGAAGCTCCCTGTCCATCAGAACGGCTTACAGAATAGCCCCCCCGGAGTGACAGCCGCTGTCAGAACTGATTGAAAACTGATCCAACAGCTGTGTTCCCGGACAAGCTAAGCTGATGCAGTGACGTGAACTCTCTGCTGCATGCCCGCGTCTTGCGTGGGGTCACCTGCTATTAATACAGAACCGAAAATAAGCCTCATCAAGCACGGCGCTAGAGAGTCGGCCACTAGCTTGGCCACTGATCAAGGGGGCAGAAGAAAGAAATGGAATACTCAAAGCCGCGTCAGCTAGAGAAGAGTCCTGCTTAGCATGGACCGGCCAATCCCTTGTCACCCTTGCTTTACACGACCACACTCAACTTCCAAAAAAGGTAGCATTTGTCGCCTAATGGCCGGTTTTTCTATACTCTTTTCAAACTGTAAGGATGAACCATCGCTTTGAATGACAATATTCATAACATGAGATAAATTCATTCAGAAAACGCATGTTTTAATTTTAAAACACACATGTTTAAAACATGTTTTTAACTTTTTTTGTTTTTAGCTTTAACTTTTTTTTTTTTTTTATACGATATGAGATGATGAGGAATTTTTTAACAAAGTTTTCGTAAAATAATTTTGTTAAGAATACAGCAGTGTGTGAATACAGCAATTTTCTGTTGAAATTGTTGGTGCGGATTAAAAATAATTTAGAAGATAATTGTAATCTTAGATGGGCTAGTTTTTTCTTACATTGTATCATTGTGGATAAATTGTGGTCAAATAGGGGCTAGAAATGATAAAAGACGTGGGAAGAAAGTACAACTAAAATTGTGAAATTCTATCGATGTTTAATCAATCATTGATCCAAAATAAGTCTAAAATTAGAAATCTGAATATCAAAACTATATGACTTTCTAAAAGTTGGTTTCCTCAGTCAATGCTACTAATAGACCACAACCTGGCTCCTTTCATCTTTTGTCTTCATCGTCATCTCCAGTAGCCCTCATAATCATTCATGGACGCGAAACGACATTGGCCAAAAACGACCAACGACCAAAAATATAATACATTTTCCAAAGTCCTAAATCATTGAATAGTCTAGCGGCCGAGTCTCTAAAAACTCGTTTTCTTACATCATAAAATAACGTGTGAATGAAACTGTGCCTGCATGAGCATGTTAAGGCCAATACATATCACGTGACTTTATTTCTCTACATCCGATCAAACTAAATAGTTACCTTTGAGTACATACCTTACATCGTTCATGTTGAGTAATCCAAGGTGATTTATGAAGGAAATTCACTGCATACTGGAGCTTATCAATATTTGCAGTCAATATTATTTAATTTTGCAGTGGTTTTATAATAAAAACAACACAAATATCGTGTATACGTACGCGTGTGAAGACTGTCAAAACCAAGTGCTGTTCGTTTAAACATTACATTCATAATAGTGGATATAATTAATATCTCAACATTTCGTTGGAAAGATGAAGAAAGAGCGCATGTTTTGTTGGCAAAATTGTGTCAGGTTTGTGATGCATATGTGCCCTTTTATTAGATTAAAGTTTGCTGTTCTTGGCAACTCATAGGATTTCCTTAAACTTCAGGTCTTGATTTGAGAATATTTAGGTGCAAGGAAGTAAAATCAATCATCTAATAAGTTATTTTCGCAGTTCTTTTCTGCGTAGATTTGTTCCAACAGATGTGTCCTAACTTATCTGATGAGTGAGAAGTATTTGCATAGAGGTAAGAAGGGTTGGTATTTGCTAAACTGAACCCTTCCAAATGAAAATGTGTAGCTTTTTGGTTGAAGAGTCACGTGATATGCAGCCACCTTAAACACAACAGGTCCTAGCACTGGCGCTTGTTGACCTCTCCTCTACACGCCGCTAGCTCGTGGTCGGAACCAGCATGGAAATGATCCGATTACAGCGACACAACAAACACGGCGAACTCCGACCTCGAAAGGTGAATGAAACTTGGTTCGCTCGCCCAAGGTCCTTCAGTCGTCGCCCAGATAACAACACGTATCTCGAGCTGAGAATAGAGATGGATTGAGATAGGTCAATAGTAGCGCGGAGTTGACATGTTTTATATCTCTGTCTTATTATGATGCATTGTGTTGATGTTGCGTATCTTTCCTTTTAAATCTATGGTCGGTGACAGACAAAGATGAACCCTGTTAAGCATTGCCAGGTATAGGGCGGCCCATGGTAGAGCGAGTTTTTGCCTGTCATTCATAGTATGGTATAATTGTGCGAATGGTATTTGTGCGAGTATTTGTGTGTTTGGTTGGGGCTTAGACTAAATTCTAAGGTTGGGGTCTTAGAAATGCAACACAGTACGATTTCCCATTTTGTATAGGATCTCTTGTCTATGTATCCCAAGATAAATTCAAGTGAAACATTACCTTGATATAGTTATAACTTTTAAACCATTCAATTTATAAAAATAAAAAAACGAAAAATATATTGCGCTGCGTATTCCCACTTGAGTCAACGTAAGATACGTATAGACATATTTGTATACATTATTCGGAATCAGTAAAAAAAAAAATATTACGGTATCAGTCGACCTTGGGTTCCATGTTTAATCTGTAGATTCCCGACCGCGGAACTTCTGTCAATGTCACCACAAAATGGCGTCGTGTAGGGTAAATTCCACTTGGACAGAGTGTTCTTCCTGTGGGAAATTGCAGACCACGCGTGTGCTGACCGCAACAGCCACATGGCAGATAATGCAAGGCGTTAGGCAAGACGAGCAATCCAGCCATTGTAGTTGCCATCCAGCCAAACATTTTGCCACTGGCGATAAACTAGCGTTTGATACCAAAATAATCATAATTTGAAGCGTTCATCGACTGATCAAATTGTCACAGTAATGACTAATCCCCATAAAAAACACTTCGTGTAAAAATACCAGCCAAGTCTCTTCAACTAAAAAAAAAATATGAAATCTAAAAATTCTGCACTGAAAAGTAATGATATCAAAAAATTTGCCAAGTCAAAACTTTATTTGAAAATCAAAAAATACTTGGCGCATCGTGTACATAAATAGCTTGGAAGTATAAGCCAATTATAAATTATACATGAAATATACATACATAGTATACCTATAATGCCCTAAAAAAAACGATGCGCCAAGTATTTTTTGATTTTCAAATAAAGTTTTGACTTGGCAAATTTTTTGATATCATTACTTTTCAGTGCAGAATTTTTAGATTTCATATTTTTTTTTTAGTTGAAGAGACTTGGCTGGTATTTTTACACGAAGTGTTTTTTATGGGGATATCACTCCTTTTTTTAGTTTATTCTAACAACTTGTGACACATATGAAATGAACAATTACTAAATTCTTTTAAAAAATCATCACCCTTTACAATTTCGTTACCACTAATGAATAGCAGCGTATGGTCCTAAATAATTGCTTTAAATGATCTTTCACGAAGAATAGCAAAGGTTTCATTCCAATCAGTCAACCCAGTTCCGAGATATGGAAACACTTCGGTTTTCAAAATGGCTGCTGAACTTACTGCACTGCCACATAGAATGTATATCTATAAATGATGTGTATCATTTTAGGCTTTCTGAATACGTATTTATTATAATATAGGAGGGGATTATAATAATTTTTTAAATTTGAATGACGTCATTTCCGGTCTCATAAATAGGAAAATTCTATTTGTACTGTTCATATTCCATAGAGATGACCTTCCGAATCGTTTGGCGGTAGTTTCATACCGATCAGTCAACCAATTTTCAAGATATGACGTTACTTCCGGTTTAAAAATGGCGGCTGAAATCTCTGACCCTTGAATTATAATTTAAACTTGATAAAATTTTATTATAAGCCGTCTCAAATAGTATATTTATTGTATCAAAATGTAAATTTGTAAGATTTTTAAAATGTGTGACGTCATTTCCGGTTTCGGTATGGGAAACTGCAAATATTATTAATGATAATACATAAAGTTGACCGTCTAAATTGTTTAGCGCTGGTTTCGTTCAAATCTGTTTAGCCGTTATTGAGATATGATGTCACTTCCGGTTTCAAAATGGCGGCTTCCGGTTGGTTTTATAATAAGTCAAATGAGATATCAAAAGTACATACGTTACAAAAATATCAAAATAATCGGATCAATCTTTGTTGCCGAAATGCCAATCGATGTATTTCAAATTTCGTGACGTCATTTCCGGTTTCATTAACAAAATGTTTAGTCTTTTGCTACTGATAATGCATATAGTTCACCGTCCGAATCGTTTGGCGCAAATTTCGTTCCGATCGGTCAAGCCGTTGACGAGATATGACGTCACTTCCGGTTTCAAAATGGCGGCACAAAAAATTTATGGGGTGAAGGTTAAATCAGACGCCAAAAGTGCACACGTGGTAAAAATGTGAGATCAATCGGTTCAGCCGTTTAGGCTGTGGCCTTGTTACCGGATTTTAGCTCCACCCTACTACTACTACTACTGAGATTATTATGAAAACCGCCCTAAAACACTGTTTTCACGGCCCTCTAGCGCGCAAAGGGCGTAACCTATTGTTCCCAAATTTGGTATATGTGGTGGGGTGGGCCATAGCTCGAAATTTAGATATTTCGCAACAATGTGAGATTTTCCAATTTTAAGATCCAGTAGGCCGAAAATGCCATTTTGATGCTTACAGTAAAAGTGGGTTTGCTCCAGCCTTTATATGAGAGTGTGCGCGCGCCGTACGACTTGGCTGGCGTGGAGCGACCGCTCCACTAGATGAGACCAACAAATTTAGTTAATTTTTTTTTTTAGCTAATTCGGTAAATAAAGCGAAGAAATAAAATAACATTTTCAAATACTTGGAAATTACTAGCCTGGAAATCCTTCAAATCTTTGGCTTTGGAAATCTTTGTAATCTTACTTCGGAAATCTTAAAAATCTTTTGAAATCTTTGAAAATCTTTCGAAATTTTAGAAATTTAGGAAATCTTAAGAAATATTTGAAAATCCCAGAAAATCTGAACAATCTTGTAAAATCTGCGGAAAACCCAGGAAATCTTTCAAAATCATTAGAAATCCTTGGAAATCCATGATATCTTTGGAAATCTGTGAAATCTTTAACTTCGGAAATCTTTTGAAAACTTGGAAATCCGAAATCAGGTACACCAAAAACTATTAGTTGTTAACCCCTCGCCTTGGTCTACCGTTGATCTGATAATAAGAAAACAACATTGATACGCATAATCTAGGAGGTAATTGAGTTGTCGATCGACAGTAGACAACAGTTATATGATTGCGGAGCAGCACTTGGTATTGGCAATGCACGAATGACAACGACTCCCTTATCAAAGTATTCATGTTACGGATTTCCTATTACTTGATCGTACAGGATGTTCCGTGGGAATGAGTTTACAAGTGCTGATTCTTTAGTACAATAGTGCAGTTTTACGTTGTCGCTAGAAGGCAATACAAATATTACGACAGCATCAGATTCTACGAAATTGATGGTTATTATCACATTTCTCGAAACGTTTACTCATGTAAAGAAATGGCAGAGCAGGGCAAAGTTTCATTATCAACTTGCAATCTCATCCTATACAGCCGAATTGGCACAGACTTCTTCAACTAATTGAATGAAGGTTTCCTTTTTATAATTTCTATTTCTATTCGAGATCGAAACATTAGTTAAAAATTAGCAAACACGGCACAACAACAAAATTATTTGATCTATACGGACTTAATAAATAATCAGGAAATAAATTATTCATGGTCATAATAACAAGAAAATGAAATCAAATAAAGATAAGACTAGAAATATACAAACCACAAAATTAAATTTAAAAAAAGCATTACATACAAATATAAAATTAAACACACTTTTGTGGTACACTAAACAAATCATAAATCGGTATGTGAACGTGTGGTGTTCAGCCAAGATGGGGAGCCTCACATATAAATAAGACACTGGGTATAGAGAATATACTTGTCTTTATTAGAATCCTGACGGTGCCGGAGGCTACCGTGTACAGAGCTCAGGTGCGCTCCGGGAGCGACCTGTACCGTTGAATGTCCAGAGGATCACTGCCTTGTTCCTCCCCAACCTAGACGCAAAGCATTGCAAGATGTAAACCATCAGCTGTATGAAATGTAGGTTAGGCTGGCTACCTGCCCCCTGTACGTGCCGCCAACACAGGGATGGGTTCTACTAATTGACATTGCTATTTATGACATAGAATTGAGTTGATACAATGACAATAGCATCTTCTAACAGGTAGTTGAATGTGAGTTGAACAATACACTGGGGTTGAGATGTGCATCAGGGCGGCCTTCCCACGATCTCTGTACAGTACATACTCCCCCCAGACAAAAGTTTGAATGATACATTATATACTTTTTTCTAATCCTTTAAACTGTACTGTATTATCCTAATCGTATTTAAATTAACTTACTAGATCAATTAATATGTATTTCCCACTCATCAAACATGACACTGTTGTGCAACGAAATGTTCTCTTACATCATGTTATTTCCAACGAGTAATGCAAAAATCCATTACATACATGAGTACAACACAAACGTCTTATATTACGAAAATATCCCATCTTTTACTCTTCTACCTAGGCATTGATACATACATACTCTACCATCAAAATCACACTCTTATTTAAAGTAAATTTACCATCAATACCCTACATGTTGAATAAGTACATAGACACATTATTATTGGTATAAAACCATCTGGTACTATACTGCACACACACCATAATTGAGATATGGTTATTCCAACATAGTTTTGAAGTGTATTATCCTATTCTAACATAAACATGGATCAAGTCAACACGAAAATACACTATACCCTGTTCGTCTAGAACCATTCGACACTTGTATAACTCGTACATGAAACACATGACACAATAACATTATCAAAAATTCTCTCAAGAAACAAAGCAAACATGACATAAGTTCTTGGCAAAAGTTCATGTCGTAATGCATCACGCACATGACCGTCAAGCTGTCCCTCTGGCTCTACTCTTGTGCTTGATTTGCCAGCAATATGGCTTGGTTACTGATGTTATCTCGCCGCTGTGCACTTGCTGGAGCACATGTGTCGCAGGTATTGTATTCACGCGCACTGACCTGTCACTCAAATTCATCGCTGCATATATTTCGTCGCGCTCAGACGTCGCCACCTCTGCGTCGTGCTCCGGCGTCGCCATCTCTACGTCGTGCTCCGGCGTCGCCATCTCTGCGTCGTGCTCCGGCGTCGCCACCTCTGCGTCGTGCTCCGGCGTCGCCATCTCTACGTCGCGCTCGGGCGTCGCCACCTCTGCGTCGTGCTCAGGCGTCGCCATCTCTACGTCGCGCTCGGGCGTCGCCACCTCTGCGTCGTGCTCAGGCGTCGCCATCTCTACGTCGCGCTCGGACGTCGCCACCTCTGCGTCGTGCTCAGGCGTCACCAACTCACCGTCGTACTCTGGCGTCGTCAACTCAGCGTCGCTCTCAGGCGTCGCCAGCTCAGCGTCGTACTCTGGCGTCGTCAACTCGGCATCGTACTCAGGCGTCTTCAACTCGGCGTCGCACTCAGGCGTCTTCAACTCGGCGTCGCACTCAGGCGTTAAATTGCCGTCGACATGTTCTTCTCGCGGGAAGCGCCTCGCTTCATCGCGCCAATTACTGAACGACGCCGCCAACGGGCGGTTGAATCGGGCTGGACGTTGTTGTTTTTGACTCCCCCGTTTCCGCGCATTCATACAATGGCGTATCTCGCGAGGGCGCTGGTCGTGGTTCCGCCACTTCTGCTGAGTGTTCGCCTGCTGAATCTGTTGGCGTCCGGATGTTGATGTTCCGTCTTTGATCGCCGCAACAGCCTTGTTTGCACCTCCGCGCGTGAACCAGTTGGCGTCGTACCGCGTTGCAGTTGGCATCTTGTGCTGACGAAATGCTACGACGTCGTCCAAGCGTTGCAGCTTCCGGATGACGTCCTCCATAGAGAGATTGTCTGCTACCAGCAACACGTTGGCAATGTTTGCTGGCAGCAGTCTCACGATCCTGTTGATCACGATGTGATGTGGCAGAGGCGGAGTGACGTGCTTTAGCTTCCTCGTCCACATGACGAAGAAGCCCAACATTGTCGGATGTTTTTCCTTATTGTAAGTGTCGGCGTACAGGTCTTGCATCAGACGTTCCTGCCGTTCGTCCGACCAGAACATGTTCACGAAGGACCTGCGGAACGCGTCGTAGTCATCTTCCCAGCACTCCCGTACCGCGTATCCCCAGTCGTAGGGGACACCGTCCAGGTGCGCGACGACGAAGTCCACATACTCGTCGTCGGACCAATCGAACCGGCGCAGATGCGATTCCATCCGATGTAGAAACTCCATCGGCTGGACGGTGCCGTTGTCCGCGAACCTCGGCAGCGGCACCTGTGGCAATTGCATCGCCGCAGGTTGCGTGTAGTGACGCGCCACCCGTCCGTCCCGCACCGGCGTCTCATCGCTCGTGTGGAGGGAATCTCGCGACATGTTTTGTTCACTCGCTCCACTACGCCTCAAAAATCCTGATTGTTAACTGCCCTCAGCGATTGAGTACGTGGCAGCGGCATGTTCAACAAAGTTCACCCAGAATGTTTACACATAATCAAATGTCACTAAAAATCACTTTAAACACGAATTAATAAATGTTCACACAGAATATAATCACTAAAATAGAACTCTCACAGCGGGTGGAGGTTCGACCACGTTGTGCGCCAGTTGTGGTGTTCAGCCAAGATGGGGAGCCTCACATATAAATAAGACACTGGGTATAGAGAATATACTTGTCTTTATTAGAATCCTGACGGTGCCGGAGGCTACCGTGTACAGAGCTCAGGTGCGCTCCGGGAGCGACCTGTACCGTTGAATGTCCAGAGGATCACTGCCTTGTTCCTCCCCAACCCAGACGCAAAGCATTGCAAGATGTAAACCATCAGCTGTATGAAATGTAGGTTAGGCTGGCTACCTGCCCCCTGTACGTGCCGCCAACACAGGGATGAGTTCTACTAATTGACATTGCTATTTATGACATAGAATTGAGTTGATACAATGACAATAGCATCTTCTAACAGGTAGTTGAATGTGAGTTGAACAATACACTGGGGTTGAGATGTGCATCAGGGCGGCCTTCCCACGATCTCTGTACAGTACAAACGAAAAGGATTGGCTGCTTGTCAGGTTCCTTGACAACCAATCCTTGTTATTATCAATGAAATCAGAGCTCATCTACTAGAGTTAGATGACGAGTGTGAATAGACTTCATGGGATGATGTCATCAAACCTTTTTCTGCCAATCCGTTTCTCTGGAAAACCGTTTTATCTTTTGTTGGGTGTACAGTCAGGGAAATTAGATGGTTCAGCCTCTCTCTGACCCATATCATAAACATGTTTTTATATGGAGCAGAGACAGATAGAGAGTAACCATCTAATTTCCTTGACTATACCTATGTAAAAAATCAGGATAATGAGAGTTAAAAAATGATAAATCAAAGAATCGAAAGTGGTTTCAGCAACTCTATAGCAATTTGCACTGGTTCTGTTTTTAGTCTTGAGGTATAGAACATGTTTCCTTGACATCTACACATCTTCTAAAGCGGGCCGACACGTGAATCACACGCCCAGTACGCATGCGCGATGCTCGTGATATTTGACAGGTCAACCCTGCTGTGCAGAGGTCACGGCGCGATACGGAGGTCAAGACATGACATGATTCATGCGCACTCTTCCAGACTTCAACCTCGTGGCCCGCTGCGGTTGATTATCACGACGAGAAGGTGAGAAACCCTCCCAGCATTTGTCCAGCACGCATGCGCGACGCTCGTGATATTTGACAGGTCAACCCTGCTGTGCAGAGGTCACGGCGCGATACGGAGGTCAAGACATGACATGATTCATGCGCACTCTTCCAGACTTCAACCTCGTGGCCCGCTGCGGTTGATTATCACGACGAGAAGGTGAGAAACCCTCCCAGCATTTGTCCAGCACGCATGCGCGACGCTCGTGATATTTGACAGGTCAACCCTGCTGTGCAGAGGTCACGCCGCGATACGGAGGTCAAGACATGACATGATTCATGCGCACTCTTCCAGACTTCAACCTCGTGGCCCGCTGCGGTTGATTATCACGACGAGAAGGTGAGAAACCCTCCCATCATTTGTCCAGCACGCATGCGCGACGCTCGTGATATTTGACAGGTCAACCCTGCTGTGCAGAGGTCACGGCGCGATACGGAGGTCAAGACATGACATGATTCATGCGCACTCTTCCAGACTTCAACCTCGTGGCCCGCTGCGGTTGATTATCACGACGAGAAGGTGAGAAACCCTCCCAGCATTTGTCCAGCACGCATGCGCGACGCTCGTGATATTTGACAGGTCAACCCTGCTGTGCAGAGGTCACGCCGCGATACGGAGGTCAAGACATGACATGATTCATGCGCACTCTTCCAGACTTCGACCTCGTGGCCCGCTGCGGTTGATTATCACGACGAGAAGGTGAGAAACCTTCCCATCATTTGCCCATCACACTTGGACCTTCAGAATGCGAAACATTGCGCTCTAATACGTGTCTTATATTACGTGGACCGTATGTAGCGAATTATCATGGTCGGAATATGACGAAGGTATAATATGTTAATAGAATCAGCGGTATATGCTCTGTACATTTTTATTGGCAACGTTTCGCCGACGAGGCAGTCGGCTTCTTCAGGCAGGACTTGACTACTTGACAAGGGTGCTAACAAGAGTACCCTGGTGGAGAGTACTCCACCAGACTCGGCGAGCACAGGGCGGCGGTCCGTCTCCAGGAGCCCAACTCCTCCCTCGCCCAGCACGCGGAAGCCGAGGGACATACCATTAACTTCGACGGAATGAAGTCCCTCGCCGTGGTCCCCCCTAAAAGCTGGCGGACCATCAGGGAGGCGATCGAGATAGAACGCCGCCCGCATAACATGAACAAGCGGGATGACTCTATACGCCTGCCGCACGCGTGGAAGCCGGTGATGGCTATAATCACCGTGGCGCCGACAGAGCCACCTAATAGAGGTAACGTCCCTGCTGAAAAATCTTAGCAAGATCTTGCTAAGATCTTGCCAAGATCTTAGCAAGATATTGTAAACAAGATCTTAGCAAGATCTTGCAAGAACTTAGCAAGATCTTGCAAGAACTTTGCAAGATCTTGCAAGATCTTGCAAGATCTTGGCAAGATCTTAGCAAGATCTTAGCAAGATCTTGTACATTTTGCTGCCAAAAAAACGTTAAAATTTCATAAAAAAATAAAATTTTCTATATTTATGAATACTCATTTGCATTCGGGAAACCTCTTCTGAAGTATTGGACAAGGTTTGATTACACATTTCAATTATAAAATCCCGTGGAACCGCCGTGTTTTGAACCTGCGATCTCGTGGTCCGTAGTCGAGCGTCTTACCGAGTAGGCCACCGGTGCAGACAAGACTTAGCTGCGCTAATAGTGACCCCATAAAAAACACTCCGTGTAAAACTACCAGCCAAGTCTCTTCAATTAAAAAAATAGAAGAAATCTAAAAATTCAGCACTGAAAAGTAGTGATATCAAAAAATTGGCCAAGTCAAAACTTTTCAAAAAATACTTGGCGCATCGTGCATATAAATAGTATAGAAGTAGGCAGGAAATGAAATGTACTCATCTACACATGTCCTAAAAAAACGATGCGCCAAGTATTTTTTGAAAAGTTTTGACTTGGCCAATTTTTTGATATCACTACTTTTCAGTGCTGAATTTTTAGATTTCTTCTATTTTTTTTAATTGAAGAGACTTGGCTGGTAGTTTTACACGGAGTGTTTTTTATGGGGATATCACTCCTTTTTTCAGTTTATTATTACAACTTGTAACATATTGTGGCTCCAAAGATTATAATTCTTTAAAAAAATAAGATTTTGTGATTTGGTTGCTAAGAAAAGTTGTGCTTGTTACTGTGTTAATGCTATAAATAATATGTTACAAAGTATAGCAAAAGTTTCGTTCCAATCGGTCCAGCCGTTCTCGAGTTACGGCATCACTTCCGGTTTTCAAAATGGCGGTTGACATCACTGCCACCTAAAATTTGTATCTATAAATGTTATGTAACATTATAAGCCTTCTGAATATGTAGTTATTGATATAAGAGATGATTTTAGTCAGATTTGTCATTTTTATGACGTCATTTCCGGTTTAGGTTATAGAACATTTCTTCTTTCACTATTGGTATTCCTTAAAGATGACCTTCTAAATCGAATGGCGCTAATTTCGTTCTAATCGGTCCAGCCGTTTTTGATATATGACGTCACTTCCGGTTTAAAAATGGCGGCACAAAAAATTTATAAGAACAAAGGTATCATCAGACGCCAAAAGTGCACATGTGGTAAAATTTTCATATCGATCGGTTCAGCCGTTTAGGCTGTGGCGGTGATAGTAACGTTTCCTGATATCTGAATCTGAATCATCATCAGATAGCTTTTAAAAGGGGTGTAATTTCACTGTTTTCACGGCCCTCTAGCACCCAAACGGCATAACGTATTGTTCCCAAATTTGGTATATGTTGTCAGGTGGGCCATAGCTCGAAATTAAGTTATTTCGCAACAATGTGAGATTTCCCAATTTTGAGATCCAGTAGGCCGAAAATGCCATGTTGTTGCTTACAGTAAAAGTGTTTGGTCTGCTCCTCAGTTAATTAGGCATTTACGGTATGTTGAGTGAGTGTGAGTGTATAGTACGACTTGGCTGGGTGGAGCGACCGCTCCACTAGATCATATTGAGTTTTCATATTTAAGTGAACATATTTATATTATTTAGTGGATCATTATATTGTTATTAACATGATAAAATAGGAGAAACGATAAATATTAAGATTTATTTATAAATTAAATTGATCTGTGATATTTCCCCATAAAATATATCAGCTCACGCTCTGTAGTATAATTACTATAGTTTATTTTACTAGGTGATGTGGTGCAAATTTTCTAAGTCAATGAAGTAAAAATTCTGTAGTTTATATACCTTACTACTACAAATACTGTAGTAAAAAGTCAATGAAGATACTTCAGAATTTACTAAACTACAATATAAATCGGCTATAGTAAACATACTGTAGATTACACTTTTCTTTACTACAGATGAGATACTATAGATTTTCAATGAAGTATATATACTACCTATAGAACTTACTATAGCAAACTTATTCTGTCTGTAGTCAAAGTACTCTAGCTACATACTTCGAATTACTACAGTGAAGTACGTTCCCTATAACTTTACTATAGAAAACTGCAGTATATATCGCAAGTAGTAAAAACACTATAGTACATACTTAGAATTATTATTATTATTTATTTATCAACAATTACTACAGTAGGTCAAGTATATTTACTCCAGAGTAAAAAACAGTCTATTTCAGCGGTAGTAAAAATACTGTAGTTTATACTTTAGTTTACCACCGATACTGTAGGATTTACTTCAGTAATCTATGGTATTATGGAGTAAGTTTTTGCATGTACTTCAAGTACTATAGCACATACTATAGTTTACTACACGTTATTACATAATACTTTGGAATACCTACTTCAAAATATACTATAGGAAATTTTCCTAAGGGCCTTAGCAAGATCTTGAAAAAATCTTGGTAAGATCTTGGCAAGATCTTGGCAAGATCTTGATTAGGTCTTGTCAAGATCTTGATAAAATCTTATTAAGATATTACCAAGATCTTACCAAGATCTTGGTAAGATCTTGGCAAGATCTTGATTAGGTCTTGTCAAGATCTTGATAAGATCTTATCAAGATATTACCAAGATCTTGGTAAGATCTTGGCAAGATCTTGGTAAGATCTTAGCAAGATCTTGATTAGGTCTTGTCAAGATCTTGATAAGATCTTATCAAGATATTACCAAGATCTTGGTAAGATCTTAGCAAGATCTTGTTTAATACAAGATCTTGCAAAGACCTTACCAAGATCTTGTCAAGATCTTGGTAAATCCAAGATCTTGATAAGATCTTAGCAAGATCTTGGCAAGATCTTGGTTAATACAAGATCTTAGCAAGATTTTGCAAGATCTTGCAAGATCTTGGCAAGAATTTTCAGCAGGGGTTCCCGACGCCAAGTCACCGCCACTGGGACCTCACACAAGAAGCCGAGCCAAGGCACTTCGAGATACTGCAGTTCAACTTGGCTAGAAGTCCAGATGGCGTAGAGAAAACATCAGACAAAATAGCCTGTTGTAGTAATTTTGTGGAAACATTTTATATTTCTTTCTTTGTTAGAACCCTTGTCAAGTAGTCAAGTCCTGCCTGACGAAGCCGACTGCCTCGTCGGCGAAACGTTGCCAATAAAAATGTACAGAGCATATACCGCTGATTCTATTAACATATCAATAAATGGCTCTGAAACTAATGTTAACAAGGTATAATATATGTATAAACGCGATCATTGCAAAATGTCTCTAATTTGACAGTCCATGTCACTTGTTAAGATAATTAACGAATATTAAGACATACATACTAGAGGTCATTCCTGAGACGTAGGTACACTTGGCCAAACAAAAATTGAACGTTGACCAAATTTGAATGACTTCCCATAACCAATCAAAGCTTGTTATTATCATTGAAATGTGAGGTCATTTATACTAGAGTGAGACAATGAGATCGCTTAGACTGACTTCTGATGGTGCGATCTTACATTTATCAGCCTATCAGATTTATTGAACGTTCAATTTTTGTTTGGCCAAGTGTACGTTAGAAGAACAGAAGAGGTATATAAAAACCAAAAAATAAACGGTTTGAAAAGGAATTATCGGACATTTTTGCACTTCTTCTAATCGGGACGGCCAACAACGACGAGAAGCAAGGGTGATGTAAGTAATGCGAGAGACGAGTTCGGTTCCCGACAACCACTTGAAGGGTTAGTTCCACGGTCAATATACTTGTCAATACTCTTGGTAGATTAACAAAACTTTTATTTACCTAGATGGTAGTGGTACTGACTGCATAATGTAGGTGACGAGCGTTGGCTGAAGAAAGTTTACAATTTGAAATACGTGTGGGAACTTTCCTCTACATTACTGAGGGGTTGGTAGAGTGATGACTGATGGGCATTGCCCGTATGCGAGAATTGAATTGCAGGTAGGTTCGTAAATGGAGTTAAAAATTAACCGATGAGAAACGAGTGCTGTCGACCATTATCATAATTAATTTAATGTAAAATGCTTCCACACCTTTAGGTCACTATAAATTCGAAATACATTATCTTCATATAACGTCAAATGAAAGAAAATTGACAGGGAAGGCAATTACATTTCATTAATCAAATTAAACAGCTGAGCAAAGACAATTGCATTTCATAACAGCTGATCAGCTGATCAAAATCGACGTCATGATTGCGAGTGACGTTTTACCACCCTTACTCCTTGGCTGAAAAATAACTCCATTTACGAACCTATCTGCAATTCAATTCTCGCTGCCCGTATATTGTTGTACACCTAAAGAGTAAGTATAAAAACACACAAACTGTATCAGAGATATGGCGAACTCGTAGTTTTTTTTTATGAATTTGTGTACGTCGTGGTGCTGGTATTAGATGCGTTTTTCCCCATCAAACTAGCTTTAAAAACAAATACGAATTTGATCGAAAAATGTAACTTGACATGTAAAAGTGGCCCATCCCTTCAACACTACAACACTTCAATTATGGCATGTTCCTCAAGTGTTCTAATGCATCCACCTGTAGGCAAACCGACTGATACGCTTATCTAATCTCGCGAGACATCTGTTAGACATCTGCACTCATCTGCCAATCACGTCGAGTGCGAACTCAACTCTGAACTCGATGAATAGGTCTGGTCTACGTGACAACCATCAGGACAGTCTGCAAATAACCGCACAAGAAGCCAAATAATAGACGCATTAATTCGCATGCGGCCAGAATAGATCGCAAACAGCTGGGCGACGTCGAATTATCAAAAGAAAAAACAGCTATTGGCTGAAAATGAGTTTATAGACAGTTCGAACAAAGTGATAATTAAAATTAAAAATAGGAAAACGCTAGGGTGAACGCGTTGTTAATCCAGCCTTTGAAATGCTAAAAATCGTCAGGTACCTTTAAAACGAAGACTTTGACGGCTGAGTAGTGAGCGTGGCCTTGAAGAGAATTTTAATCGATTATTATCAATATCTTATACCAATGTAATTCTTAATAAAAATAAGGCTTTGTACGAGTTTTCAGAACAGTATAATAAAATTAATTTGATTGTTTGGAATGGGTAATTAGTTTTATTTTGTCCTATAGATGTTTAGTGCCATATTTTTACTAATTTTCAGGCACTAAACATCTGCAGGACAAAATAAAAATAATAAACCACTCCCTATGAAATTATTTTCATTGAACTGTTTTGAAGACTCGTACAAAGCCTTATTTTATTACAAATTACATTGGTAAAAGATATTGATAAAAATCGATCAAAAAACTCTTCAAGGTCAAACTCACTACTCAGCCGTCTTAAAGGGTTGAGTCCTATTTCATACTAAATATAATTTCCGGTGAAACCAAGAAACCGATCCAGCTAGAAATCAGTAGGCAAACGAAGATGATGTAAATGAATCTTGTAAATTACGAAAAACACAGAAAAAAGAAAGATTCGTTATCTACAGACTACACTTGTACAAAGGCAGCCGTATTGTCAAAAAACCGAAAAAAATAGTAGGTAGGTAAAGTCAAGGAAACTAGAAGGTTCATACTCTATCTCTCTCTGCTCCATATAAAAACATGTTTATGTTATGGGTCAGAGAGAGGCAGAGTATGAACCATTTAGTTTCCCTGACTGTACCTACTCTTTGGCTTGCTTGTTTACGCAAAGAGTTCTCTGGTGCGGCTAATTGCGCTATACGCTACTACGCTATTAACCGAAATATCTGTACCTAATCTATGGTATAATAATTTTCGAAAATGGCATAAAATAACAGGAGTGAATAGGAGACAATAAATATTCATGTGACTTTATTATTAAGCCAGTTTGTGAGCTCCACCACATTTCCAGTTGTTTACAAATAACTAATTGCAATGTTTACATGACTTCTCGAGAGGGTCATCTGACTTTCAATCTGTGAACTTCGACATTATATATCGAACAAATTAGCAACTAGAAACACTAAACGAAAATATTCGTCATTCCCTACAGTGCGCGTCAACTAAAGAAGAGTCCTGTTTAGCATGGGCCGACCTGACCCTGGCCATGATAAACAGGACTCTTCTTCTTCTTCTTCACTTCTGCAAGCGCGAGCGAATTTGCTGCTTTTTGTAGACACTTTTTGCGATACGATTGGAGACGAAATGGGTAGACCAAATAATTTGAAATTTTAATCGTGATTAGATAAAAGACAAACTTAGGGTTATCCCTTGGTACATTTTTAATTTTTTGCTTCGTTAATTAGTAATAATTAGTGGATTTTGGGTGAAAAATTAGCTATTTTCTCGTCTCCCTGGGTGCCGTATAAAATTAAATTTCAAAAATGTGCCAAGTGATAACCCTAAGTTTGTCTTTCATCTAATCATGATTAAAATTTGAGATCAATTGGTTAACGGGTTTGGTCTCCAATCGTATCGGAAATTTTATCGGTTTGCGCGGTTTTGTTGAATAACCGGCGCCTAATTAACGATGCAATAAGCAAAAATTAAAAAAGGCTACTAATATACAATCGGACTGATCATGTGAACATCCTGTAAAAGTTACACTCACTTATGAAACTATTTTTCTCTCTAAATTTTCTAAAACGGCCGAGCGCTAGTATCACCTTAATGGCACTCGACATCTATGGTCATACTAGCCAGCTTTAATTTATATTCGATGTATGCAGTATGCAGATGACTTAAAGATTTATATGCCAGTGAATAATGTGAGAGATTGTTCTCGACTCCAAAAAGACATTGACAGCCTCGTGAACTGGTGTTCTCAGTGGAACCTAAAGCTTAATATATCAAAGTGTAATGTTATAACTTTCACAAATAAAATTAAACATGTTGTTGGTTTTAATTATACTATGGGTGCTGTAGCCCTTGTAAGGGTTAAATCAGTCAAGGACCTTGGCGTTTTTATTTCTTCTGACTTAACTTACAACTTACACATTGACTTTATGAAATCCAAGGCCCTGAAATTACTTGGTCTGCTGGGAAGGAATTGCTTTACTCCTTTCAGCAAATCAACTAATAGACTGTTGTTTTCTGCAATTGTCAGACCTCAGATAGAGTACGCCAGCACTGTATGGAATCCCTACCATGTAACTAAAATTAAGTCTATAGAGAGTGTTCAGAGACGTTTCGTCAAGTCAATGTGTTTTCATTCTGGTGTAGTATATAATGGTTTGGAGTATGACTCGTTTTGTAAAAATATGAATCTGATACCACTACACGATAGGCGTAAAATGGCTGACATGGTATTTCTTTACAAATTAATGAATGGGCTATTGGATACTGACCTTGTGCAACTTTTAAATGTGTATGTTCCTGTACGATTGTCAAGGTCTCGCCAATTTTTTAGAGTGTCACCTGTCAGAATAGATGTTTTTAAATTTTCTACTATAAATAGACTGCAAGCCACTTTTAATCATTTTTATAACTTGTGTAGTGAATTAGATGTTAATTTTAATTCCTTGACTGAGTTTAAAGCATTAATTTTACGACATCTGTGATAATTTTTACTTGCTTTAAATGTTTAATTCCTTCTGTGATATACCCTATGTTCTTTTTATGTATTCCTATGACTATGTGCAATTTTGTATGTAATATGTGTTTTTATTATATTTGTACTTGTGGGCTTGCCCGTTACAAATAAAGGATTAATAATAAAAAAGTAGTTTTATAATGTTTCAATTTATTATTATGCTATATATTTTCACTCGTTGTACTTTGGCACATAGGCCAGTTAGTAGTTGTTTAAAATTCAGAATTATTCTATTCTTTAATGGCGCCTGACATGGTCAGATAGGCCAGCAGTATTTGTGACTCTCCCCAACGAAGGTTGAGGAAGAAGTCAAACAGGACTCTTCTGCGCACTGTACTTTCTCTCTACTTCTCCAAAAGCTACAGGGCTGGGCTGAGCAATATGATCGCGGCAAAGTCAAACTGTTTATGACAGAAAATAAGAATTACAGAACGAATCTATTCCCGAATAATTACGTCAACAACCGAATGCATGTTCTGTCAACAGAAGTAATTTCCTCCTTCATAGAGGCCCATGCAGCAGCTATGAAAATAACTAAGTTGCAGTTGATCATCAGAAGTCCGGCTATTTCGAGCAATCACATGCACGGGCCAGAAGCCAGCTCTGCGCCGCGTGATCCTGAATAACAATATCACGCTGTCCGTGCAATAGGATCGTTCTAGGTCCGTGGGAGTGGAGCAGTTTCTGCGGCTCGTCGTACTGTCCCTGTCGCCAGAAGCAATAAGAAGGGAAGTCACAGCATTCCCAGCGTAATGAACAGCCGTTGGCATTCCACCGCACATGGACAGTATTGCGAGGAGAGATTGTCACAGGATTCGAGGAGAGAATGAGAATCCGAGGCACAGATTGGAAGGGCAGAAGTGCGTCGGTTGACTTCCCCTTACAAGGGCTTTAGTGGACCATTCCGTCGCCACCATCGACCATGGCGCTAATCCAGTAAGCGGATACACGAATAAAATAGGGAGGGTAAATTGGTAAATATTGGTGGCACAGAGAAATAAGATTTGGCGAGGAAGTTTTGTATACTTTAAAGCGTAGGTACACGGTTTACATTTCTAAATATTCTTCATCTGGAACCCGAACTAGATTTAGGAGATGTACGAAAGAAACACGCACAAGTATCATTCCCATTTCTACAGTTTTGAGTTTTTGATTAATTAATTACCAACTGGAATATTTTCTTATATTGATTTCGAGGAGGTGGGAGGCCCCAACCCCCTGAATCCCCCACAGTAACACAGGTTTCCAGAAAGAGCTACGCACGAATAGCTAACGATTTGGCGATGCCATTTTTATAGCACGTAGGTATCTAGTTGAGTTATACAGTGAGCTGGTAAGTCCATGCCATGTAAATTTGGCGATATCCCAAACTTTCTCACGGACCGATCTTATGGATCTCTCCTTGGATAAACTTACGACTCGAAAAAAGCTAGAGAAATCAGCCATGAGGAAGATAAAAGCAAGTTAGCAACCAATGAGAGAACAGGAAAATCGGTTATTTGAAAGACACAAAATTACGGGTTGCGTGAAGTAGCTCTTTGGCAAACTCTCAGAAGATTTTAATTTAAATATAAAAGCAGATTTAAGTAACTTTTAAAAGTTTAAATGGCAATATCTCATAAGTTGACATTGATTGAACGTGCATTAGCGCCTTGTGTCGGAGAAGATAAACCACCCACGAGAACGTCAGCATAATAATGCACCGCAATGCAACCAACTAAACGCTCAACACTACACCAGTTCAGCGTGTAATCGTCAGTGAAATACTACAGGACGGCTGGCAATAACGCGTGAATGATAAGGCCGATTTGCTTGCGATGTGCTGTGTAGGCTAGACGATGCCAATGTAGACCGCCAGAATGTCAAGTACAAACCCAACCATGTTGATTGAAAATACCTTAGGTACTACAGTGTGATACCCAAATTAATTTAAGTCAATCGGTTACTTGCTGTGTGACAATGTCATAAATTTGAACAAATCTTAGCTCCGTTAAAAATTGAAATTGGTGAGTTTTTTTTACCTGAAACTAAAGCGGTGCAGCGCCGCCAAAAGAAGAACAAATACAAAAAAATGACCTGCTATTCGAACAAATAAGCGATACGTGATGGAGCCACTTCTGGCTGGAAACTTTTTATATGCACTTTTTTATTATTATGTTCGTGTTTCTATAGGGCAGTGAAAAAGGAGAAACAATTGACGATTAAATTTATTTACAAGTTTACTTTTTCAGCCATAACAAACAACCAAAGCAAATTTAATATAATTTATTTATATACATCCCCCGTGATATCCTCCATTATACCCATTAAGTCTAGTACCAAAGAATCCACCAGAGGTCAGTCGTGTACCTTATTTTCTCGAATACACTCCACGATTTCCTTATTACAAACCCTCACTCAACGGATGGAATTTCATAATTATGCGATCATTAGAGGGGGCGGTCCTACTTTCTTTCCCGCCAACGAACAATTATGAACATCGGAAAAGCAAGTCTTAGGCTGCAAATGACTGATAATGACCTGGTGACATGACGTGTGTTGAACCTTTATCTACATTCCAACGCTTTGTCATAACTTTGCTACTACTATGTAGTCAGCATTTGTCGGGCACGAAAACGCTCCGTCGCTCGTCCGTCGCTCGCACGGAGCGTTTTCGTGCCCGACAATAGCCTATACTCCTGTTGCAAAGAAAGGACAGTGTGACATTTACAGCTCAGGACCCCATATCCAGACCGATAACAGTTGGAGGGAGGTCACACTTGCACCCAAACACCCCATTCTCTTTAAGACGGCTGAGTTTGTCCTTGAATAGTTTATTAATCGATTTTTAACAATATCTTTTACCAATGTAATTGGTAACAAAATAAGGCTTTGTACGAGTATTCAGAACAGTTCAATGAAAATAATTCCATCTAGCTTACGGTACCTAATGGTTTATTAGATTTACTTTGTCCAAGTACAGACGTTTAGTGCTCGAAAATTAGTAAAATTATGGCACTAAACATCTGTTGGACAAAATACAACTAATAACTTATTCCAAACTATGAAATTATTTTCATTGAACTGATTTGAATACTCGTACATAGCCCTATTTTGTTAACAATTACATTGGTAAATGATATTGATAAAAATCGATTAAAAAACTCTTCAAGGCCACGCTCACTACTCAGCCCTCTTAAACCACCCTCCAAGCAACGTTTTGCATGGAACACTGTAATATTGCGTAAGGTCATGCCGCCCCCACTCTCGCCCGGAGTTTCGTTTTCATTGATCCCTCTCAAGCACCCCGCGTTCGGGGTGTGGGTGGGTCATCGACCCGTGCCATGGTGACCCAGTAATGCAGTCATGAGATCACGTAGGCCCACAATAGATTGACGGAGATGAGCTGTCCGACATTGTCACGTGATTGTTAATAGGCACCTCGCGTGAATGGAACAGATGATCCCGCTTGTCACAATCACAGCTGAGAGGACGCAGGAAAAAAATACGATGTATTCATTCAGGAAATTGCATCAACATTACTTTCCCGTTGAAGAAAATCGTAGGTACAAAAACAAAAACTTGTAAAAAGACTGCCGAGCGCCTTCCCACCTAAAAGGATTGAGATCTTAAAGAAGGGCCAAGAAATAATTACCCAGATGAATTGGCAGTGGTGACGGTTTGTTCCGATGAATGTGCTGGTGGCCCTGATAAGATGAAGATGACGTTTCAAAGATGAAGGAAGTAACTCCTTCGAAGCGTCGCGAACGGCCCTTATCAGGGCCACCGGCACATTCATCGGAACAAACCGTCACCACTGCCAAGTCATTACACGATGGTTCCGAAAACGTCCACGACATCATATACCCAGATTGTTAAAACTTTTTCGCACTGAAAATTAGTGAAATCATAACGCCCAGTTACTGCCGCCAAGCACAACACTATAAAGTATAAACCTAACGTTGTGCCCAAATTTGAAGAAAAAAACTATGTTCGTATGTTTTAATTGAACATGTAGTACAACCATTTACATTGATTAAAATATGATAACAAAGTCCAATGTTTATTTCCATACATTTAGCCAAAAGAAATGTAAATGTGTGTGAAATGCCTGGTTCAGTACCGAACGGAGAACAAGGAGAGGGTGGGTGTGGGTGGGTGTCCAAGGCGCCGAGCTAAAGGCGAATTTGTCAATAATACGGGGTTTGAGAACCCAATTTCGTAGGTACCTTATTTACGCACGAGTTCCCGTCTTTTCAGTTGCAAAACGTAGGTACAAAAAGACTGGCTGCTGGTTAGGTTCCTTGACAATCAATCCTTGTTATTGTCAATGAAGTTAGAGCTCACCTACTAGAGTTAGATTATGCGAATTAGCACAGACTCCATCGGACGATGCCATCAACAATTATTCAGCCAGTCCTTTTCTTTCGAATACCGTTTATTATTTTGTTCGAGTCGAGTTCGAGTGTGTTTTAAAATATTTGAGCCAATTATAGGTTATCTTCCTGTAAGTATATCGGTAATTCTAATTAGGTACTTATTATGAAAAAGCGATTATCTACATATTACCAGTCAGTAGGATACGTTACAGACAAGAACGAAGATCATTCCATCGCAGGTAATATCACACAAATGAACATGAAATGAATAAGCAATGGAATCTTATCTCTATTTGAGGTTTCGATTTGTCGGGACTGGGAGCACACATTACAAACCAGACTGAATGGTTCACGCGATCATTGCTTGTCAAGATAGCGCCGATATGCACGCAGATGAAAGTGAAGCTCATGAAACACGACGCGGGGCTGTGGACGTGGTTCGCTAACCCAAGGAGCTGTTTTCAAATCATTGCCAACAGAGAATGTAATGAATCAAGCGAAGAGGCAAGCGCACGCACAGCTTTCCGAAAATACCAAACAGAGTTGATTCAAGTCCCGCAATCAATTCAGCCTGCTGAGTGGTAACGCTCTGAACTTGTATTTCGGAGGCCCGGGTTCGATTCCCGCGGCCGTCCTTCCTGACTGGGGTTTTTCGTGGTTTTCCCTCAGTCGACAGGCAAATGCTGGGAAGGCACCTACTAATGGGCCACGACCGCCTCCTTCCCACCTTCCATCCTAACCTACTCTTCACCATCATCTCCCAATCATCATCATAATCATTCATCCGTCGCCATTAGCATCGCTGCAGAACAGTGCGACGTTAAGCCCCAGACAAAAAAATCAGTGTAAAAGTCTTCATCAAAATGGAAATTGCGTCTAAACTGCCTGCAGCCAATTAATCTGGGGTTCTAATTAGAAACGCGCTTAATTAGCGCTTCAGTAACTTGTGTGGCGGTGTAGGGTAGCGAACAAGAGAAGGGAAAAATAAAGTACAGGACTGCCATCGTACAAACGTCAACATTACGAAAATCAAATAAGTCTACGAAAATGTTGATCACGTCAAACTGTGAATGTATCGCACGCACATTCGATCGACAATTTGGTTGGTAGACTAAAATCGCCACGAATATGAATTATTGTTGTAAGTTGTGACGAAAGTTTCAAATTATTGTAACAATGACATTTTATGTCACGAAATCAAGGATTTTAACATGCAATTATTTTCAACGATATTCTCTCCAGAAATGAATTGTAAGTTGATATTGACCTGCATTGACATTGAGACCTAGACAATGCCATCTGAAGGTCACGGGAGGTCACGCAACCCCCCACCCCTATCAATAGGGGTTGTAATATGTAACACATGTACAGACAGTGATGTAACATTGCATAATCTCCAGCGGTTGCATTCACACCCACCCACTCCACCTACTACGCTTTAGGTCACACAGGTCACGAGTACACCCACCCTCTGTACGGGGGTCGTGGGCGGAAGGGGTGGGGGGCAAACCGAGAGAATGAAGATCGCCATGGATGAAGAGGGGTAATGCAACTTTTCTACTGAATTAATCGTGAAACTTGTCAGGTAATCGATTTGTTTGTCATCAAGTCGTGGAGGTTTTCGGAACCTGATAAGATTCAGCACCAAAGAATCAAAACATAATTTTCTGGCTTGACTCACATTTACCATTTAAATTAAAAATAAAAATGGCATGCGCTAAAAACTGTCACGTAGGTGTTTTTGTCTAACATTTAAAAGCGCACGCTCCTCCCCCACCCACTTACCCCACTCACTTACGCCGGCGTCTATGGGGGAGGATGTGATAGGTATTGAACACAACATTAAGTACCCTTGCATCATCCCATTGACACCCACGCCACTGCTTGAAGGTCACAGAGGTCACACGAATGACAGCCACCCTCTAGCTGTAGGGGTGTCTTATTGACCTGGTCAGCATGTAATACGCATTGCCATCGGCTGTATCACGTCTTGGACTCGACTAATTGGGCAAGTGATGTATTTATAAATAGCGCTCTCTGAACCGTAGCAAGTGATTTAGCTGCGGGCGATAGTTCAAGGCAGCTATCAACTGTCTGTAGTTATACTAATTACTGTGCTAGACATATAATTAGTTCATTCAAGATGACAACCTAGAAGCTATCATAAAGTACAGTCCTGACGCAGTGGAATTCAACAAGTTTCATTTTTAGCACCTGAAGAAATGTTTCAATACCTAGAAACACCTTTAAATTATTGTCTTTAAAATCTATTACATGTCACATTGTGGTGTGCATTTTAATATTCATGAACGTCATTGGAAGGTCATACAGCGGGCAAAATGGGGGGAGGAGCATCATGACAATACATTATTGTGAAAATAAAATGTTCGGGTATTTGTAATAGACCACATTTTAAATTATCTTAGTAAGCTCTGCTTTAAAAAAAAGTCATATGCAGTACCGTGATCCTCATATCTATTCATGTTATTATCCATTGTTGAAAAACACTAATAGATACTTGGATCACGGTACTGCATATGAAATTTTTTGAAAAGCAGAGCTAACTAGATAATTTAAAATGTGGTCTATTTATTATTATGATCGCAGAGCCAAGTGGTAGGAAGATAGCTTTGGTCCAGAACAGGTACCATTGCCAGGCGATGACTATAAATAGACTTATCGCCTTAAGTCAAACCTGACACGATCAAATATGTGGTTCTACACTCACTTCAAATTAATAGATACCTTCCTACTTGGTGGGACCAGAAGATTCCTAAAAGTAACCCCCTAGTAAAATGACGTCTGTACCTAATTAAAGAGGGGTGATTATACTAAAGGTGTTTGTTTGGCATTCTGTAAATTCAGATTGTGACGTAATTTTTTAAAGAAAACACCGGTTGCATTATTCAAGTGATTTTAAATAAATTAAAATTAAATTAAAAATATCAAAAGTATAGAAGCGATTTACTAGGTAGTATACCTAGCGTGCGATAAATTATGGTTTATGGTAGGTGTGTCAATAATAATTGGCTTGATTAATAGCTAAGATAAATTATTGTTTTTATAGCAATTTATTATCAAGAGTTGAAGGTAGGACGTTATCAAACTGTCAACCGAAGTACTACCGAAATACGTCTACAAAATTCAAATTCCGAGTCTAATACACCGTCGTCTACTCTTGAATAATAAAATGAACTAACCTTATTTCTTGACCGCTTATCAACTTGTGGTTGTTCTTGACCTTTCTTTGGTCCAAAGCAGAGCACTGTGTTGAGGAAAAACGTGATTATTCCGTCAAAAACACCGCGGGTAAATGAGACCAATCGTCTCGCCCAGTCTCATACACTGCCACGGCAAGGGCGAACCAAGGTCGTAGAGCAATGTGCATTTGAAAATGTCACGTCGACCGCGTTCGGCTGACGGGGATGAATGAAATGTACGCCACAAATCTTTGATTAGATGATATGACACTTCGACACACTCGACTAGAACACTACTGGCAACTGAATTCACGTAATAAGGAGCACCAGCATCCTGTATTTTCTAAGTTCCCGGCGAAAAGTTTGACAGACGATGTTCGAAGATGTCATTTTTTATGGATGGGGTTTGTACTACTAGCGCTGAGCTCAGCGTAGCGGCGAAAATGGAAACAGAATCACAAACTATATTTTCTGTTCTAGAAGGCTGTGGTGGCGGCAGGTGTCCATTTAATTGCTGTCAATATGACAGCTGAATTTAATTTTGCAATATTAAGTAACTAAACAGTATTTATTACATATTTCTGTGTAATGTGAAATGTAAATTAAGTATTTTAAACATGTTTAACATGCGCCGATTACCGGGCGTACTTTATAATCACCGTTATGCTACAGTATCTGCCTCATTAATTCTAGTGACCCTTGTTTATTATCTTCTACATTGGGGCTTTATGTGTACAAATCTGGAAACTTGGCACCACGTTAGTAAACTGGTATGTTGGTCTTGATTTATCGTTATATTAATGCTATTTTAGTAACACATTAATTGATTTGTTCATTGTTTTTCAGTGCAAGCTCTATCAGAGAGGTGAAGCAATCGGCAATCTCTGCAAGCCTCTCTGCGATGACAAGACTGTGCAGTCTCTGACATGCCACTCTTTCCACGCTGGGAAAGAAGCAGTCTTCTCTGCAGAGTTCGAAGGATCGCGAATAGTGTTCAAGGCTGCACAGAGAGCCAACGGGGCTGATCCTGACCCAGTCTACTGGATAGACAAGCTAGGAGAAGAAAGGTACCCCACGGAGGCGGAGTTTGAATCCATGATTCGGGACATAGTTGCCTCGAAATTTAATTTAACCATATCACATAGTCAAGTAAAAAAGTTGGCACGGCTCGGGTATTCGAAAGCGAAAGCAAAATCAATGTTACGAGGAATCGAAATGCAGAACATTTGGCTTCTTCTACAAGACAACGAATATCTCTGTTCGTCTTTGTATTCCGACCAAGATATATTTCCCCAACTGCTCGGCACTTGCGGTTCATTCTTTGCCGTCGAGTTCGTCGACCCGGTCCGCCCAATCACAGACGTCCTAATTGCCGACAGCCAAGACGAATGGATCTCGCGATTAAAACTCGGCGTCATGATAATGGATCTTCTGGACGAGCTCGAAACAAACTTACCGGAACCATTCCATCTGTGCGACGTCAAGATGAGTCACTTCGGCGTGGCGAAAGGAAAACAACGGGTCAAGTTCTTAGATCTCGACACCGTCCTGCCACGTAACATCGCAAGCCGCCTCACGGCCGACGGCAGAGTTTGCACGAAACACGACGACTGCGACTTCTTCGACTGCCGGTCGCTCTGCAACTCGGAGACGTCGCGATGCGACTACCCTGTGACTAACAACAACATCCAGGTCGTGTGCGAGAAAATCTTCCTGGGATGGACGTTGTCCGGGAAGGTCATCCTGCCGGGACTGCTGATGTCGCAGCACACTCCCTCGTCACTGGCCTCGCTGCTGCGGCAATGCGCCAACCCCGACTCGGATGCCAACACTCCTCGCGTCAAGCCGGAAGAGGACATCAAGCGAAGACTCTACGCCACTCTCTCAGAGATGGAGCTGCATTACACCAATGAGTTGTTCATTTAAAGAATGTTGCAGGGAAATTTAAGTTAAGAAAGCTGTTCACTATGCCCTCCGATTACAAAAAAATTGTTACCTCCCTGCAATATTCAGAATCAAATTATTTTACAATAGAAACCATGAGGTTTCTAATTACTTTTAAGTAACCAGTAATTTTATATCCCTGAATGGGCTTAATTTTTTGGGCCCAAAATAATATGCTCTACAAACAGCAGCACAATTACCAAACTTAAAAAAATACCAAATTAATTGTTCTAGTCCTCTGCATATAATTGCACACAGATGTAAAAGAAAGCTATGTTCTTTTTGCTGTCTATTGACCACTGTACTCCAGGTACCAAAGATTTACTTTTCATACGAAGTATATAATAAATTATTAATATTATCTAGGTAGGTACTCTTGTGCCTGAATCTAAGGAGTTATGAACCGCCATATTACAAAATTGAAAAATCAAGTCAAATTCAGAAGATTAAAAAACTAGTACTTTTTTAACTTGGTAATATGGTGACTTATTTAGTTACCTACTTTTACTAGGTGTAGTTGCTTGTCATCAATACAAGCAATCAATAATCAATATCAGTGCAGTTTTCTAGAAGATAATGAACTATATTAGGTAACAATCTATAATTTATCTGGATGTAATCTCATTTCATCTTGTCTTAGGCTTTTGTATTTGGCAGCATTTTTACCTAGTCATTATTAGGTAGTACCTAAATACTTTGTATTAATTCTTGCTCAATTTTTTATGCCGTTAATGTTGTGTACAGGTGCCATACATACTTTTCATACCGCAAGAGAAGATTCTGGACTACAGTAAAACCTCGTTAAGTCGAAATTGAAGGGACCCAAAAAAAAGCACTTCGACTCATGATTTTTCGATTTATAAGTATTTTCATAGAATGATGTTTTCCAGACGTGTAGTAAAGATAAGCCTCCTAAACCTACCCCCTCCCCCTGCGCAAGGGTCTAGAGACCACTTGAAGACAGCTGTTTAGTGAAGGGTCAATGCCTCCAATGGTTTAAAGGACTCTTATTATTTACGCAATTATATATAATCTGCAGACTGGATACTAAACAAATTAATCACACACTTCATTTTTGACAATAAATCGATTTCACAATTATTATTTATTCAACTACCTATAGGTGTGGTGTTATTGAAAAAATAAATAATGGAACAGAAACGGAAAGATAATTGTTCGCTGTCATTTATGAATCATCAAAAGATTGAGAAAAAAATTAAATAGGTGGAAGATTTCTTGAAAAAGTCACTGATTTCAGTTTGTTTTTCAGTCGACAGAATATTTATTTTATGTGGACATCCATATTAAAAGTAAACATAAGATTAAATATTACGCAGAATAATAATTCAATGACCAATGTTTATGCCGGCAGTCAGTTGTTGACTATTTACAGCCCTTTTTAGAGTGACTTTTTGCTCTAATTCTTAGAAACAGGGATTCAACCCTCCACGCGTGTCTGTTTTTTTGTTGAGAGACCCACTTGTCTTTGAGATAGAGCAGGTAGTGCCAGCTGGGGTGCCGCGGGAAAGGGAGGGAAGTCAGGCGGACACTCTGCTCCAAAAATAGAGGACATTTTTGATAGAAATAATCCTGTATTCTCCGAAAATTGTATTATACAAAATAAATACTTCGATTTATAAACTGAAATCACATGATATATTTCAACTTGGGGCCAAATATTACTTCGAATTACGACTTACGCAAATTTCGGTTTATAATTTATTTTAACATGTAACAGATTATACTGTGGACGGGACTTGAGTTTACTTCGATTTATGATGGATTTCGGCTAATGGTTGTTCGATTTAAGGAGGTTTTACTGTACTCCGTTCCATGAGTCCTAGATAGTTTAGGCAGGTAGTATAGGACCTCAAGACTGCATGGAATGAAGTTTAGTCTGATCCCTAGCAATAATGCTTTGTTTTTGTAATTCATCACTACCTTATAATCAGGTAGTAAATATCGAGGATTTGATTGAGATATTGTTCAACTGAGATGCAGTTTTGTAAGAAAGGAAATGAATCTCATCATTCATCAATGTGCTTCTAAATGTGAAATTCTGGTCCCTTCTCTTGTGGAATGATGAGAAATCTATACCTATTATTAACAATAACATAACATACAATAGGTACTGCAATATGTACGAGTCTCATGTTGTATTCTCTATTTATGTTCAAATAGTATGCCGTGTTGATCTCTTTGTTCCGAGTTCGCATATTGAAAATAAAATGTGTCATTTAAATGTACCCACATACTTTATATAATTATTTATACCTAGTACCTAAACTTTGTTTTTCTCTTATCTCAATGTTGAAGGGATAGCCAAACTAGGTAAATAAATAGATAATAGCTACCTCTTGAGTACGTACACTCGACAATTCAAAAACCGGTATTTGAACGAAACAGATTGGCTGCCGGTCAGGTTCATTGACAATCAATCCTTGTTATTACCTAATTAATGAAATCAGAGCTCACCTACTAGAGGTAGATGACGAGTAGGTATAGACTTCATCAGATGATGCCATCTTATTTTTTTTAGCCAATCCATTTCTTTCAAATACCGTTTTATGAATTGAAACTACTTTCAGTTATCGGTATGACTCTCCAGAAAATGCAATTTTTTTTAACTAGGGTAGGTACTACTACAAACCTACAATTTAAAAAAAATCAATCAATAATGCACCATTTTGTACTTCCATCAGTAAAGAGTTGGCAGCTCTTAGACGAATACAGTGGAAGGGATGCTAAAAACGAAGGATATTGATGAATTTTACCGGATTTGGCAATGCTCGTGTGCTACGCTCACGGTGACTTCTACTATAGTGGAATATTTTCAGTAGATCACAAATATTTCCAATCTTTTCAAAATGGTGCAGTTGACCTAAGTTCTTGATTTTCTTGATAGTATTCACTTTCTGAAGCTATTTACTTGAGAGCTGGCACTTCTGGTGTTTCACAGCAGAATAACGAAGTGACTTCCCCAAACAGTGATTTATAGGTGAAGGAAGGAATGATGGCAGATGGAAGAAAGTCCGGTCAATTCGGGATTGTGAGAAGGAATTCCACAACTTCCTAGAATTACACGCGAGCAATTATTAATCTTGTCAAATATAATATTCACAAACAATGAATATGAGTAAAAATCAACTTCACATCACAAATGCATACAAATTAAATTCCAAGACTAGCCTTAAAATGTAGATTGTTCAAAGGCTGTTGAGAGAAAAGATAATAAATAGGTACCTACTGACTTCTATCACACGCAATTCTTCTCTGCAGCCAACTCTTCGAGTCTCTTCTTGACCTTGGCCATGTCGGCAGTCTTGGAGAGTTTGAGGAAGCGGGTCTTGCGTACCTCGTGTATCTCCAGCCAGCCCGGTACAGACGACACCATCAGATGGACATGCTCCTCCAACTCGGCTGGAACAAAGCAGCGTGAGCATGAGATCATGTTTCAGAGATGCACATCTTCTCTTTTAAGTAGGGATAAGTGGAATAAATTAATATAATATTTGATAATATAAATATTCAAAGATAAAACCAAGAATACCACCTATGAATATTTAATCCAAACCTATTGGTAGAGCCAAGATTATATGGTGATTGAAAATAAAACGAAATTTTAAATAAACAGGTTTTTTAGTGTGAAATGTGCATGGTTCATGGAATTTAAACCCCAAAACTGTCATTTTCCAATCGCGAAATAAAACGAAATACACTTTAATTCGCGAAATTGACCTAAATCGCAAAATTACCACAAAATCAGTGATTTTTCACTGATTTCAATTTTTTTTTTTTTTTTTTTTTTTTTTTTTTTTAACTTTTAGGTACTATAAAATTTTCATTTAATCTAGCACTTGTTGCGTCTAAGAATGGTGAGAATCCATTCTTTGATTAGCTGGAAAACAAGGTTGCAAACATACCTGCTAAATTTTACCCCCCCCCCCCCCCCCCTCCAATCAGAAAACCACCTGAACATAACCAGTCAGTGACTGCTTTAAGACGATGCTTCTGGCTGATGGTGGAAACATGGCAACCTTGCACTTTGGCCAACTATCTACCCCTTTTTACCCCTAGAGAGCCTATATATTTAGGCTCTCTATTTACCCCTCCTTTGCATGCCCATGAAGGGCCCACCCACACCACACCCCCAGTTAGACAGCTGACTGTTCTATTGATGGTTCACGCCAATTCACTTGCCTGTTTCTTATGATGCAACTTTATTTTATCATTTTAATTTGATTATTTACATTATTCATTAGTGTGAGCAAAACATATTGGTAATAAAGATGAAATTCATTTTCGTTTTAAAGTTCAATTTTGTGTGTTTTAATGGCCCCACAAATCGCGAAATCCTCAATTCATAAAACCACAAAAAACGAAATTTGTGTTTTTAAAAACGAAATCACTACAAAAATAAAACCATATAATCTTGGCTCTACCTATTGGCTATTACTTACACCCGGGCCACAATAAGTAAAAGTCTTTAGTCAAATTTGAAATCCTGAAGAGCTCCAAAGTTAGGTGCTACAAGTAATTTAGTAATTACCTATACTATACCTATTATAATTCTCAATAAAAAATGGTGCAGAAAACCGAGGTAGTCTAGCCTAGAAAAAATAAAAAATTTGCACCAAATAGGAGAAATGAAAATGGTAAACTAATACATACGGCTAATGCACTAATTTGAATACAGTTTAATATTAATATTATTTTTAGAATACCAACTCGAGGAAGCACATCGTGTTAGTATTTGACATTTCTCTTGTAAAAATTATTCATTGAGAAAATTATTTTACATACTGGATTGCTTTTGGAAACCTTAGCAAGAGTTCTGAAAAATAAAAGTTGACTTGACCTTATCCCCGAATATCTCAATTATAAAAAATACCCTGAACTCTTGGATCAAGGTTGTAAGCTACTACAGTAAACCCTCGTTAATTCGAACTCAAAGGGACCCAAAAAATTGCAATTCAAATTAAAAAAATTCGAATTAATATTTTTTTTTTTTATTTTTTATTTTTTTAAAGGATGAGGGGATTGGGGAAAAGGAAGCCAAGGTGCATATTATTGAATCTACTTCTTTTAGAAGCGCCACCTTCTCACTTAATTTCAGTTCGTGGTATTTCTTCGGAGCCATCGTCAAAACTTGTTTACGAAACTTTGACACAGCCACACTTGTTTGTTTAGGCTAGCTAGTCTAGCTCGAGGCGTGAGGGGTGAAATGCCGCCAGTCGCCACGTCGTCAGTAAGTCTAGAGGCGGACGCACCCGATCGAACACACGAGGATAGCCGAGGCGGACGCACCCGATCTAAAACACGAGGATAGCCGAGCCACGCCGCGCTTGTGCGCGAGCCATGCTCTGAGCAGTCCGCTGCGGCGCACCCCCCTATTCTGCCTGCGGCGCATGGCGCTGGCTCCAAGTTATTGCGCTTAATATATCACGCGTTATGAATTTTATACAAACCCACACTTTTGAAGAAAAATTCGAATTAAAGCAATTTTATCCAAGTAAATACATGGGCTGGGACTTTAATTCAATTCGAATTTCGAAATAACCTAAAATTCGAATTATCAAAATGAAATAACATAGAAAACCCTATTCTGGCCACTGGGACCACCCAGATAGTTCGAATTAACCTCAAATTCGAATTATCCGAGTTCGAAATAACGAGGGTTTACTGTACCCCTCTGTAATGTAATTTAAGAAGAAACAGGAGACACTGCATTACCTGTCGGCAAGTTCTCCCGGAAGCTGTTTCCGATCTTCTGCAGCGCCACCTCCAGAGGCAGCACCCCCTTCTTCTCGGCAACGTAGAGGTTCCGCACGATCCTCGCCATCTCCGGCAGCCGAGAGTACTGCGTGCCTTGGCGATCTTCAGCCGCTGATCGGGACATGGCAACCATGGCTTTAGCAGCTTGCGTAGCGCGCACCTAGACAAATCATTTCACTCACTGTCAATCTTATAATTTTTTGATATTATTATTCCAATCAATTCTAAGTTATAATAATAAAGGTCTTTATTTAGAGTGAAGTTAAGACCAAGGCTTTTCTTTCACTTAACTCTTCTCATTCCGTATCATTCTTAGCAATATGTCTAGATCATTGGGTTAGAAATGTATGCCAATTGCAAGAATACATTTTATTCCTTCTGTGTGGCTAAAACGAGTTGATCTACATTCTACACTTTGATTTGGTAAATAATGCTCAAGAGTTTTTTTTATGAAATCTCTCAATTCTGTGGGTTGGGTTGGGTGTACCTATACTTATTTCTACTTTTTTTATAACTCCTTTATTATTTAATACAACATACCTACGTACACAAACATCACACAATCCATCATCTGTGGGGAAAAAACAATATGAAAAGAAAGAACAGATATGTTTTAGGAGCGAAAGAGAACAATAAAAAAAGACATTATGTTACTAAAAGATTTTCTTGTTGTTGTTGTTTTTGTGTTTGTTAAAACATTAAATGAAGCAAATTAGCGATGCTATGCTAACAATTTAATCAACTAGTATCATTTCCTCTGGTTAAAGAATTACATTAACTCTAAACAGAAAACCCTGCTTGACAAAGTAGAGTAGTAATAACACAAACTGTTTCAACTTCTCCAAATTTCAGAATTCATAAATTTTAAAAATGGGAGCATGAAATCCAACCAAGTTATCAACTATATGAAGTTGATACTATATCTAACAATATTTCAAAACAGAAAATGGTCCTAACGTTAAATAGAATATGAAATTAGCCTACTGTGTGACTTTTAGTTTAGGAAACATTCTGCTTGAACTTGAGCTTGAAAATCCATTGAAATGGAAGCTTCTTTACCTTCTCCAACAAGGCCATGGGAATCCCACGGAGAGCCGTCGACACGGCGGGTTTCGTCGGCGTCGTGCTGCCCACCTTGTTGGCTGCGTTCCGCACCGAGAGTTCGCTGACCTTCAGCAGAGCTTTCTCCATCCGTTCGTTGCAGCTGAAGATGTGCTTAGCTTTAGCTGCAACAAAAACACAATCAATCAGTGCTGTTGTGACAGCAACATTCTCTTACAATGCAAGGTGAAGTAAGTGTTCGAGGATCAGACTTTGATATGCCCCTTTGGAAAGGGTAAACTGGAGTCGTGATGGGATTGAACTAGATACCTACTAATTAGTTTGGATTTTAAGAGTACCTACTACATTACCTATCTTAATTTGTGTTATAGGTACCTTAGGTGAGCTAACACAACACAAAAGATAAAATGAGAGTAGGAAACTTGAGAATGAGGACAAAAAGATATAATAAATTGGATTATAACTCAAGGTCACATGCAATTTGTTTAGAAATTTAAAGGTTTTCTCCTGCGATTCCTATTCCCGCAAATAAGCGATATGTGATGGAGCCACTTCTGGCAAGATGGCTACAATCAGTCTACAGATTTATTTGTTTTTACATTCGTTTTTCCTCCATAGTGCAGTGAAAAAGAAAAAAACAATTGAAATTAAAATTTAGTTATAACTTTACTCTTTTAGCCATAACAAACAGCTATAGCAAATATTTATATTCATGCAAATGCGCCCTTGATAGTCGCCATTTACCACAATAGCTACCAGAGTGCATTCGTGTTACTTGCTTTCTCGAACCTATTCCGTACTCTTTTGCAAACTCACCTAGAACATCAGTGGCAGTGGAATAATGCTCCATATTCGGCGGCTCCGGCAACGCATCCGGGTCCACATCCGGCACGGCGTCAACGTCGAACTCCGGATGCCAGCGCGTCAGCTTCTCTCTCGCGATCGACATCGGAGGGTCGAGACCACGCAGGAACTCTTCGTGGACGTCTTTCACGCGCTCGGTGAGGTTCTCGGTGAACGTCTGTCGTCGCTGCAGCAGACACGACGGCAACATCGACGACCCATCAGACTCTTCCTGAGCGATCAACTTGTCGATCTGAGGTACGATCGTCAACTCGTACTTGTCAGACTTTGAGGAGGCGCCGAAAGTGTGACATTTCTCTTGCTGGAAGGCGAAGGCATTTGGGAAGACTCGCTTTATCTGACCAAGGTGGTTTTCCATGAAGTTCCTGTGATAAAATCAATTTATTAGTTACCGAGGTATTTTCCAACTAGAGGTACCTACCCTACAATACGTTGGTATTAGTACCAAACCAACAAAAAATATGGATTGCAATCTATTAATGTATTAATTTAAAATCTTCCTATTCTGCAATTTAGCAAAAATGGTGACAAATGACATGAATAACAATGAAGAAAGGATAGACGTTGGGAAGGAGGGGTCATGGTATACTATTGGGGAACCTTCCCATCATTTGCCTCTCTAAGGGAAGGCACACATAATCTCAGTCGGGAAGGCCACGGGAATCGAACCTGGACCCTCTGGAGTGGAAGTCTAGAGCATTAGGTACCCCTGAGCCAACTTGCAGTGTGTAATAGAGACTAGAGGTGTGACTATTACTAGACAGAGTAATGAATATTGAATATTAAGAGGATGACAACATTAAAATGTAATCTCTCATGTTAGAAGGTCATTAGAGGGCATTTCAAAGTTGATTTGGTGGTAGGTACAATGACCCCATTTATTTGAGGAGGTAGGTATGGTGAGAAAGTCAAGGAGAATCACCTTGACACATTATTACAAATTTGAAGTTAGGCAGTCAACCAAAGTTTAACAGAAGTTGTACCTACTAGGCCAGGTAAGAGAAACATGCATTCTCAAAGCTGAAGTATGGACAAAACATGGTTGATTATTTTAGTTAGGTACAATTTATTTGCATTCAATGTATGCATGTGACCTGAATAGTGATGTGAAATTACCGGTAATTTAAAATTTGGTAAATTTCCACGTAACTTACCCGGTAAATTACAAACATTGGGTAATTTTGAAAATTTAAAGTTGAGCTTGTTCTAGATAACAATATGAGTAGAAATGATAAGTTTTTTATGTGCAACAGTGTTCATTTAAGACCACAAATAATTTTTTCATCTTTAATTGCACTATGATAGTGTCATTCCAAGCCAACTCAACCAAAAAAACGACAAAATAAAATTTCATCTCTCCAAATTTGCTAATAATTTGTGGAAGTACTACCTAGAACAAAGCAACACATGTCAAAAACATACACATGTGACAATTTTTTGACAAAAAATTGTCAATTTTTTTCCCCAAAAATAAATATTTTAAAAGTCTGTTTCAAGAGCTATTCGACACTAAAAGTTGCAAGACGCCACTTAGCGGAAAAAATTAACATCTCAACCACGAGTACATCTGCTCATGCGCACAGGGCGCGAGCAGGCAAGTCACTTACCTACATGTCAATCGTATAACGAGTTCAGCAAAAGTTTTAATTGCATCGCGATATAACAGAAATTGATGCTTACCTCAGTGTCAACAATCAAATACAGTCGGCATATTTAATTACAGCACACATTCATTCAAATTCTTGTGAAAACGAGATGTCTATACACCAAAAATCACCATTTGACAGTTGCAATTGCTTTTCTCACGGCCTTCTGAAAACACATATTTCTTGACGCCTCGTTCAACCAATTGCAATCTGTCAAACAGTGGTTTTTGGTGAAAAGACAACTCGTTTTCACAAGAATTTGAATGAATGTGTGCTGTAATGAAATATGCCAATTGTATTTGATTGTTGACACTGAGGTAAGCATCAATTTCTGTTATTTCGCGATGTATTTATAACTTTTTACTGAACTCGTTACGATTGACATCTAAGTGACTTGTATGTAAAAGTACGCACGCGCACTGGGACTGTACTCGCGTGAGCGGCCATCTTACTGATATCAGCGCAATCTCTTGGTACTTTTAGTGTCGAATTAAAAAAAATCAAAAAAAATCTAAAAAAAATCATCATTCCAAGTGGAACAAGTGAAAAGATATTAAATGTTGTATGACGCTTAATTATCGAAAAAGTAAGTTTTTTGGTCTATTTGGGTGCCGTAAGTAAAAAAGGATAATTAATATAAAAAATCCATAGTAATTTAGCAGAATTCCGTAATTTACCATAAATTACCTTACCGGTAATTTACAGTAATTTAATAATGGTGTAAATTACACGGTATTTGTAATTTACAGGTGGTAATTTACGGGGTAAATTACACATTTACAACACTAGACCTGAACATTGAGAACATTCACATGGCATTGCACTTTAAAAACAAACAAACTTTGTACCTAAATAGGTTGTGTACTAGGTAAACTAACTGAAAAATATCATTAGACTTCAAAATGAGTGCTAGGTAGACCTATCAATAATTTTATTTAAAGAGATATTTTGGTGACATTTTGGTCACCAGGTGCCGATGTATTTTTTTTTTTTTAAACAATAACTGGTCTACTGATTGATTAATGGCTGTAGGTATTTAAAGTGAAAGGGACTTACTTGCGAAGCATCTGCTGAACGGCTGGCTTGAGCTTTCCGAACGTAATCTTCTCTTTACGGTTGTAAAACATGGCGACCACGGTGTCGACACATCGGAACATCTCCGCCAGACACCGGTGTTTGAACGGCAACGTAAGTGTCGGCGGACCAGCGGTGGCAAGAGACGAGAAGCGCTGATACGCCGGAGCTTTTATCGGACTCGACAACGGACTTGAACTCTTCTGCGGACTGGCGGTAGCAGCTTCTTTCATCGGACTACGGACTTCCATCGCAATCGTCTTAAACTTGCCCAGCTTCGGAATGCCAACGTCGAGTTGTGATTTGCGATGTTCGATGTCTTTCAGTTTGTCATTTCCCTTGTTAATCTTAGCAAGAGATTCACGAAGTTGGTCCAGCTTAGCGCTTCGGGTAAGTCGAGATTTGATCTCCTTCAACGACAATTCAGAATCTTTTCTCTTCGGATTCATCAAACCCAACTCTTTTCTTGCATTGATCGTCTTCATTGAAACTTCTTCTCTACCGGAATTCGAACAACTCGGTTTCGACAGAATAGCGCCAGATGTAGAGGTTGATTGCGAAGGAATGTCCAGTTGCACGAGATTACTCGGTTCATTCACAGCTTCATCATTCCGGATTTGTGGATGACAATCAGCTGGCAATGTGCCCTGCTTCGAGTTCAACTGGTCAATATGCATCAACTTGGCTGCAGATGGAGTAGTAATTGCAGTGGAAATATAGGGAATCGATGAATTTTGATCGTTCTTCTTCTTTGGCGAGAGATTGCCTTTCAGCTCAAACTTAACAGTTTGTTTTAGGAATGTTGCTCGAATATCAGGAATTATTTCAGTCTTCTCCATTTGGTTCTTGGTGCCAGTCTTCTTCTTCGATTGCGATGACATTCCTCGCTTAGACTGAGTTGAGGACTGCGGTCTTTTTGTCTTTGGGGTGTCATTTTTGGCAAGAATTAATGGTTTTATGTCTATTTTGCTACCAGTTTCAGTTTCAGTACTACATGGCATGTAAATAATTGTTTGGTTTGAGGCATTTAACTTGCCATCTCCTTGCTTACCAAAGTTTGGTTCATGGTCTGAACCATTCTGTTCCAGAACCAAAACTTTCGCACTGGTTATATGGTCTATACCTTCAAGTCTTTTACGTTTTTGGAAGAAATTCGTAATCGCAGGCTGAGCCATTATTAAATTTTACTAAATTAAAAGTTAAAACACCAAACACAAACAAACAACTCACAAAGCAGCAAGCAAAGGCAACAAGTACACAAGTAAGTAAACAAAGATGGCGTCTAAAAGACCCCTCTCCTCACTATTTTCCCGCCTTTTTCATTCCGTACAGTGCTGCACTCTTATGGAAAAAGGATAAAACTCGTGTATTATTGATATAATTTTTATCTTTTAGGCGATTGGTTAGATAATTACATCAAGGACAGTAAAATTAGTACATTGTCAAGTGTCACTTTATCTCACACGTAATAGTGATTTAGCATTCATATCATTACTACGCCCAAAACTGCAAGACCATCACGGGTAGCAAAGCAACAGCTGTTCGTCGGTTCCTGATTGCAGGTATTTTTAGAATTTAGGTACTCTGCTCGCTGCTCCCCCTTCCTGATATTTTAGAACTGTTTAGTCCTAATTATGTATAACATTATGGACAAGTCTTCATCTTGTCCATCAATTGATTTTATAAAGTAGGCATACATAGGGAGAATTATAGAACTTGAGGGATTTGCTTTCCTGAATTTAAATTTCGTGCTCGAACGGCGGTAGGGGGACCATTCAATTTCTAGGTGGCTGTGATGTCGGTTGCTGTTATTTTGCCATTCAGAGGGCAGTGCTTTTTATAAAGAAGGCTGCCATAGACAAAGTGACAGATAAACTGCAGTTATTTTATATTTTAATATTAGTTGGACGTGATATTTGTTCCTTAAAGCTCTTCAGTTTCGATCTTTAAAGTAATTAAAATGAGCTTAATGCCTGAAGTCAATCGTACAGTTCTTGCGATCAAAAAGAAAAAGAGACAGAAAAAGAAACCTCGACGGAACCCAAATGGGAATGCTAATCAAGATGCTCGTCCTTATACTTCCAAGGCAGAGCAATGTCATTCGTCATCAAATGACACAACTGATGATGGGGATGAAGATAACTACGCATCCAGTGAGGAAGAGGAGCAAGAAGATGCTAAAGATTATTGCAAAGGGGGTTACCATCCAGTCAAAATCGGAGATGTGTTCCTACTTGACAGATATCGGGTCACCAGAAAGTTAGGTTGGGGTCACTTTTCAACTGTATGGCTTTGTTGGGACTTAGTTGATAGGCAGTTTGTTGCTCTTAAAGTAGTTAAAAGTGCACCCCATTTCACTGACACAGCTTTAGATGAAATAAAAATTCTTCGAGCTGTCCGCGAAAGCGATCCCAACGATCCCAAAAGGAATAAAACGGTCCAGTTGCTCAACGATTTCAAAATTACTGGTATCAATGGTGTTCATGTATGTATGGTGTTTGAGGTGCTGGGCCATAATCTACTGAAATTGATTATAAAAAGCAATTACCGTGGCATTCCTATTCAAAATGTGAAAATTATCATCCGACAAGTACTTGAAGGATTGGACTATCTTCACACCAAGTGTAAGATTATTCACACGGATATTAAACCTGAGAATATACTTTTATGTGTCGATGATGCGTATGTAAAGAACCTGGCCAAGGAAGCTACCGAACTTCATCGCATGGGAGTCAAGCTACCGACATCACTAATCAGCACTGCACCCAAAGAATTCCAAGAGCCAGTTCTCACTGCTAGCATGTCACGAAACAAGAAGAAGAAACTTAAAGCTAAACAGAAAAAGCAGAAGGCACAGATGATAAAGCAGATGGAACAGATAGAAGAGAAAGAAGATGAGGAGATGGTGGAGATAAGGAAACTACAGTTGACCGAGAATGCAGAGTCTACGTCAGCGCCAGTTGCTGATATGGAGATGGAGACAGAACAATCGACCAAGTACCAGAACGGATGTGATAGCGAGCACAACATGATCGGAGATAGCCAGACTGCTCCCGAAGAGGCCAACACCAACCAGTACGATGCCGAGGAGATAGGAAAAGGTGACGTTGATCCTAACAAGCCAGGGGAGATAAAAATCTCAGACATCAAGGACGAGCAATCTCCCATGAACACCGAAGAAGAAAACACCAAACCTTTGATCGCTAGCGATCCATCGGCCATGGAACGTGACAATTCCTTGTCTCCCCAGCCGTTCCCTCGGCCTCCGATGTGGACGGGCAGCGCGGAAGAGGAGAGAGCGATCGATCCGGCTCTGGAGGTCTGCGACTTGGAGGTGAAGATCGCCGACCTCGGCAACGCGTGCTGGGTGGACAAACACTTCACCGAGGACATTCAGACGCGGCAGTACCGGTCCATCGAGGTGCTCATCGGCGCCCGATACGGCACGTCGGCAGATATTTGGAGCACAGCTTGCATGGCGTTCGAACTGGCTACGGGAGACTATCTATTCGAGCCTCATTCCGATGATAACTACACCCGGGACGAAGACCACTTGGCACACATCTCGGAGCTTCTCGGTCCGATTCCGAAGAAGATCGCTCTCTCGGGGACTCATTCTCAGACGTACTTCAAGCGGACTGGAGAGCTACGACACATCGACAAACTCAAGCCATGGGGTCTGTACGACGTGCTCATAGACAAGTACTCCTGGGACCCGGCCGACGCAAGGAAGTTCGAGTCCTTCCTGCGACCGATGCTAATCTACGACCCTAACGAACGAGCCACGGCGGCGAAATGTCTGGAGCACGGCTGGCTTCGCGACGGCGTCGACACTTAAATAGATCTAGTAGAACAATGCAAAATTTATTGTCAAACAAGTAATACCAATTGTATTAAATAGAATTACCCATCTGGTAATAAGATTTTAAGATTTTATTTTTTAGCAACAGAGAAAAGAAAATATAAGTCCTCATAGACAATACTCTTTTTTTAATGTACTAAGTACTGCATTCTGCATTGTCTTGTACATAAAGATGTAAGTGTCATGTTTTTATAGTTTTAAATTGATTGTAAACTTGATCTGAATAAAGGAAGTACCTAAGCCCCGGAAAGTACATAATCACAATTTCCCAGTGACTAGCTGTAGTTTGCTGATGCACGTCGGTGCATAGCTGCCTTAACATTATTATCTTTACAATACCTCAATGCAAAATTGCAATATATTTTAATCAATTAGATATTTAACTAAATTATGGCATGTTTTTTTCTGAATCAACCAAGAAGATATTACTGCAGCTTCTCATTTTGTATTGTCACTGTAATAATTAGGTATTGTGCAAGTAAAATCCTTTGTTTGTCTCGCAGCACGATGTGAAGTTAATTTATGTCTTGTATACCTACCTAGAAATTGTAATAAATCACTTGTATTCAATTTTGTGTGAATTATTGACATTGAAAAAATCCTATGCCTGGTGAATGTGATGCGAGCAGTAAAGTATTTGGGATAAGGTTACAGTTTTTAATAAAAGATCTGATCTGAAACAAAAATTCACGTTGAACATGAAACTATCTTACAAAATTATTATGCAATATATTGGAAATCATTTTGTTTCAAATTATTGTGTTTGGTAGCCACATTGAAATCTAAAATAACGGTTGTGAACCAAATAATTTTGTTACCTAGGCTATTCAAAAACTTGATGACGACGTCGACATTATATAAAAGTATAATTATTAATTTTATTATTATAAATTCTGGTTTTAGCAATTTTTTTTTAGTTTTTAGTAATTCACAGTCTTGAGAAAAAGGAAGTGAAATATCAAGATCATTCAGAATGAGCAACATTTCAAGATTAGGTACCTACTAATTATTTTTACAAACAAATTATTTATGAAGTTAATTTTTTTTTTAGTTATTATTACTTGGGTGATTGAAGCGGGTACCCGGGTACAAAACATTACCCGAATCCGACCTCAAGTACCTACCAGTATTTTTAAACTATAAATAAAAATTCTAGATTTTCTAGCATTTGTGTATTTTTTTGCAGCTCTCCCTGACTAAAGAGCAAAACATTTGACTCCAAACGGATAGTTTGTCGAAACAGCAGCGACCATGACCGATCTGAACGTTGCTATCTTGGGAGCGGGAGTTGTCGGTCTCAACACTGCTATGGAACTCCAGCGAGAGTTTCCCAACGCGCGGTACACAATCATCGCGGAGAAGTACACCCACGACACGACCAGCGAAGTAGCCGCCGGGTTATTCAGACCGAGCAACAGTTTCATGGGAACAACACCGCAGATTACCGAGTACGTTTCACTAGTGAGGATATACTAGTCTGAGGTCTCACTCGACAAACATGCATCCAATGCTCTTGTCATTGAGATTTTGTAAGCAATGTGAAGGAAATAAAATAATTTACATTCGCAAGTAGGAAACAAAAGCAAGGGGGAACTGCTTTAGAAACTGACGGTCAAGTCAAATTTTCACAAAAAGCAGGTTTATGTTTTCTTTAAATATTTTTCATGAAAAAAATTATTGTTTTAATTTCATTAATTTGTCAAGTCCATGCTCCTCTAAATATCAACTTAAACCTAAAAATACCTCAATTATATAGGTACCTACGTAAATTTAAAATTAATAAAAATTACATAAATATTTAAAAGACAAAATTGAAAAAAAATTATAAAAATTTATATCAAAATCAATCTAATAGTATAATATCAAGTACCTTACCTAAAGAAAGTTTGCCTATTTCATATGCCCTATTCTATTAATCGGAAAAATGCAACACAAGCAATAGGTATTTCAACAAGTCATGGTCAGTGAAATATTTGAACACATTCCAGTCAATGGTTGCGAGACGCATATTCCTACTACAGCGAGCTACAGAAGTCCCGTGACGGATTCAATGCCGGAGTGAGCGAAACTTCCGGATTCTACTTCTCAAGAATCAGCGCGGACATTGTTAGAGTGAGTACCTAGTGGTTACCTTATTATACAACCCCCCCCCCCCCCCCCCATTGCCGAACTACCTAATATCAAGATAGGTCAGTTCCATACTTGAAATACCCAATCACAACATTTTAGGCTTGATATCTATAAATGGCAACTCTATTTCTGACTCTTTTCGATTTTTTTATGGTCTCTCAAAGATCATTTTTAAAAAATCCTCCCAAAAAATGCAGTGACAATGAATGCAGCATAGAATAAAATTATAAGTACTGGGGTGCGATCACATAAAATGAGAACTTTCTTGTCACGGTGACAAGCTTCTCATCTCAATGTTATTCACGACGTTATCATTTTATGTGATCGCACCCCTGGTCTTGGTAAATGGTTTATCACGTAGTAGCCTGTCTATCATCTCTACCTTCATCTTCCGAGTAAATAGAATGAAAAAGTGTTTATTTAGAGCAAGTTCCTGGAAGGCTTGGTCCCGCTCTATCGCAAATGCACTCCCGACGAGCGCAACTTGTATCCCGGAGGTTGGACATACGGATGTTACTACACGACGCTCCTCACGGAATGCACCAAGTTCCTGCCTTGGGCGATGACAAAGTGAGTACATCAATCTCCAAGTAAGTCATCTAACATGCGGAGATCATTTGGGGGTAGTTCATAAAGTATGTCATGCCTTGGGGGGGGGGGGGGGGGGGGGGGGGTCTGTTATACTGTGACAATCTGTGACAGGGAGAGGGGGGGAGGGCAGACAAGCATCATGTCACAGTTTGTAGTATCTATTTTGTGTTAAAAACTGAGATTTGAATTTTCACTCTTTTGAGGATAATACTTCAAGTATTATAAGTAGTAATATAATTCTTTACAACATTTTGTTTTCTCGTTATTTGAATGTAATATTTTGCAATAAATCAGTAAATTGTTTTGTGTTTTCTGATTATTTCAATGTATTTCTATTTTTTGGCAATAAATCAATAGGTAACTCTAGTGAAAGTATGCATTTTGTATATTTGTGTGGGGGGGGGGAAGCTGCAGGTGTGACCTACTTTTTAGGTGGGGGGGGGGGGGTTGTATAAAGTGCGCCAACTTGTGACAAGGGGGGAGGGGGGGTAAAAAAGTGGCCTATTTTGCGTTACTTACTTGATGCATAAGTCAAAGAATTATTTTAAGTTGTCTGTCACAACTTATAGAGATTTTTTTAAGTATGGGAACAAAAGTTTGTGTTATTTTAAAGTTTGAAGTAACATACAGAGAGTTGGCGATCATATACCTATCCAGTTATACCTTTTTTGGTTCATGAAAACTAAAATTATATATCCTACTCCTGCCACCAATCGTAAAATTGTGAAAAAATGAATTATTTTTGTTTGGCCAGGTGATGGTTTTTCAAAGCCACATGCCAAGAAACTAAGAGCACAAAATTTTTCACACTATTCTAATAATTATCTATTATTTTTATTAGGTAGCTTCTACCCTTTATTAAATACAGAAGTAAATAAAAGTAAATTGCTACAGGTTTGACCAGGCCGGTGGAAAAGTGGTGAAACAAAGGGTGAAGAGTTTCTCCGATGTTGGGAACTACGACGTCGTTTTCAACTGCCTCGGTCTTGGAGCCAAGGCTCTGTGCAACGATCCCATACTCGTGCCGATCCGAGGACAGATATTCAGAGTAAGTTCGGTCAAAACCGCAGGTCATCGTTACTTGTCTTTATACGTGCAAGTATTACCGTAATGAAACATGTCAACACAATCATACAATGTCAGGTTAACATGATAATCTCCCTTTACATACTACCTGCAAAATCTGGTTGAAGTTTACAAAATAAAATCTAAGGAATTGCAAATTGTTTGGGATTTTGATAAAGATTTCCAAACAACCAATCGTTCTGAACTTTTCCACCTAATACAGACAAATATACAGTAAATGCATGCACTGCACCTTGATCATTGCTAGTTATTGTTTTAATTTTTACTACAGTCCCGAGTTCGCAGCAACTCATGCTATACCGTTATACACTTTTACGTACATATAACTAGCATTTTCGTAGTTATTTAAAAAAACTCCTGCACAAGCATCACACCAAGGTGATTCAGTCCTGTATTGAAGCGTTTCTGCGTCAAACCGATCCAAGTCAATACTTACAATCCACATTCCACAACAAAATAGCAGACCAGGATATACTACAAATATAAATGACGTTGTGTAACGAATCATATCATCTCGCCAGGTTTCCGCACCGTGGCAGAAACATTTTGTCTTCGCCGACGACGACTTGTACATCATCCCGCGCTCGGACAGCTGTTACCTGGGCGGCACGCGCAACTACGAGAGCTACAACATGAAAGTGAACCGCCACGACAGCGCCGACATCTGGGAGAAGTGTACCAACATCGTGCCACGGCTCAAGAAGGCACCGGTCATCAAGGAGTGGGTGGGACTGCGGCCGCATCGCACGCCAACGAGGGTCGAGGTGGAGGTGGTTCAAGCGGGCGACAAGCAGCTCAAGGTAGAAGCATTCTGAGATTATTCTCATTGTTTCATTAATAATAACGATGTCTAAAGTCTATCTGCCCAATTAAAAATATAAGGTCTTTACTAATTGATCGAAACAAACAGTGTGTTGGTGTATAAGTTTCCACATTCGCTGTCGGGCTGGTGTAGTTCAGTGTAATCTGGTGTACGGCAAATGAACAGACCTTTTGTGTATGTCAAATGAATAGACAACATCACAAACCTACTTCGCATGCGCGGAAACCATTATATGGCGGTGCATTTGGGGCGTGACTAACCTACAGTCTTCAGCTCCAGAGCAGAATGCTCGCCTCTCATTGGCTGAGGAGCGTCTTTCAAAAGGAAATTCACCATTATCTCATTAATTGACGTGGAAATGTCCCGATATTATATTTTATTTGTAATTATTGGATTTGTTTACATCTAAGAACAAGTTGTTCAAATAGTTTTCATTTATTCAATGTCGTACAGACTTGAATTTATACCTAATCATATGAGATGTATCTAGTGGAGCGGTCGCTCCACTCAGCCAAGTCGTACCGTACACTCACAGTCACTCAACATACCGTAAATGCCTATATAAACTGAGGAGCAGACCAACTACTTTTACTGTAAGCAACAACATAGCATTTTCGGCCTACTGGATCTCAACAATGGAAAATCTCACATTGTTGTGAAATGTCTTAATTTTGAGCTATGGCCCACCTGACTACATATACATCACGCGACAACAACCGGTCATGCCGTTTACGACCTAGAGGGCAGTGAAAATCGTGAAATTACACCGCTTTCTTCTTCTTCAGATGATAATGATGATGATTCCCGAAAAAGTTGCTATCACCGCCACAGCCTAAACGGCTGAACCGATCAACCTGAAATTTTTACCACATATGCACTTTTGGCGTCTGATGATACCTTGCCTCTTGTGATTTTTTGTGCCGCCATTTTTAAACCGGAAGTGACGTCATATCTCAAAAACGTCTGGACCGATTAGAACGAAATTAGCGCCATTCGATTTAGATGGTCATCTTTATGAAGTATCAATAACAAAAAATTATTTTCTTATTTTCTAAACCGGAAGTGACGTCATAAATACGCAATATTTCACTTATTTCAACAAATTATACTTAAAATACGTACATAATTAACTTACATTGTAATATAGACAATACAATTTATAAATTCAAGGTTGCAGTGTTCTCGACCGCCATTTCTGAAACCGGAAGTGACGTCATATATCTAAAACGCCTGTACCGATTGCAACTGAACTAGCTCCTGCGTATTCATTCTACTATTTATTTGAAAAATCAATTGGGAAAAATGAATAAACAAATTAACGGTACCGGAAATGGCGGTAGGAACCACTAAATGAAACCGGAAGTGACGTCATATATTACAAACGGCATGACCGATTTTACGGAAATATAGGGATTATGAATTCAGATGGTCGTTCATGAAGTATCAACTAGATAAAACTAGATTGTATTCTTATTACCTATACCGGAAATGACGTCATAAATATGATGATTGATGAATTACGTCATAAATATGTTAAATGACATTAAATTCACCACTTTATACTTTTAAATAGATATTAGTAAACGTACATTGTGAATTATTATAAATTCAAGGTTGCAGTGTTCTCGGCCGCCATTTTTAAAACCGGAAGTGACGTCATGTATCAAAAACGGCTGTACTGATTGCAACCAAATTTGGGAAATGTGTAGGTCTAATAATTATGAATTAAAGACGACATTATTTTCGGCCGCCATTGTTAAAACCGGAAGCGACGTCATATATCGAAAACGGCTGTACCGATTGGAACTAAATTGTGTAAATATGTAGGACATAAGAATATTGATTATGAATTTAAGACGACATTATTTTCGGCCGCCATTGTTAAAACCGGAAGTGACGTCATATATCGAAAACGGCTGAACCAATTGCAACCAAATTTTAGAAATGTGTAGGACTAATAATTATGAATTAAAGACGACATTATTTTCGGCCGCCATTGTTAAAACCGGAAGTGACGTCATTTATCGAAAACGTCTGTACCGATTGCAACCAAATTATGCAATTATGTAGGACTTATTATTATGAATTCAAGACGACATTATTTTCGACCGCCATTTCAAAACCGGAAGTGACATCATATATAGAAAACGGCTGTACCAATTGCAACCAAATTTTGGAAATGTGTAGGACTAATAATTATGAATTAAAGACGACATTATTTTCGGCCGCCATTGTTAAAACATGAATTTACGTCATATATCGAAAACGGCTGTACCGATTGCAACCAAATTTTGGAAATATGTAGGACTAATAATTATGAATTCATGAAGACATTATTTTCGGCCGCCATTTCAAAACCGGAAGTGACGTTATATATCGAAAACGGCTGTACCGATTGTTATCAAATTATGTAATTTTGTAGGACTTCTAATTATGATTTCAAGAAGACATTATTTTCGGCCCCTATTTCAAAACCGGAAGTGACGTCAAATATCAAAACGGCTGGACCGATTGTAACGAAACCTAAGCTATTTTTTTTGGATAATCATTTTAATCTTTTACCAAACGCAACTTTTCTTAGTACCTATCCAAATCGGTTGAGGCGTATTTTTTTAAAGAAATTAGTCCTTGCTCGGACATGTGCTACAAGCTGTATGAATAAACTAACAAAAGAAGTGATATCCCAGAAAAAAACACTCCGTGTAAAAACGGCAGCCAAGTCTCTTTACTTCAAAAAAATTCAACACTGAAAAGGAGTGATATCAAAAAAGGAGCCAAGTCAATGACATTTCCAAATATTTAATCGTATTTTTGAAATAAAAGAATAAACACCGAGAAATACTTTACAAAAGGACTTGGCGCATCGTTTTTTTAAAGACATTTTTCTATTCATAAGCATATGCCATTTATAAACAACCGTCATTAAGAATTTTTAGAATAATAGGGAAACATCTTTCAATTACTTATTACACATACCTACTGTAAAATATTTTCTATTTGAATATATACGCGATGAAACTGTTGCCTATGTTTTCTATAAATACACAATAGTTATCTTCGTAATATTGTTTCGTGGCAACATATTAATTAGGTAAGTCTAATGCGTTAATCCTTCTCATCATGAAATAAATTTCTACTGCATTTTATAACAATACATTTCACAAAGTACACAGTGAAGTCACATTGTATTTCTATTAAAAAAAATAACTTTATACACTTGACACTTCAAAAATATATAATAGTGTTCCATAGATAGTAAGTAATTATTTGACAACGTTTCATGATTTCCTTCAGTCAAGATCAAATTATGAAAAGATTCCCTTCTAATATCACCATATTAACAGTAGGTACTGCAAGAATATGTTCATACATATGTTGCATATAAGCACCCACTTCCAATTGTTATTTAATTCTTCCATCCTTATATTACTTATCTATTACAGCATGAAATCTTTCTTCTATCGCCATTGACAAAACTATAAAATAGCCATTATTAAAAGTAGCTTGATTAATAGATTATGGCTCTAATAGAAAGAGGAAAATGTACCTTTTTGTAAATTTCTTTCTACTTTTAGGATAGAATGATGTCTTTAAAAAAACGATGCGCCAAGTCCTTTTGTAAAGTATTTCTCGGTGTTTATTCTTTTATTTCAAAAATACGATTAAATATTTGGAAATGTCATTGACTTGGCTCCTTTTTTGATATCACTCCTTTTCAGTGTTGAATTTTTTTGAAGTAAAGAGACTTGGCTGCCGTTTTTACACGGAGTGTTTTTTTCTGGGTATAGACTACGCGTAGAGACTGCAGGTAGGATTGAACCAGGTACCCGATAGTCAATGCGCGCCGATATTTCTCCCGCCAGAGAGCTCTGATAGTTTATGATGCTGTCTATTATTGTTCCAGTTTCAAAATTTAGGAGCATTTATTTCAAATTTTTAATTGCAATTTATTTTTTACAAAGAGGTTACGAATTACGATGGAAAGGATCGAAAACCTCTTTGATCTTGGTCATTTGATTTGATATAAAAAATTACTACGGTTTATCACTCTGGTATGCCAAGAAGGAATTGAAGAAACAACCGACCTGGTTGTCAATTTATAAAGAACCGGAGAGCAAAAATTAATAGAATACATTGAGCTATCTATATCTATCCTTTTTACATATTTTCGTGTATGGTGTGACACCCCAGTACTATTTATAACTCCATGGTGTGACATCTTTATAAATGTTTTTTTTTATTGTTAAATAACATAAATAGATATCAGGATTGTGGTAATGACCTTTGTAAAAACAGAGCAAAATAGATAGTTTTTATGTTATCTATTCTGGAATGCTTTTGCAGTCCTACTTGAATAAGACACTTCATAACATTGCGGCTTTTCACGTTGTATTACACAGCTTGAGTAACGCAAGGCTGTTGCCAGGTGATTCACAACTACGGACACGGAGGCTACGGAGTGACCACCGCCCCGGGGACAGCCAAGTACGCCGTCAAACTCCTCAGAGAGCAGCACTTGTCGGGTGCAAGACACGCCAAGCTGTAAGACAACCTTGCCAAGTTCCCACGGATCCCCGTTCTTGTCCAGAACAAGAGACGTCGAGCTAGCTTTCCTTCCCACTGCATTCCCGCTTAACTAACGCTTTACCCACAACCGCATACGACTGGTGGATAATAGGGAATTCTGTTAAACCCTGTTCACACTGAGGTTTCAACCATGATTCAAAATCCCAATCATGATCAAAAATGTTTATGAACACAACTCAATTGATCTCGATCATGAATCAAATCACTATTATATTTCTGGAATGTGATCGAAATCTGAATCATTTTACAGTCAATCCTGATTGAAACCTTAAGTTGTAGTACGGTATTATTAATCATTAATTGTTATATTGATTCAAGGTCGGAGTGAAAATAATAATATGAACGGTATCAAGTTAGAGTGCATCAACATTGAAAATAAGAATTATTTTAGTTCATAGCATGAACTAATAAATTCCTATTTTAGGTTGAATAATGAATACACTTATGAATACCTATGATACTCAACAATATTTTCCATCAATATTTTTTAACCAAGTTCTAACAAAACTTTATATCAAGCTACCTCTAGAAAAAACGCACACATACTTGTTCTACATTCAGGAATGCTTCGATTTATATTCTATTTTATATAAATAACTAAATACGATCAAAATTTATATTACCTTGTGTTGTTTGAAAAGAAAAGAAGAGCTTTATGGTAAGGTTAGGTGAAAGGGTGTTAAGTTTCTACAGTTCTATAGTTTATCTGCTGTTAACTAATAATTAATTAATTATATATTATTTTTAATACACATATTTGTTGCATGCTTGCTTATCTATTGAATAAAGCTTTGGACACATTATTATATAATATATTTCGATTTATTAACAACCTATATACAATATTCTCGAATCCTCGAATGTTATTATACGACAAAAATATAGCTCTATATATAATTAATAAATAGCATTATGTAAATTCAATATGTTAGAGTGAGATAAAGCATCAACAACGCACACATGCCGCTCCTATTAAATATTAATACATCACACGACAAAATCAGAAAATAACGATATAAAACAGTACTTTTAAATTCACAACTACTGGAGAGAAGAAAGTTCCACAACTTGATACATTTCAAATGGAAGCTGTCTTTGAGAATTCTATCACTTTAATTTCAATGTTTAATCAATAAGAGACGAAGGAATGAAAGATTTATAAAGCACGGACAATCTCTGAATATATTTCCAAGACGACTGCATAAAGTGGACAATATGAATTAAAAAAGCATCAATGTAACAATAAGTTAGGTATTTAGCAGTGCTTATCTATGACCTACCAAACACCATAAGTTAACACAATACAACGGACAACACTTATAAAATAGTACCACTACAATAATAATATGCAATGTTGTCGTTGAGATAACCTGATTTAACAAAAACCTGACTGGAAGGTCACACAAACTTAACTCGTTTCGCCTGAAGACCCAGAAAATATCACGTATCATCAATCATTTTGCTATCTCTGTCAATCATAAGTACCTTTCCTTATCACTTCTTAGTTCAACAATGCAATCTGAGATTCACTAACGTATGATTTAATTTTAGCTCATTTTATTATGCATCTTCCTGCATAACAATAAATACTTATGTTGTTGTGAGAGAGTTTCATTGCAAGCACTTTTTTTAGTTTGAATATAATTTGGAGTTAGACCTTGATAGAACGAAGTAGTATAGTCATGGAAATAAAATATATTCGGTAAACGCTCCTTCTACCTTTCCATGCATTTACGTTAGTTTAGGCTCCTCCCCCTCGACCTGTAACACTGACAAAGTTGTTTGAATGTCGTGGAAGGTGAAAGGAGCGTTTATGGAATATGTTTCTATGACTGTACACCTTTAACACAGCTGGAATTTTATAAACAGAAAAGAAATAAAATATTCATACATCATTTTTAATAATACATACAGTAGGTACTAGGTAATAATATGTTCAAACTAAAATATAATATAACTCGAAGGGTCCATTGAGTATTCTTCACGACAAAAATGGCTGGTGCTATAAAATTTATCGGAAGAAAGGAAACTGAGACGTCAACTTGACGAAACAAACAATTTTTGTACCCTCTTTCGGACACGTTGTTATATTATTTGCAATATAATGAAATGATTTTAATTTCTAAAACAATGATTGTATCTCCTATTTGGACATCCTAGAATGTTATTATGAATGAACTTGCGATCGGCTTCACAATATCCCGACATGCTCATTGGCTTTCGAACTTCATGATCAATCCTGACCACACTGATATTGTGATATTGTAAAACATGACCAAAAAGCAATAGATTGAACCTTACGTAGTCTGTAAAAGACACTTGAAAAACTGTCGAAACTTGAAACTAGGGGTGTCAAAAGATTCTATTTTTAGAGCCAACGAATTGTTAATGATGAAAAAGGTGGTCAAGCAGTATGGTGGTCATGAGTCATGCCTTTTGTTATCACAAATAAAATAATAAAGTTTGTAGAATGTGAAAGTCTTGAAACCTACACAAAATCTACAGACACACTCCAAGAAATTAGTTGGTTTGAAACTTTTAACGGCATCTTAATTATGCAAATATTGCACAGCCTCAGGAACTGTCAACAGTTTCTGCCACTGAACGTAATGTGTAAGAAGTAAAATGGGAAATTAAAAATTTTGGAATCAGATATCTGTTTTTAAAAAAAAGTAAGATTATCATTTATCATCATTTAAAATCCAGGAAATTTTAATACTATCCGTAAATTCATTTAATAATCCCAAAAATTTGCTTCAATTTATGAATAATGGTAAACAATAAAACATTATTAAAATCATTGGACAGAATGAACTAAAAGCGCTGGTTTCGTCACTTCTTTCGGAACATACCTGGCAGGTTGGGCAGATTGGTCGGACGAGTGTTTGTGAAAATGTTGGACACTCTCTTCTTCATGTCTTCCATACCTTGTCCGACGTTGGAGCCGAGCGCGTGACTGATGCTGGACGAGCGTTCGCCGAGTCGCGCGGGCTCCACGCGCGACTCGGCGCTGCGCAACATGGTGCGCACGGGTTCGATCTGCGCGGGGAGGCATTGCGCACACACGCCTTCCAAGTATCTAAACGAGAGATTAATTGTTGGATTTTAGAGTCTGAAGATGAATATACAATATGAAACACAAGAGAAGGAGAATTCTTGACATATTTAAGGTGGTGCAAGCGGTCGACCGTTTTAGCAAATTGAGAGAGAAAGATTGTTCCATCCCTGGGTGTAACTTTGATAGAATGTTCACATGACCAGTTTGATTGTATATGAAGTAAACATTTTTGCATTTTTACTTATTGCATTGTAAATTAGGTGCCGGTTTAAAAAAAAAAACGCAAATCTATGAAATTTCCCATACGATTGGAGATCAAACCCGTTAACCAATTGATCTCAATTTTAATCATGATTAGATAAAACTTAAAAGACATACTTAGGGTTATCACTTGGCACTTTTTTAAAATTAAATTTCACACGGCACCCAGCGAGACACGAAAATATATAATTTTTCACCATAAATCAACTAATAAATTTTCAAAACAAAAAAATTAAAAATGTACTAAGTGATAACCCTTCTTTTATCTGATCATGATTAAAATTTCAAAACATTTCGTCCACCCATATTGTCTCCAATCTTATCCAAAAAAAGTGCCTGCAACAAGCGGCCAAATCGCTCGCGCTTGCACCACCTTAATTGTTTGAAACTTTGAAGCTGTCAAAATCACCCTTATACCCCGTTCTCACTACAGTCTCAACCGCGGTTGACTTCAACTGCAGTTCATATAAAAATGGCGTTGATCTGTGTTGATCTACCAAATCTGACACATGCGTTCACACACAGAATCAAGCTCAACTGCAATTGAACCCTGTAATCTACGCAACCCGCCTGACAACCAGCTGTTTTTGAACAATAAACAACATGGCGCTCACCGAAAGTGAAAGTATTTATTTATTTGCTTTGAAGCAAATTATCAACGCCAATATAATCAACAAATTACTAAGTAAACACAGGAGTAAACTTACAATACCTACGGGAATGTCGGCAATGACGAAAATGTCAGGTAGGACTAGGTTAGCTGTCAAATGTCCAAAGATTTTATAGTGGTGCGCGCATATTTCCTGTGAACTGCTTTGGCTAACTGCAGTTCAGATCTCAACTGAGTTGTAGAAACACGATCGAGTTTTCGATCGCGGTTGAACTCGATTGTGTTGCGTTCACACTGATGTTCAACTGCGATTGAGATTCTCAACTGCGGTTGAAACTTGTAGTGGGAACGGGGTATTAAGCACAGTTGTACAATGTCCCAATAAGTAAGTTAAAGTTCACTTTGGGTCATTACAGGGGATTTCACTCAAATAAAATACATTTTGACCTCGACCGACCCAGATTTTGATGAAACTTGGTACACTTGTTTAGAATAGTGATGTAAGTAATCCAATTTTTTTTTTTTTACTCAAAGGGTTCAAAAGTTATAGAGGGTTGAAATTTGGGGCTTTTTCACCCCCGCGCGGCTGGTCGCTATCATTTTAATTAATTTTGAGGGTTGTATGAGAGCTATAGAGCTCCAAGAAAATGCATTTGAAAGGTAAAAACATGATCTGCATGGATATGTATTTTAACTTGACACTTTGTTGACTGGTATTTAATTATGATTTTTCCCATCTACATTTTCAAAAACCACCCTAGGGGAAAAACTTATTTTTTTTTGGGATTGGTTTTTTTTTTAAATTACAAAACATATGCATGACTATGTGTGCCAAATTTCAGGACTGGCCCTCGAGAACTTTTTTTTATATATATATTTAGTGAGAATCATCAGTTTTGAAGCATCGTTCACCTGCAATATGACAAACTTTAGGTTACTTACTTCCTGTATAATTAATTAAAATGGTTAGGTGACTTTTAGTTCTTTACATTACTGCAGCAAATGATTTCTGAGCCCTGTAGTTGCATTGCTTGTGTCTGCAGCTGACAATACATACCTGTATGTTCGGCCGTTTGCAGTAGATGGGTAAGCCAACGATAAAACTTCATCGAGAATCGAGATGCACTTGTAGCTGGTCTAGTTTAGTGGGGTAGAAGTATGAAGGTGCTGGTCCATGGGGGTGGAGGAAACTAACTTTTAGTTCACTTGTGCTAGATAGTTTTTTGCAAAACACATGCAAGCCACCAGTCTCCTTCACAAAACTACATACATCGTCAAAGGCAAATGTGTGGGTTTGAATGTCAATCAAGCGATCTTCATCACTATCCTCACTGGCATTTACTTGATCTTCTTCCTCAGCAACATATACAGTGTTTGATTCATCAGACTGAGAAAATGGTTTCACATTCAAATGCAAGAAAATGCATGTAAACCTTAAGGAGTTAAACCGTTCTTTCAGTAAAGCACAAGAAAATCTTTGTCAACTTAATATGTCATCATCAAAATAACTTTCAATTCTTCAGCAGAATGGCATTTCTTTGCTACGTCGCATGAAAAGTGGCTTTGTGACGGAGTTGGTGGAACAGTTAAACGTAATTGCGGCAAGGGCCAGCCATGTGATGATCAGATAATGACTCCGATTGACTTAAACCAGTGGGCAGCATAAAAAATGTGGACCGTTACATTTGCATTTGTATCGGATGAAGAAATGCAAGAAAATACTGTTGTACTGAAAGAACGGTTAAACTCCTCAAAATAACTATCACTGGAACCCGAGGTTTCCATGCATTTCTTCCACAGTCTCTGGCATCTTTGAATGAGAAACCATTTTCTCTGTCTGATGAATCAAACACTGTACATGTTGCTGAGGAAGAAGATCAAGTAAATGCCAGTGAGGATAGTGATGAAGATGGCATGATAGATATTCAAACCACACATTTGCCTTTGACGATGTATGTAGTTTTGTGACGGAGTGGCTTGCATGTGTTTTGCAAAAACTATCTAGCACAAGTGAACTGAAAGTTAGTTTCCTCCACCCCCATGGACCAGCACCTTCTTACTTCTACCCCACTAAACCAGACCAGCTACAAGTGCATCTCGATTCTCGATGAAGTTTTATCGTTGACTTACCCATCTACTGCAACCGGCCGAACATACAGGTATGTATTGTCAGCTGCAGACACAAGCAATGCAACTACAGGGCTCAGAAATCATTTGCTGCAGTAAGATAAAGAACTAGAAGTCACCTAACCATTTTAATTAATTTTACAGGAAGTAAGTAACCTATAAGTTTGTCATATTGCAGGTGAACGATGCTTCAAAACTGATGATTCTCACTAAATATATATATATCAAAAAAAGGGCTGGAGGGCCAGTCCTGAAGTTTGGCACACATAGTCATGCATATGTTTTGTAATTAAAAAAAAAATCAACCCCAAAAAAAAATAAGTTTTTCCCCTAGGGTCGTTTTTGAAAATGTAGATGGGAAAAATCATAATTAAATACCAGTCAACAAAGTGTCAAGATAAAATACATATTCATGCAGATCATGTTCTTACCTTTCAAATGCATTTTTTTGGAGCTCTGTAGCTCTCATACTACCCTCAAAATTAATTAAAATGATAGCGACCAGCCGCGCGGGGGTGAAAAAGCCCCAAATTTCAACCCTCTATAACTTTTGAACCCTTTGAGTAAAAAAAAAAAAATTGGATTACTTACATCACTATTCTAAACAAGTGTACCAAGTTTCATCAAAATCTGGGTCGGTCGAGGTCAAGAGGTGAGTGAGATCCCCTGGAATGACCCCTTTAACTTAAAGTGAACTTTACCATCTTTGATCATCGGCTGTTGCCATGGTCTCAGCTGATAAATCCTACCGCTAACTTATTGGGACATTGTAAAACCGGGCATTAGTCCATTAAGGTGATACTAGCGCTCGGCCGTTTTAGAAAATTGAGAGAAAAATTGTGTCATAAGTAGAGATGTAAAGTTACCGGTAACATTGAAATTGGTAATATTACCGGTAATATTACCGGTAACATTACCGAGCACGGTAATATTGAATTTTCTGCGCAGTTTTAACTAGATGGCGTAAGAAAATTAATGAATGTGAATTAATTAATTTTTTCATATTACTTAGTTTACATAGGTATTGTGTTACTATTTATTGATTGAGGATAGGTATACATGTCTCAATTTTACAATAGCGATTTTAATTGAGCGAGCGTAAAAAGCGACTCCATTCTGCACTTTTGGACACTTTCTGTTTTTTTTGTGTTTGTTTGTTTGACCCGACGCCAAACATTAAACGAGGTCTCATTCTGTTCCGATCGAACTAAAATTTTTGCATAGTACATACAAATTCATTCTAGCTTAATCGTGTATAGTTTTTGTGAGCTTACCTCGATTGGAGTAAAAATGAAAATATCTCACGATTGGTCAAAAATCAAAATGCTGCGATTAAGTTCAAATTTTGCCTGGACATTAAGACTACTACCTACCATTTTCTCTTATTTTATAAGTTTTCAGCCTAATCGGTAGAGAACGTGTATACTCATTTGATATTTAAATAGAATGCCAGAAGGTATTTTATTGTCATTTAATTTCCTGTGCAACTTACATCTGTTTTTCTTTATGGATCAAAGTGATGGCTATTCTCATTTTCAATGAAGTCGTGTAATTTTATTTTGATCGTATTTCAATTCCTATGGATGTATATGTTTTCTTTGCATTACGATATTCCGGTTGGATGGAGATGTTGCGCGTTTGGGTGCTCGCTCATTAGCGCGTTATACACCGAGCGTTTTCCTAGTTATTTCTGCTTAAATAAAGACTTCGAGTCGAGGTAAATTTTCATTAAATGTTGGAATGGGCATGATTAACAATTACGAAATTAAACATCATGCTTTTACAGTCGCAGTGAAATATCCTGCAATCAAAGAGCGAACTCTGAAAGACCCTTCCTTCAAAATAATTAGGTAGTATATTATGTAAAAGAAAGTAAATTTAAAAAAAATAAGTAGCCAACGTGGAAAATATTACATTTGATAATGTTTAGATGTCGGTACCTACAGTATAACTTGTTGATTTATAAAAATATAATCAAATCTCTATACATCCTCTTTTTACACTGTGGTGTACTGTGGCAAAATTTGAAAAACTTCCATTATTTTTTTTCTCTAAAATTACCGAAAGTTACAATGTTACCAACGATGGGGGTAATATTACCGTAATATTACAGTTACCGGTAATATTACCGGTAATATTACCGGTGTTCACATCTCTAGTCATAAGTGAGTGTAACTTTTACAGGATGTTCACATGATCAGTCTGATTGTTTATTAGTAGCACTTTTTAATTTTTGCTTATTGCATTGTTAATTAGGCGCTGGTTATTCAACAAAACTGCGCAAAACGATGAAATTTGCGATACGATTGGAGACCAAACCCGTTAACCAATTGATCTCAAATTTTAATCATGATTAGATGAAAGACAAACTTAGGGTTATCCCTTGGCACATTTTTGAAATTTAATTTTATACGGCGCCCAGGGAGACGAGAAAATAGCTAATTTTTCACCAAAAATCCACTAATTATTACTAATTAACGAAACAAAAAATTAAAAATGTACCAAGGGATAACCCTAAGTTTGTCTTTTATCTAATCACGATTAAAATTTCAAATAATTTGGTCTACCCATTTCGTCTCCAATCGTATCGCAAAAAGTGTCTACAAAAAGCAGAAAAATCGCTCGCGCTTGCAGCACCTTAAACCTGATTATTTGCATACTTGGGGAAGTTCCTTTTTAAAAAGAACTGGTCAAAAGTATGCAAACAATTTTGAATGTCAGGAATTAACTTGGTGCGTTTCTGCTACAAAATTTGTACCTAGGTACACTCAACAAATGATAAAACGGTATTTGAAAGAAATTAATTGGCTGAAAAAAATGTGATGGCATCATCCGACGAAGTATATGCCAACTTGGCATCTAACTCTAGATAAGCTCTGAATTCATTGATAATAACAAGGACTGATTGTCAAGGAACCTGACCAGCAGCCAATCCGTTTCGTTCAAATACTGTTTTATGATTTGTTGGGTGTACCTACATAATTTTAAGCTAATTTTTACCTCCACGAAAAATAGGTGCGTGGTGGAAAAAGAGTAACTCCATCCACAAATTAAGCACACACAGCATATGACCTTGGATTTACTTTATGTCAGCCACAGTGGCCTATTTCAAGCAATGTCGATATGGAATGTTCAATGTCTAGATGACAACGCTCAAGAATGATTCCCACCTGAGTCCCGGTATGAGCGCTGTGTTGATGGTCTGCTTGGTGAGCGTGCAATACACCACATTGCTGAAAGCCTCCACCAGCACGCTAGCAAGGTCCAGACGCTTGGTCAAGTTGGACAGCTGCAGAGTGTACGCAGCCATGGCCGTCAGCTGCGGCAGGATCACTGCAACGACAAGCGAATGGATGACACAGGAGAAGATCATGGAGATCCTAATGGCTGGTGTATTGGATACCACGGTTCTCGTAACATTACCGAAGTTAAGAGGCCTGGGTAAGCGAACGGTAATCGCAAGGTTCGTTACAGCGATTTTTTAAAATTTGTCTTCAAACTAACAGAATTTTATAAAAACTCTATACCTAGTAGCGAGTTGATTAAAGCCTTATAAACTAAATATCGCCACACACATGGAGTACTTTATGACCTCTGATACGACCTCAAAGTATAACATACGATATATATATATATATATTTTTTTTTTGTCTGGGGCTTAAAGTTGCACTGTTCTGCAGCGAGGCTAATGGCGACGGATGAATGATTATGAGGATGATTGGGAGATGATGGTGAAGAGTAGGTAAGGATGGAAGGTGGGAAGGAGGCGGTCGTGGCCTATAAGTAGGGTACCTTCCCAGCATTTGCCTGTCGACTGAAGAAAACCACGAAAAAATCCCAGTCAGGAAGAACGGTCGCGGGAATCGAACCCGGGCCTCCGGAATACAAGCTCAGAGCATTAACCACTCACCCAACTCACTCACTCACTCAAAATAATCGTATTGAGGTCGTACCAGAGGTCATAAAGTACTCCAGTTTGTGGCATTATTTAATCTATTAGACTGTAATGGGTCGCTTCTATCTGATTTTTTAATATTCTGTTGTGGGAAGTCTGAAGACAATAATTTAAAAATAATACACTTTTAAGATCAGTGTGTTTCCCATTCGCTTTCCCACGCCTAACAACATTGAGCGAGGAGTAGTACATAGAATGTGCATCTACAAAAGTTCAACCTACCTTCCTCTCTGAACCCTGGCTCGCACGAGGCCGCGATGTGTCCGAGCGTGGCCACCAGCTGCAGCTGCATGCCGTGGTCGTCGCGACACATCGGGTCGATCAGGAAGCTCTGCAGCTGCATGTACGTCTTGTCGTGGACCTCCTTGGAACTGTCGGCAGTCACCAGCCGGCCGAATGCAGGCACGGTGGCCATGCGCACGGAGCTGACGACATACCAGACATTAGAACACCAACGTCCACCAAAATAATCGATTATTAATTAGATTATAGTTTGTTGCTTACTTAATCACATAATGAAGAGTAAAAAAATAAGTGGCAATGCTTCTATAATTTGTTTCTAGGAATCAGTATACGATGTAGGTATATTCATTCATAAATATACCTATTCATATTTACTATTTAGTGTACATTTATAGATGTAGTGTATGATTTATAGAGTAGTGTCTTATTAAAATGAGAATGGTCAGAAATGGTTAAAGAATAAAAAGCCCTTCATGTACTTACTTTACTTTCAATTCAAGTTTAAATACTCTCTGAGTACTTAGTCCAGTAATTCTAGTGAAAAAATCAGCATGACCCACCACTAATGGCAACAGAAGCGTTTTTGGTACCGTTCGATTTAGAAAATTGTCCTCTACAACATATCCAAAATCGCCCAAAATCGCTGTTTGGAAAAAGGGTTTTAATGACTTTTTAAGTTAATTTCTCATGTTAATTCCATCTTGCAAAAAAAATTGTTTCAATGTAACTCCGATTTTGACGAAACTTGGCAGAATTGTTCACCATTCTAAATAAACACAAATAGCTCTCTGAACGTTTTTCTCGAAATCTCATTGTTTGGGAAATATGGACCTCGCAAAACGTCAAATTAAGCTCAATTGTGACCGAAAACGGACTAAAATATGACTTTTCAATGGGCAATATTTCCCAAACGATGAGATTTAGAGGAAAACGCTCAGAGAGCTATTTGTTTCATTTAGGATGGTGAACAATTCTGCCAAGTTTCATCAAAATCGGAGTTACATGAAAAAAAGATTTTTTTTTTGTAAGATGGAATTAACATGGGAAATTAACTTAAAAAGTCATTAAAACCCTTTTTCCATACAGCGATTTTGGGCGATTTTGGATATGTTGTAGAGAACATTTTTCTGAATCGATTCATGTATTGAATGAAACCTTCTGTTGCAATTAGTGGTGGGTATAATCACACAATTACTGGACTAACTATCTAAAAAAAAACATTATGGAAACCTATTAATCAAACAAGATTAATATAATTGACATAATCTATTGTTAATTACCAATTTGAAGATAAGATTAATTAATATTAGTCAAAATACTACATATTACTATGATAACATCTGGCACCATCTGTGACCATGACGTAATGACAACAAAAACACCTCAGCACCAATAAGTAACATCATCACTTTCACAACCTGAAGACGAAGACAGACCATGTCGGCGAAACGTAACTGGAATAATACACCTGCCTACAGAGCTGTATGTTCCGATAAAACTATTACATCTAACAATGGTTCTGATTAAAATGTGATAAGTAAAACCAAGATGACTTACATGTCTGCATCGTTGGCCAGCGTGACGAGAGCTGGCAGCAGCTTGGGAGTGTCAGCAGTGGGCGTTGTGACGAGCAACGAGGCTGCTGCCACCCGCACCGCCGGCCGGGGATGCACCACGGCGTCCCACAGTGCAGCCAACACGACGTCGCGCTGGCTCGGCCGGTTGTTCAGGCCGCGCACGCTCGCTTCCAGTGCGTGCAGAGGACAACCGCACAGCGGCAGGCCAAACAGGAACCGCTTCAATGTGGGTCCCAGGTCCTCAGATTCCTGGATAATAAAACTTACGGTCAACAACGCTGGGGTGATCTTTTTTTTTTAAAGCAATAAGAACAGAGTCTGCAGAGTAAAATTGATAATTTAATTATACACATACAATTACACATCTACAAACTATCCCACATAGCCAAAAGGCTAGTATGGGGAAGACAAATAATAGAATAAACAATAAGTATAGAGAACAAAATAAAAATAAATCTAAAGATCTAAAACGGAGGTCAAATCCGGAGGTCAACTCTTTTAAATTTGCAGTTCATACAACGTTATTTTAACTTTTTAAGCTTATTTATTAGTTATTTTAAAATATTTGTATGATTCCTCTATTGATAAAGAAGTACGTATTATAAAGAAGTAAGAGATAGTTTTGATAAAGAAGCTAAACCATGAGCACTTGCTAATAGACAACATCATAAATTATCTAAGCTCTGCTTTTCAAAAATTTTCATATGCAGTACCGTGATCCAAGTATCTATTATGGTTATGATCCATTGTTGAAAAACCATAATAGATACTTGGATCACGGTACTGCATATGAAATTTTTTGAAAAGCAGAGCTAACTAGATAATTTATGAAGTTGTCTAATTGCTTCCAAGGTCTGTAGAGCAGCTTTCGGACGCAAATTAATTTGCATGCAATATGAATGCTGTCTTAGAAAGCATTATACAGAGCGTTCTCCAAGTTAATCATCAATGCGAAGTAGCCGTGAAGTGCAACTTGCCTGCCCCGCCAACACGCCCACTAGAAACACCGGTATGATTGCGAGCGACGGCAGCGCCTCGTTGCCAGCTCTCCTGCTGGTGAGACTCTTCTCCAGGCTCTGCAGGCGAGCGGTGAACAGCGGCTTGACAAGCAGCCGCGTGGCAACGCTGCCCAGGCCCATGCTCATGGCTTGGAACAGTTGGATGAAAGCAGAGACGAGGCCGGAGTCTTTCGCATCGACTTCCTCCACCAAGTCCAGCAGGCCAGGCAGGCTGGAAGCAACGACACACTTTACTACCTTGCAGTTTCATAGGTGCGTGCATGTGATGCAAAAAAGTGACATAAAATCTGTTACACATAAAATAACATAAAATAACAGATATCCGAAAAAAAGGGAGAAAAGTGACTAATCTTGTAAAAAAGTAAATAAAAGTGACAAGAGACCAAAAAAGTAACTTTAAGTCATAAAAGTGACTAAGAGGCAGCCCTGCTTTCTTGTCTTGGTGACAAGAAAGTGACAAGTAAGTTATCATTTTATGTGATCGCACCCCTGGTTGTAGATTGTACAAACAATGAAATAAAAGCGATACCTACTAACAGCAATTAGATATATAATTTACATAATTTACTAACATGATAACAAAGAGATAATTCTGTCTGTATATTTTAGCTTGTGGTCACAAGGTGTCTTAAGTTTCTTTATCTGAGATGAAAATATTACCTACATCTTTAAGTCTGAAGGTAAAATATTCACCCAATTTACCTAATAAAGTCAACTTTCAATTATGTGTAGTATCTACTCACAATGTATGTACCAGCCAGACTAGTTCTGGCCACTCTTCATAGAACTCTTGAGCAACGAATGACTGGAAAGCCCCGAGCACAGTTCCGACGGCAAACTCTCCCTCGTAGAAAACCCTCGGATCCGTCAAACCCTCTCCGACACAACACTCCAAACTCCGCGTATCCCCATCGATCGTCTTCATCACACTCTCAACGCACACGACTGAAACCAAGACGTACGGAACCAACTTCTCCATCGCCGCCACATATTTCTCCACGACTTGGTCCTTGGTCTTGTCAAGCAGCCGCGTGACGAGCCTGTCGTTGAGCCTTCCGAGATCGAGCGCCCACTTGGCAAGCACGGGGAGGAGAAGGCGAGTGGTGGCGCTTACGACTGCAGCGCTGGCGTCGTCGAGAGCCGTCAGCGCCAGCTCCTCGCACTGGAAGTACTTGTCCCGGTCGTCGATGAACGTCACGATGAGCGAGAGGCTGCGGATCACGGACTCTCGGACCACGTCGCTCTTGTCTTCGAGCAGCATTTGTTGCAGCATCGAGAGCATCAGGGAATTGCGGATCGGGCTCTGGACAAAGCAAAAACACAACAGTGTTAGTCAGTTATCATGCGGCCGTACTTCATGGGTACGGCAGAGAGATGAGAGCTTTGCTGCTTCAAGAAGTTTTGTGAGAGAATGCAAGTCAATAATTAGGATATTCATGACAAACAGTGTGCATACTGCAAATCCACCACTACACTGCCTAAGAAAAATTGTAATTAGGTACTCATTCATTAATCATTATTTTTTTAAAGCATGTCTCAAACATTTGAAAGAGAAAATATGTAAGTAGGTAGCTAGCAAAATAGGAAGTAAAAAAATCAAGCAAATTTAGAGTTCTAAATTCTGCGGTAATGTGCCTTTGAATGAGATAATTTATTTGATAAACAAAATCAAATCACCCACCAACGGACGTCAATAACTCACTAATGCCAGTTTCTTCTTTGTACCTAAATGATTTGTTACTATTTATCATTATCATTAACATGCTAAATATGTGTGTGTAAATGTGAACACTTGTCAATAACAAATATTTCAATTAAATGAAAGTATCTATCTAATTCGAGCAGTAAACATCATTGACAAATAGAGGAATGGAGGTCAGTGACCTTCAAACTGTTATTTCTTTAGTGTCTTTAGTTTCGTTTAGTGGTGGACTAGTAGATGAATCTCTCATCTTCAGTCTTTTCCTGTTATACAGCTGTCTCTCAAAACATCAGACAACCTGGAGCGACTTTGACTATTATGAAGGCTCCAGATGTTCTCAGAGAAATGACTGTATACTTGTTTGAGCGACGTACCGAGACGTATGGAGCGAGCGCGCTGCATGACTCTGCCACCAGCAGTCTGCGCTCCACGTGGCGATGAGAGATCTGCTCCCAACACTGAGGCAGCATCTCGTTCTCCACCAGACCGAGTCCAGAGCATCGCGCCAGACTCACGACACCGGCCAAGATCGCGAGACGTTCCTCTTCCTGGAACATGTCAGAATGTCACATTCATTCCTGATGACTTGTGACATTATTGTGTGAAAATAAAAATATAATATTCCTCTTATCCCTCAATAGGTCATATGGAATCTATGCTTGATCATGAGGATGATTGAGAGATGATTAAATGGTAGAGAGAGGTGTTCGTCAACTTCTCGAGGGAAAATGACAATGCACCCTCATTCACTCACAACCCTCAGAGTTATTCTGTAGGACTACATACCTACCTACTTACAAAATAAAGTTAAACTTCAAGAGTGAAATTTGAACTTAAAGCAAGATTGGTTTAGTAAGTTCTTCTTCAAGCCATTGAAAGTCATGTGACCTGACCGAGTAAAGCTACGTGTGGTCTGACGGAGTAAACTCGTGTGGTCTGACGGAGTAAACTCGTGTGGTCTGACTGAGTAAACTCACGTGTGACCTGACTGAGTAAAGCCACGTGTGACCTGACTGAGTAGAGCCACGTGTGACATGACCGAGTAAAGCCCCGTGTGACATGACCGAGTAAAGCCACAAGTGACATGACCGAGTAAAGCCCCGTGTGACCTGACCGAGTAAAGCCACAAGTGTGGTCTGACGAGTAAACTCACGTGTGACCTGACCGAGTAAAGACATGTGTGACCTGCTGACCGAGTAAAGCCACGTGTGGTCTGACTGAGTAAACGCACGTGTGACCTGACCGAGTAAAGACATGTGTGACCTGCTGACCGAGTAAAGCCACGTGTGGTCTGACTGAGTAAACGCACGTGTGACCCGACCGAGTAAAGCCACGTGTGACCCGACCGAGTAAACTCACGTGTGACCTGACCGAGTAAAGACATGTGTGACCTGACCGAGTAAAGCCATGTGTGACATGACCGAGTAAAGCACGTATGACATGACCGAGTAAAGCCACGTATGATCTGACCGAGTAAACCCATGTGTGGTCTGATGTGTGTACCTGAGGCCTCTTCTTCAGGTTGAAGAGCAGATGCAGCAGGCGATCTCGCTGCTCTGCCTCGGGATGCAGATGGATGGAGGCGATGATGAGCGGAAGGACTTCCTCGCGCTTGTTCAAGATGATGTTCGGGATAATGCGCGGCAGACTGTCTCCTGAGAGAACAAGTGTTCATAAGAGATTATTGTTTAAGCAACACCAGGCCAGGATTCAACTAAATACCTTCTTGACAATTGGGGTCCAAATTAACTTAAAAATGTGTAGGTACTCGTAGATCAGGTATGCTTATTTATTTGGAAAACTTCAAATGGAGTGAGGATGAATTTATTTGTTAGCTGCTATTACACTTTTTTTTATTCGGTATGTACCTACATTTTGAAAATGTAGAATACAATGATATTAAAAGTAAAATGTTGCTAAAATGCTGCACTCCTTATTTTTTAAAAGAAAACTGTATACAAATACACAAATATGGGGGGGGGGGGGGGTGTCCTTACAGGGGAAAGGAATAAAATTGAATGGAAAACAATGGAAATTAAATTTTTAATCCCAAACTGCAAAAACACGTAGATAGTCAACTCCAGTGTTACATTGAAGAATATGTGTAGGTATAATCGTTAAATTAAGTAGCTGTTAATCTCTTCTTCTCCCCCTCACTACATTACATTCAACCAACTTTTCCTGTATAAGGTTCGAGGGAAAAGGAAAAAGGAAGGTAACAGACAAACCCTGAATTCCGGCATCCTCTAATGAATATGAATAATAAAAGTTATTAAATACCTAGAATGTGCACGAGGCTCTTGTCGGTGATGTCCTCCTGCATGATGACATCGAGCTGATGCTTCTCTTGTTCGCGCGCCGTGTTGACAAAACACTGCGCGAACACTTCGTGCTGGAACCTGGCCGGCAGCGCGCGGCTCATGGGACTGTGCAAGAGTGCGGTCGGAAGCACGATTTCAGCAGCGGGAATCTCTGGAAGAACATTAAATGCAGAGATCAGTTTTCAGTTAACATCAACCAACGTAGAATAGCTATAAGGACATGAAAGAGTAATTAGGTACTTAAAAGTACATGTCAACAAGATTTCATTGGCGTAATTAAGTCTCATTGTTTTAAAACAATCATGTCTTATCTTTCTGCCTTCTCTCAGAAAATTAAAAAAAAATAAAAAATCCTGAGTAAAGTTAAAAACAAACATCTTAAATTTCAGACACATTTTAGGTGCAAATATTTTTTTTTAAACTAAAATTTTTTCAGTATATATACAACAATTTTGACAGAAAACTATTGAAAACTTGGAATAATTGAGCGAGCGTCACCACGCCGACTAAATTAAAATGTCAGGAAGCTTCTGCACTGATTTGATCATCAAGATAAATATTTATATATTTTAGTTCAGAAACAGACAAAAACCCAGATTAAATTGGTCTGGCAGTGATAATTTGTTCCTCAAAACTACCTATCTACATCTAGTGGAGCGGTCGCTCCACCCAGCCAAGTCGTACCGTACACTCACACTCACTCAACATACCGTAAATGACGGTAGGTTGATATTTTTATTTCAATGGTACGATTAAAATTTGGAAAATTCGTTGACTTGGCTCCTTTTTTGATATCACTCCTTTTCAGTGCTGAATTTTTAGATTTCTTCTATTTTTTTTTATAGTTAAAGAGACTTGGCTGGTATTTTTACACGGAGTGTTTTTTCTGGGATACCTACTACCAGTCACACTACCAGTCACACATTTGGTTTGTGTCTTTATTGTGTATCTTTATGTATCTTTGTAATGTACTGATTTGTGAAAGATAGCGCTTGCGCTAAATAAAGAATTATTATTATTATTATTATTATTATTATAACCATTTGAATATTTTGTTTAAAAGTTTTTACAAAATTCTAATACAAGTAGGTACCTAGTGTAAGTTTACAAACTCTAACGAAAAAAAACTACAAATCAAATACTACCTAGTAGGTAGGTACACAAACTTAAAATAGAACTATTTATTCAGAATAGGTATAGAACCACATAACTTACCAGCCGTTTCCCGTTCCGGAATAGGATTGGGAAGAGCAACTCTGGTCCATTCCGTGTCCGTGTCCGCCAGACTAATATTCCCGTCATCGTCTCTTCTTCCATCCGCTTCATCCGCTGTCTTACTCTCCGCTTCGATCAACTCGAACCGCTCCGGAGTGGCGCTGTGCAACGACAACGTTTCATTGGCAGGCGCCACCCCCATGTCCGACGTCGGCGAGGTGATCTCTTGCAACCGTTCCAGCGCCAACTGCCGTTGCAATTCCTGATTCTCCTGGTCCACAACTACGATATGTTCTTTCAGTCGTTCGATTTGATCCAGTAGGTCTAAATGTACGTCCGGGTCGGCGACGCTACTGCCGTCTGTTTCGTGGTCAGGAATTTCTTCGGTTGGCGCTTCTGTTTGGCAGGAGGCATTACTGCATGGCAAACGAGAAAAGCCAGTTTGTCGCAAATAGTCGCGATATATGTTGAGAAGCTCGGCTGGCTTTGGAATGTTTAAACCTACATCGTCCCAATCTTCAAAATCCTAAAAAAGGAAACAATTGTGTCACAATCATAAACATTGTAAAAATAAAATCTGATCACAGTGCCGTTTTCTTACCTGATCTTCATTTTCATCAGCAAAAGTAATTGATGTTAGTTTATAATTGTGCAACATGAGATATTCATTAAGAAGGAAGTTTAATGCTCGTTGCTCGTGTGGTTTAATTGAATCATTGTTCGGAAGTTTGTTTGTGCCGGAATCGGGAGTCGTGGTTTCCGATTCCGCAGCCACGGTCAGATTTGTTCTTAGAGCACTAATAGTCTCTTTCGCTTTACGCAGTTCAAATTCTAACACGGCAACTCTTTCATCAATCCCTCTTTCTCCGTCCTCAGAGAATCTTGTGAGATCCAGAGAATCCAATGTCACTTGACTAGAAGAGCGTCCTGAAATAAATCAGTCCAAAAATAAGAGACTGAACCATCTCTTTAAAACAAATCATGATAATCAGATGACTTACGTATGGAATTTGAAACATCCAGTCTTGATGCTGCTTGCTGCTCGAAGTTACCAGGGTTCGAAAAGAACTCTTTTAACTTGGGAACTTCGCGGCCAGCCTCAATAAGTTCCGTGTGCAGTTCTAAGGCGGTTAGCAGCAGGTTGTCATTGATCAGCTTCGAAGCAATATCGGAATAACTCATTTTATCACTGACTAATATACTGAGTGGGTTATCCTTGTGTCCATCCACCAAATCTTCTTCAAATGGGTTTGCCATTGTTCACCTAAGAGGTTAGGTTACCACCGTCAAGTGTATATCATACTATGCGAGGAACTACGGTGTGTTTTGTAATTATAAAAATTCAACAAGGTATTTAAAACGAATAAAACTGATTCAGAATCCATACAATAACACGAAATATTGTGTTCGGGCGCGGTGCAAACAAGCTAAAAGTTAAAATCGCGAAAAGTCAAAACCGCTACTTTTTGGGTTCAAATCCGCGACTTTTGGGGTCAAAATAGCGAAAACTCAAAATGGCGGGCTGTCACTCTCTGTCATGCCCAAAGTAGCGAAAGATCAAGCTAGCGAAAGATCGAAATAGCGACTGTCACTGATCGTACATCTTGCAACATTCAGTCCAACACTGGCAGCTGGAGCTACCCCTGATCCGGTGCGCAGAATGGCCTGAAACGTCTCAGTTACGCGCATTGTTGGCGGGATAATTCAAATATGATTAAATCGTTTGTTTATTCAATGTTAAATCATGGAGTTATGTTAAATTAAGGTAAAATTTTAGTTGAACAAATTTAATGCATTCTAAGAGTTAGAAAATAGCTTTTATGGAATAAAAGTGGATAATAACTATATTTTATATTACTATTTTATATTTTAAAATATCAAATTATTAAATATGAAATCAAAAATTGGCCCCATTACGTTCCTTGGAGTAGCTGCTGTGCTGTCATTTTCTTTTGTATTATTATTAATTATAATAATACCATGTTAAACCATGTTTTTTTTTCTCATACGATATGTTTTGATACATCTTCCTCTGTATATAATTTATTCTGTGAGTTGTTTTTCTTTTTACTTTTGTCAAGCTGTATCTGACTGATATCAACAAATACGGTTATTGAAGTAATCTATTACTAAAATGACACTGACACATTACTAAATTATGATTGAACGAAGGCATAATCCTACTGGTTTTGTAAAAATCCAATCAAGAATATTTATTGTAATGGACTTCGGACCTTCTACCTCTGAGGTACGGATTAATAATTATATGATATCAAACCATATTTTACAATGATTGGAAATGTTGATATTAAAATCTCCGGTCTATTATTTTAAAACTGATGTATCCAGAATTCTGATGTAATTCGAAAACCATAATATTTTCAAGATAATTGTGAAATAAACCTGAAATTATCTGATATTGTATGAAGTTGGAGATTAATAACTGATTAACGACAGGAAATATGTTGAAATGTATGTATCCACTGGCCACTGAAGTAGTAGGTGTAGTGAAGTCTCTGAACTTTAATTTTGAATCTTCGATATTATTTGATGTTATAATTTTAAATTCAAGAGAGTTTAAGTTTAAGTGTGCAAATGTTATCTGTTTATGCGTGGATGGTTTAAGCAAGTAACTACTGCGTCTTCAAGAAACATCACATTCTTTTTGGATGCCAACTGGAAAATACAAATGTTGTACTTTAGTGTGTACATAAAAATACAATCTATACAATAATCATTCTCAATCAATCATAAACCACACTCTTGCGTTTTTGAATGGTCTTTACATTCAGTGTTAAGATTAGGTCTCGAGTCCGGAGATTTATGCAAATTATAGTTAATTGTCATTACCATTTCCAATTATTGAAAATAGTTTGCAGATAATATATAATTATAATTTATTGTGCAGTTAGGTATATATTCATTAATTAGCAGCAGCATTGGTAAAGGGCTTTGTATACCTATCGACCAAATTAATATTTTAATAGAGTAATTCACCCACTTTTATTCGATAAAAGAAATTTTCTAGAAATTTTCTATTTTTTTAATTGTCATTACCATTTCCAATTATTGAAAATAGTTTGCAGATAATATATATTTATAATTTATTGTGCAGTTATGTATATATTCATTAATTAGCAGCAGCATTGGTAAAGGGCTTTGTATACCTATCGACCAAATTAATATTTTAATAGAGTAATTCACCCACTTTTATTCGATAAAATAAATTTTCTAATAGGATGTATTAGATATCTCTCATTAAATCTTTGCTATAATTGAACACTGATGATGTACCATAAACAAACGATTTCATGATATTTGAAATATCCCGCCAACAATGCGCGTAACTGGCAAGTTTCAGATCATTCTGCGCACAGGATCAGGGGTAGCTCCAGCTGCCAGTGTTCCACTGGTCCGTCATCTGTCATCATTCATGCAGTTCCAGTTGTCGCCACTAGATAGGGGTAGCATCGTCTTTGAAGCAGGGGAGACATTGGGGTGGTGCAAGTTGCATACATCTACGGCTACGGGTAATAGCAACAATAATATCTATCCCAGGTTTCATTAATTTTAATGCAAAATAGAATTGAATCTAGGCATCGCATTACCGAATTAAACATTTAATTTTACAAGTGTTTTTAATTTTTATAGATGCAAAAAAAAGTAGGTCAAATCGATTTTTTTGTTTGGAACAGAATTAATATTTATACATAATTTGTATCTTAAATATTCTATTAAAGCCCAATAACGTCGTACTGATATGCAACTAGAGTCTAATGGCGACGGATGAATAATTATGAATTATGATGATAAAAATAGGAAAGGATTCGATCGCGGATGTATTAGGGAACCTTCCCATAATTTACAAATCTGAAACAAATTGTTTTTTTTATCTATATATTATTATATAATATTATACATTATTTTGGTGGGAAAGTTCTATATGTGAAAAAGATGGTTCTTTATTTGACCAAGATGTTATGGAAATGACACAGATAGTGGGCCATGACACACAATCAGAGTTCATCTGCACTAATTCTATTCTAAACATTGAAGATACCAATACTCCTGGTGTATTTTCGCTGGAGGTACTGCTTTATTCTTATTTTAACAACCAACAATTAGTTTTACATGTCTTTCAATGGCACGCGGTAGCAATTGATGATACAATATTTATGACCTATTCCAGAGAAGTTCTGTGAAGCTGAAACATGGTTCAGGCATGTGGAAATAAGGGTTTGGCGGCGAGAGGGAGCAGGTATAGAAAACAAGATGTGAAGATAAATTTCCTTGCGATGAGCATTTTGCCATCAGGCCAGACACTGAGGAACAAATAAAATAATCTTCTGTCCAACACAAAATAATTTCGGAAATGCTCATTAACTGACATTATTTGCTAAATTATTGAGTGAGCGTAGCGAGCGTCACTACGGTACTCTAGCACTTTCTCTGTGTTTTTGTTTGTTTGTAATTGTTTTTTTTTTGTTTTTTTTCCTACACTGCCCAGGTCAAACCGCACAACCCAACCTATCTGATATTTTGCACACATACTAACATAATCTATGCGGTCTCTGGGATCGTTTTTGAACGGAATCCTGTGATTGGTTCAAATTTTATAAAAATTATCTTTCGATCAAGACCAAAATTATCTAAAATTTTACACATTGTATAAGCCCAATCAGTCAAGTATTAATTGTCATTTTACGAGATAAGTATGGGTTGTCAAAAGAGATTTCTCGAAAAAGTATGTAGGTAAGTCAGGACACAATGGATCTGATATCATCCAGAGTATTTATATGGAGATTGGAAAGTTGCAGAGAAAATCATCTTGTGCCGTGTCGTGTATCGTGACTGAGGATATAATAATGTGTACTATATCATATATATGATATCCCCATTGCTGAGACACAGACACCTATCAAACACTGACCAAAAATAATGGAAAAGTGTAGTGTATAATTTGCCATTATCTATTGCTAATTAGCAATCCCAACATCGCCTCTCTTTGATGTAAATAATGAAAACACCCAAACAAGGAAATTCTTTCGCGGAAATAGAATCAAAATCCCCGAAAGAGATTTTCCTTTTACCGTCCGAAACTATATGGATCATCTGATTCAAATAATGAAAGTTAATTATCAATGAAAATGACTTATGTAATATGCCTAATCAGTTAAAGTATTCAAAATCAAAATATGGAATGTATGTTCGCAGTGATAGAGTATAGAGACTTGATTTTGAAATACACCTTGTTTATAATAAAAATTACAAAATTCGAATGCTGTTATTTGAAATAACCGTAAATACATTGCATCTAATTTTGTTCCCATAGTATAGTCTCATGACACCGATGGGGGAACTTATCGAAAAGCACCTCACACCATTACATCATTTCATTTCACCTCACATCATTTCGAAAATGATTATTATTTGATACCATTAATATATTAGTCTTTTCTTTTTCGAGGGCATATCTTATAGTTCATAAGATTAAAAACTACGAGCATAGAGGTAAGAAGGAGAAATAAAACGTATACGTTTCTTTTATAGTAGATTTTCATTTTGTTTTTGGGCACCTTTGTGGCTTTACATTTTCATGCACATTTTTTCTGCTATTCTTTGATTTTCCCGGATTTTCCTAACATTTGATTTTGCGTACTGTATTTCGCTAAAAAAAAAGGTTACTAAAATATAAACAATACGTTGGAGCAAGGTGTTGACGTTGACGTTGGAGAGCATTACCATTCTGTGCTGCGGTCTTGTAATAAAATAAGGAAGCATCGCCTCGTATTCAATCAAATTGCCAATCGTCATTTTCAATTTTGTAATTACATAGCGATAATTGTCAATAGGTCCAATGGTAATTTTCTCTTCATCATCATTCTCTCATTCTCTTAAAAAAAGATTATGAACTTAAATTTATTTTATACTTGGAGAATTCGCTATTGCATGCGAATTAATATTCGTGTAATGTTGCTGCTTTATGATATACCTCGGAAAGAGAGGAAGACATCGGATCAAATGCGTCAAAGGAGCAACGTGATAATTTTGTATTGTAATAAACTTGAAATAACACAATTTTTCAAAACAAGCATAAAATGTTCGTGACGTCCATTGCTCTTAAGCTGGGTTCCCATACTTCGCATCGAATTCGCTTCCGGTTCGCTTCGCTTTCGCAAAATGGCTACCTTTTAACAAAGGAAATCGTCCATGTTTACATTCGCATGTTCACTTGTTTCGGTTACGTTTCGGTTTCGTCAAAGTTAAAATTGGCTCAACTTTAACGAAACCGAAACACGGGAACATGCGAATGTAAACATGGACGATTTCCTTTGTTAAAAGGTAGCCATTTTGCGAAAGCGAAGCGAACCGGAAGCGAATTCGATGCGAAGTATGGGAACCCAGCTTCTTAAACGATTTGTCTGAAAAATTGGAAATTTTAATTTTATTTGATTGATAAAATTTAAACTTAAAACTTCACGTACCTTATTTCATTTTCAAAGTAACTAGTGTTAGTGTTACTCTGTTACTAATGAAATTCAGTAACTGCGACTATAACATAGTATGTAATACATTTTACAAGTAACTTACTTTACCCGACACTATTCCTTACTTACAACGGTGATTTAATCTAACATTATTTTAAGTGGAATAAATTTATTAATTAACCCTCGGTCGTTGGAGAATATTAAGGATTACAAAATATTCCATAAGTGAGTGTACCTTTTATAGAATGTTTGCGTGATCAGTCTGATTCTATATTCTTGTTTTTTTTTGAAAACTCATTGCCGGTTACAACAATACCGCGAGAAGTATGTTGGACAATTGGACCAAACCAGTGAACTAATTGACGTAAAATTTTACAAGCGTGTTGTTTTCATGGATGTCCAGAAGGTTGTTATTTAGATCATTTTATTAAATAATTTTTCACTTAATCTTGATTTGTTTATTATTATTTTTTGTCTTATCTCAATCTGTCTGTTTGTCTGTCTGTTCTTTCGCATGATACAATATCATGCAAGGAAACGGATCAGACCCATTATTTCACAAAAGATTCATTACTCTCATGATCGTTTACATATTGATTTTGAGACCTGTCCTTTGGTTTCGCCGGAAAATTGATTTATATTGTTTAGCAGGTAAAGTTGTATGCAATAGGGAAGTCTCCTCTAAATGAAATTTCCAAATAATTGTATTATTATGGTAGGGGAGACGCTGCTGAATACAGTACAGATATGTTACAAAATTACAAAATTAATAATTATTAATTTTGTTGTGGGTTCAATAGTTCTCTCGGAATTGATTTACAAAGTTTGATATTTTTCCTCTAACTTAAAAACGGGTAAGTCATAACCTATATGACCTAACCTATAACCTATATGTTGCCATGGCAACAAAGCATATCACCATGGTAACACATTGTTGTGGACTTAGAAATGACATCACAACCCTGATTCTCATTACATGCCGTTTTTACCGCCAAAATGTCCCATGACATTTGAAATTGATTTTTATGAATGAAAATGTTCAATTTCTCAAGTGATAATAGTGTTTGTGATTATTATTTGTGTTGTTATTTACGAATTTATCTTAATAAATTTAGATGAGACTTCCCTATTGCGTGCATGTAACCTTTGCATACATGCAAAATAACGTAGCAACGAAATCTTCATTTTTTTTTTAAATTATAGAATGTAGGTAAATGCAAATTACCTCCAGAGTGTGTACAACCAATACACTATGGAAATACCTACAAATAATGCAAAGTTGTATTGGAAAGCAGAAATAACTGTTCGTGTTTTTATTGGCTGATAAGTTTTCGTACTATACTTTTGTTGCACGTCAGTTTTTCTTATAACACGTTAGTTATTCTGCGGGTTTCCTTTTCTAAATACCAAAGAAAATGTTTAAATATGTACGAAGTAAGTAACAACCGTTATTTTTTTTTTATTTAATCAATTTCAATGTATTCTTACAAAACAAGCAATTGAGACGAGACGAGGATTCTTATGGCAGCACAGTAAAATTTTATAAAATCAGACTTTATAAGATTAAGATATCTTATAAACAGGTCAGAGTCAGAGTTTTTTTTTGATCGAGCTGAAATTCTGCACACATGTAAAACCAACCTTCTCTGTTTGCATACCATATTTTTTTGAAATCCATTCATTGGTTAAAATTTAAATAAATATCTCCTGATAGGCTGAAAAATGAAAACGGCCTTCGATAATTCTGATCAAACTCATATTTTGCATGATCATTAAGACCAATATTGTCTCTTATTTTACAAAATTTCATCCCAATCAGTTAAGAACGTGTGAATGTATTGACATTTTTAATATCTGTCAGTAATGAAGTATCGAAATGAATGTTTTCCAGTGCCAATTGAATTGATTCTGATTTGCTTTATAAACCAGGTGCTTAGATGCTATTTTAAAGTTTCGATGAAAAGCTTAAGTTGATATCATAATCAATTCAATATGGATGTACTCGTATATGTTTTCTGTGCGTTGTGGACGCATTTCCGGTTCGAGAATTTGCACGACCCGTGCTCGCTCATCAACGCGTTACACTGAGCGTTTTCCTAGTACTTTGCTTACTTCCATTATGTTACATAATAATAGTTTCATACCTTTCCATAATTACAATCATAATATTATCCATGAGTAGTTATAAGAAACATTAGTCTTAAGAAGATGTTACCTGTATTTATATTATTTGTAACAAATAAATAATCTGAATATGAAATCCATCATCTCCCAATCATCATCCATTATAATCATTCATCCGTCACCATTAGCCTCGCTGCAGAACAGTGCGACGTTAAGCCCCAGAAAAAAACTATCTCAAAATGTGTTAAGTGTGTAACAAGAACAGATAATATCATAAACGTGTGATTTATTGTTATATCAACAAATAATTGTTGCTTTTTACCGATGGCTGACAGAGATTTTCATTGTTCTGTCACCTGTCTTCGTTTTCACACAAAAGTGTATCAAATGATAAATGATTTTCTCATTTGAAAATGAAACATTTTTTTTCTATGAATATTATGATTTTCGATAAGGTATGTTCATAATAAGGTCAATTTCATAGTTTGAAGTAAGCTGAATACACGATTAAAAACTTTGATTAGGATCAGATATTTGTAACGAATGCATAACAATGATTGAAGAAGTTGATTCTATTGTGTATACCTATACTTATGCAGGCGTTACTATAGATAGACATTTCACTTGGAAGTCACATTTTACTTTGAATTAGACTTAGAGCCTGTAATTATCTTTTATACAATTTAAATTTTGTATTGCCTTATTACGCGTTGGTGTATTACTTGTAAATTTTTTGTATTCATGGAAATAAAACGGTCATTATATTTTGTGGAATCGTTGACTGTCTTACGGTTTGTTGGCATGGGGAAACGCTTCCATGGGACACAACAGTACAAAAAAGAATATTAAAAACAATAGCTCCACCACATAATATATAAAATATGGTTGAAATGTACCTAAGGAAAAATTTGTTTTAAGTCGCTGGGCTGTCTAAGTATTTATCATTTATGATTTGTTTGAATAATAGGTTAATTTTAAAGTATTATTTCAGTTCTGATTTCAAATTTAAACATGACAGTGAGAAAGATACGAGAGCAAAAACTGGAGGTATTTACAAACTTACATCTCCATGCACAAAAACAAACACGGTAAAAACTATAGCGTACCTATACTGTGTCAGAAATTTGCGAAATTAACGGTTAGCTTGTCGATGTTTTGATTGTATGATGATGTAAGGTATATTATTACTCTGTCTTGATGGCTTCATTCTGTTTCAAATTCATTAAATTTTTATTTTTACTGATATTTTGTTATTGCTTTGCTTTTCAAGTTTACTATTATTTGATTGTTTGATATTATTTATTATTCGTATCAGAAACACAAACATACAGTTTACACTCTCATAACAATTAAAAAAAAACTAATATTGGATGAGTAGGAGATGACACATCTGTATTATTTTATTTTGTATTTGGCCGCAGACTAACCTTTTGGCTACGCGGCATATTGCTGTGTAGTGTGTTTTATTATTTCTGTGCATGTATAATTATAACCAATAAAAATAAAGGAATCACGCAGCAGAAACATAAAGATTCTGGGTTACATTTCCTGTTATTTTGAAAGATCTGCTCCATAAGTATAATAGTTGCATATTTTAAGGAGACTGAAGTAATGATATGAAGGGATGTGCGTTGTGAAAAATATCCGACCGAACCGGGGCTCGAACCCGGGACCTCTCACTTGCCGGGCGAGAGCTCTACCAACTGAGCTACCCGATCGGACGGACGGACACTTGACACAACGCACTGATGAGGGTTAGAGATCTCCTAGGAGAATGGAATGAAGGTAATGATTGGACATTACAAGCTATCAGACCATCGGTAACGATACTGTCACCATGTCTCTTTGCACTTGCGTGCGCAACCCTCTTTTACTCGACTTAACGAGTTGCTTTTCAGCTCGAATGATGAGAATGTAGGTTTCTGTGGAAAACTTCCATGGAGTCAGGATGATAACACAACGCACTGATGAGGGTTAGAGATCTCCTAGGAGAATGGAATGAAGGTAATGATTGGACATTACAATAAGCTATCAGACCATCGGTAACGATGCTGTCACCATGTCTCTTTGCACTTGCGTGCGCAACCCTCTTTTACTCGACTTAACGAGTTGCTTTTCAGCTCGAATGATGAGAATGTAGGTTTCTGTGGAAAACTTCCATGGAGTCAGGATGATAACACAACGCACTGATGAGGGTTAGAGATCTCCTAGGAGAATGGAATGAAGGTAATGATTGGACATTACAATAAGCTATCAGACCATCGGTAACGATGCTGTCACCATGTCTCTTTGCACTTGCGTGCGCAACCCTCTTTTACTCGACTTAACGAGTTGCTTTTCAGCTCGAATGATGAGAATGTAGGTTTCTGTGGAAAACTTCCATGGAGTCAGGATGATAACACAACGCACTGATGAGGGTTAGAGATCTCCTAGGAGAATGGAATGAAGGTAATGATTGGACATTACAATAAGCTATCAGACCCCCGGTGACGATGCTGTCACCATGTCTCTTTGCACTTGCGTGCGCAACCCTCTTTTACTCGACTTAACGAGTTGCTTTTCAGCTCGAATGATGAGAATGTAGGTTTCTGTGGAAAACTTCCATGGAGTCAGGATGATGACTCCGTGCATATTTCCGTGTTTTCCACTGAAGTAATTTTACGTGTCGATCATTTGCATAGCTATACTTATTGTTTTGAACCATATTATTTATTAATCATGTCAGTTTCAACTTTATACCCGTATAAATTAATACATCGCTTATAAACTAACAAGAATTCATCATACCATAAGAATCGTCTTCAGCTGGACTAAATTTGGAAGCCGTAATAACCGTATTAGCCTGCAAGATAGTCGGCACCATGGAGTATAAAATAACAACATAGGTATGTTCGGTTGCCCTGCTCGAACCTGCTTGGAGCAGCTCCGATCACGCGATGGCCGTTCGGCTGTTTTCGAGCAACTTTGAGCAGCCTGCTCGTGGCCGTTCGGCTGCCATCGAGCAGGGTCGGTTCAGAGCAGGTCGAGCAAGTTCGAGCAGATATTTCTGCTCGGACTTTTTGGACCCAGCAGGACCGAGTGAGTTCTGCACACGCGGGAAGTACGAAGATTTTGATTTGAATTACAAAATATTATTACAAAGATAGTAATATGGCGACGTGTTTTTAGTACCTACCAGTTTTGTTTCAACACCAAGTAGCAATATTGTTAATAATTATATCTTTGATATTCTGTCAGAATTTACGTATTTATTAATATATTCCTAATAATGTATTTACAAATGGCGCTAAAAACAAGAAATGGCCGTTCGCCTGCTACCAAAAAGAGCAGCTGCTCGACGTTGCTCGGGCCTAAAAATGACGTCATCCAATGTTGCTCTGCTCTGAACCTGCTCTTGCTCGAACTGGCTGGAAGTTGCACTGGATTTTGGCAAACGAACAGACCTCATGTGTCCGACAAACAAAAAAACATTGGCCACAGCTGAAATGGTATTTTGGAAAACGTAGACAAAGGTTTTGGCATTGACATTCTTTCCAACACGCATTTCTCTTCTGAGGCAGCCGAGTTCATCACGCTCTCCCCATTGTCAAGAGAGAGGGGTTAACATCCATTCATGAGATCCCATCAGTCGTTAATGAAATTGTGAGATTTGTTAGGAAAATGCAATTTTGATCATATTAACGTAATAAATGTAGGTTTACCAAATTGAAAATATGAAAGGAATAATTTTTTAATTTTTTTATTTCCGTGCATATTTGGCCGACATATTGTACTTGCACAAATATAAATAAAGGGCATAAATTGCACAAATATTTTGTGAGGAGATATGAAATATTAGGAAATATGAAATATTCTAACGATTATGAAAAAACTATTAACTAAAGAAGATCGTTTAAAAAATATGATAATTATTAATGTTTTCCAAATTTTAGTACAAATTTTAGCACCGATATAACTACGACCATAGAGATAAGAAGGGTTGCAACGACGCTTTAAATAAATGGGATTTTATTATGGTCCACCTAAGCAACTTTATGAACGAAAGTTTACCAATTTTTGGGCAGCCATTTTGATTTTAAATATTTTTTGTCACATAATTATCAAATTTGTTAACGACCTTCTTTAGCTAATAGTTTATTTCAAAATCGTTAGATTTAAGTAAATTTGTAATATGTCATAATGCACCACGTGATGCACAATTTCTGAAAATTTTGTGCCAATAGCTCAAATGGCTGTCGTTTTAGAGCCGTTTTAATTTTATTTGCGGTTATTTGCAAAAAGGAAATTACCTTCCAAATATCAAACGCATTGGCTAAAATTATATTTTCTCGATACTGAATATTTTCAACAATAATTATTCACGTAATAAATTAACCGGAAATTCAAACATTATTAAAATTAAAATAAATACGTGATTTCCACAAAACTATCTGTAAAAACAAAATGGCTGCTCAAAATTGCATATATTTTTTTTTATTCAATAACTATATTTAACGGATCGAAAGTGTAATTCTTATTTTTATTTTCAATTAGCATGTGATTTAAATCTCAAAATGAATGTGGAATCAATTGTTTTTTCAATGTAAGTCGAAAATGTTGTGAGAAAAATGGCTATAAATAGCCGATTTCGGTCAACTCTTTATATGCCATAGTGTATCAAGTGAGGAATATTTCAGTACAAAAATTAAGTCGATAACTTAAATAACGACTCGTCTAGAGCAGTTTTAATAAAACTGTTTTATTTTATTTGAATGAATATGATTGGACAATAATGAATGCGATCAAGCTGATTATTGTTTTTAGTTGCACAAAACATTGCAAAAAAATAACAAAAATATTGAAAGTAAAAATTTCCTTCACATTTTCAAGTGAAAAATTAAATGGTGATTTCAACAACACTTGATAAAAACAAAATGGCGGCCCAAAATTGGTAAACTTTCGTTTATGAGTTATGTGGGTAGACCTCAATAATATCGTCAAAAACCATTTTTAGAAATAAATAGTTTGGGGTCAAATTATAATAAGTGTAAAGAATGCCGATAAAGAAGACTACCTACCTTACCTACCCAAAGAGCTTCTGCCAATGAGATAGGCCTACTACAGCTTCGATATATCGATTAGATCGTGCAGCGTTGCCAGCCCCTACAATGACAGCAATGTCAGTTCAAAATAGCTACAACTTATGCACGCGAATGCGCAAAATAGCGAAAAGTGACGTTTGTCAAAAAGTAGCGGTTTTGAAAAGTAGCGTTTATGAAAAGTAGCGCTTTGAATCCTAGCCGGGCGCGGTGCAAACAAGCTAAAAGTCAAAATCGCGAAAAGTCAAAACCGCTACTTTTTGGGTTCAAATCCGCGACTTTTGGGGTCAAAATAGCGAAAACTCAAAATGGCGGGCTGTCACTCTCTGTCATGCCCAAAGTAGCGAAAGATCAAGCTAGCGAAAGATCGAAATAGCGACTGTCACTGATCGTACATCTGACAACATTGGTTCCAACGGTCCGTCATCTGTCATCATTCATGCAGTTCCAGTTGTCGCCACTAGATCGGGGTAGCATCGTCTTTGAAGCAGGGGAGACAATGGGGTGGTGCAAGTTGCATACATTTTTATTTATTTATTTATTTATTTATTTTTCTTGCCAAGGACATTACAGTATGTTAAAAATACAATGTATAGGCAAAGTCTCTTAAACTACACTTAAAATTAATACATTAAGAAGCAATTCTTAACAGTCAACACAATTAAAATTAATACATATAAAATAAGACGAGATAAACGAATTTAAAAACAGCATTTGTGATCTCTACAAACTTTATAAAATTCATCAATTGTATAGATTCCCTTCTTAATTAAAAATAATTTTACTGTTGCTTTAAAAGTTTCATTACTTTGTATAGTCCTAATACAGTGTGGCAGTCTATTAAATAGCATGCTACCTTTATACCTTACATCCATTTCAAACAATGAAGTGTTATGTTTCCGATTTCTAACATTATTTTTATCCCTTGTGTTATAATTATGAATATCACTATTTTTGTCGTATGTTGTGATATTATTTTTTGTATGTATTAATAATTCACAAATATAAAGGCTTGGCAGTGTAAGTACTCCTAGTTTCTTAAATAGAGGCCTACAGTGGAATCTTCTCCATTTCTTAAACAAAATTCTTAAAGCATATTTTTGGACAATAAATATTTTGTTACAGTAGGGACTCCCACCCCAAAAGATTATCCCATATCTAATTAATGATTCAAAGTAACCGTGGTAAATGTTTTTCATTAGACTTAAATCAAACTGATCTTTTAAGATCCGTAGAGCAAAGTTAGCTTTAGTCAGCCTGCCATGTAGATTTTATGTGCTCATGCCAGTTCATTACACTGTCTATCTGCACTCCCAAAAACTTTGTAAAATTAATTGCATTAATGTATTGGGTACCAATCACAATCATTGGCGTATCCACATCTAGTCTCGTTGCATGTGAATTTCTGAAAACAATCAAGTTAGTCTTATCATTATTTAATACCAATCTATTTGTTAAAAACCACTCTTTTGCAGCCACTACGGCTGTATTCATATTCTGTTCTGCCTCTTTCATACTACCACCTATTGCAATTAGAGTAGTGTCATCGGCGAATTTTGTTATTTTGATATTTGATAGGTTATCAGCCAGATCGTTCATATATAATATGAATAACAGTGGCCCTAGAACTGACCCCTGTGGAATTCCTGACGATATATTACCTCTATTTGACTGAATAGTTTGTATCGATCCATCATTTAGAGTGTGGTTTATTTCCACCATTTGCTGTCTATTTTGGAGATAAGAATCAATTAATTTCTTTGCATTATCTCTAATACCCATCTTATCCAATTTTATCAATAGCATAGAGTGGTCCAGACAATCAAATGCTTTTTGCAAATCACAGTAGAGCCCTAGTGTGAATTGCTTACTGTCCATTGATTCTAGAATAAATGCAACGCGATCATTTATTGCATCAGCCGTTGACTTTTTACTTCTGAATCCAAATTGATTGTCTTTTATAATAGAATGTTTATTTAGAAAATCTTCAAGCCTTCGCTTGATCACATTTTCATATATCTTTGAGAAAATTGTTAATAAAGAAAGGGGTCTATAGTTTCCCATTGTAGACTTATCCCCTTTGTTTTTATACAGTGGCTTCACTATTGCTATCTTTAGATAGTTCGGAAATGTACCTTCATTGATTGATTGGTTGATTAGATTTGAAAGCAAAGATTTTATTGGGCGAATAGTTTTTTTGATAACTTCGACCTTAATGCCATCTATACCCGTTGCTTGTGTATTCTTGAGTTTTCTTACAATGTCACATATTTCAGCGTCTGAGACTGGTTCAAGGATTATTGATTCTATATTATTATTAATTTTATCCAATAGTCTTGATTGTTGTGAATCTGTTACTGCGTTATCTTTATTAATATCATGAGCAACATTCAAATAAAATTTATTAAATTCATTTGCAATTTTTACAGGGTTTATTAATGGTTTGTTCTCTACAATCAATTTCAAATTTTCCCTTTGATTTTTTAAATTTTGCCCAGTTTCAATTTTTACCATTTGCCATAACTTTTTAGGCTTATTTGCAACTTCAGCAACTAAGTGTTTATTATGTTTAAACTTAGCATTTTTAATATTATTTTGATATGCTCTTTTCATATTCTTATAATTTTGAATCTTATCCTGAGTTTGATAATCTCTCGCTTCACAATATAATCTTTTGATTAATCCACTCTCAATCCTAATGTCATCTGTTACCCAACTTTTAATGTCCAATTTATTTGTTCCAGATTTCCTCTTTTTTACAACAGGAAAAGCCTTGTGATATAATTTAGAGTAAATATCCATAAATAAATTGAAGTTCGTATTGACATCATTATATTCATTAATACCCTCCCAAATCTCGGAATTAAGCAAATCTCTGAAAAATGATATTTTTTCGTCATTAATTGGCCTATGAGATTCTGTGTAATACGATTTCTGTTTATTACCTAATAACTGTGAAGTATGTAACACCATTACTTGCTCCATATGATCAGAGATACCGTTATCTAATACCACCTCCGTGACGTGCATTTTATCAAATGTTGTCAGAATATTATCAATAACAGAGGATGTTCGAAACGTTACTCTCGTCGGTTTGTTTATTATAGCCCTGATGTTGTGGGAATGTATAATGGCATTAAGGTCCTGCAGTTCTCTCGTCTCTTTTCCAAAATCAATGTTGAAATCGCCTGTAATTACTATTTGTTTATTTTCGATTGCTATTATTTCCAGTATAGCTGCTAATTTATCAAGAAACGAAGTAAAATTACCTGAAGGGGATCTATATAAAGTCATGATTACAATACTTTGTTCACATATATTATGGCCATAGTTTGTTAATTCAATGACTGAGCATTCAAACTCTTTTTCCACGCAAAACCGTTGGAATTCAGGTCTTTTATTTGCGCGATGGTCTTTCCTAACATATATGATCGTCCCCCCACCAATTGAGTTTTCCCTTGAATAGAATTCAGTCATCTCATAATTCAATAACTGAATCATTTATAAATAAATTCTACATCTACGGCTACGGGTAATAGCAACAATAATATCTATCCCAGGTTTCATTAATTTTAATGCAAAATATAATTGAATCTAGGCATCGCATTACCGAATTAAAAATTTAATTTTACAAGTGTTTTTAATTTTTATAGATGCAAAAAAAAGTAGGTCAAATCGATTTTTTTGGTTTGGAACAGAATTAATATTTATACTTAATTTGTATCTTAAATATTCTATTAAAGCCCAATAACGTCGTACTGATATGCAACTAGAGTCTAATGGCGACGGATGAATAATTATGAATTATGATGATAAAAATAGGAAAGGATTCGATCGCGGATGTATTAGGGAACCTTCCCATAATTTACAAATCTGAAACAAATTGTTTTTTTTATCTATATATTATTATATAATATTATACATTATTTTGGTGGGAAAGTTCTATATGTGAAAAAGATGGTTCTATATTTGACCAAGATGTTATGGAAATGACACAGATAGTGGGCCATGACACACAATCAGAGTTCATCTGCACTAATTCTATTCTAAACATTGAAGATACCAATACTCCTGGTGTATTTTCGCTGGAGGTACTGCTTTATTCTTATTTTAACAACCAACAATTAGTTCTACATGTCTTTCAATGGCACGCGGTAGCAAATGATGATACAATATTTATGACCTATTTCAGAGAAGTTCTGTGAAGCTGAAACATGGTTCAGGCATGCGGAAATAAGGGTTTGGCGGCGAGAGGGAGCAGGTATAGAAAACAAGATGTGAAGATAAATTTCCTTGCGATGAGCATTTTGCCATCAGGCCAGACACTGAGGAACAAATACAATAATCTTCTGTCCAACACAAAATAATTTCGGAAATGCTCATTAACTGACATTATTTGCTAAATTATTGAGTGAGCGTAGCGAGCGTCACCAAGGTACTCTAGCACTTTCTCTGTGTTTTTGTTTGTCTGTAATTGTTTTTTTTTTTTTTTTTCCTACACTGCCCAGGTCAAACCGCACAACCCAACCTATCTGATATTTTGCACACATACTAACATAATCTATGCGGTCTCTGGGATCGTTTTTGAACGGAATCCTGTGATTGGTTCAAATTTTATAAAAATTATCTTTATCTTTATCTAAAATTTTACGCATTGTATAAGCCCAATCAGTCAAGTATTAATTGTCATTTTACGAGATAAGTATGGGTTGTCAAAAGAGATTTCTCGAAAAAGTATGTAGGTAAGTCAGGACACAATGGATCTGATATCATCCAGAGTATTTATATGGAGATTGAAAAGTTGCAGAGAAAATCATCTTGTGCCGTGTCGTGTATCTTGACTGAGGATATAATAATGTGTACTATATTATATATATGATATCCCCATTGCTGAGACACCTATCAAACACTGACCAAAAATAATGGAGAAGTGTAGTGTATAATTTGCCATTATCTATTGCTAATTAGCAATCCCAACATCGCCTCTCTTTGATGTAAATAATGAAAACACCCAAACAAGGAAATTCTTTCGCGGAAATAGAATCAAAATCCCCGAAAGAGATTTTCCTTTTACCGTCCGAAACTATATGGATCATCTGATTCAAATAATGAAAGTTAATTATCAATGAAAATGATTTATGTAACATGCCTAATCAGTTGAAGTATTCAAAATCAAAATATGGAATGTATGTTCGCAGTGATTGAGTATAGAGACTTGATTTTGAAATACACCTTGTTTATAATAAAAATTACAAAATTCGATTGCTGTTATTTGAAATAACCGTAAATTCATTGCATCTAATTTTGTTCCCATAGTATAGTCTCATGACACCGATGGGGGAACTTATCGAAAAGCACCTCACACCATTACATCATTTCATTTCACCTCACATCATTTCGAAAATGATTATTATTTGATACCATTAATATATTAGTAATTTCTTTTTCGAGGGCATATCTTATAGTTCATAAGATTAAAAACTACGAGCATAGAGGTAAGAAGGAGAAATAAAACGTATACGTTTCTTTTATAGTAGATTTTCATTTTGTTTTTGGGCACCTTTGTGGCTTTACATTTTCATGCAATTTTTTTCTGCTATTCTTTGATTTTCCCGGATTTTCCTAACATTTGATTTTGCGTACTGTATTTCGTTAAAAGGGAGGACAATGGTGAAATTTCTACAAATTTTTTATATTTTCCAATTTTTTTTTTTATTTCAAATTTTTTTATATATAACTTTTATATAGAAGATATTAACTCTTTTAAGTAGTATTTTCCCTTGTAAGATACTGTATTTAATTGTTTTACTGTGATAACGTAATGCTTTCTAATGGTGTACAATATTTCATATACGCTATTATATATATATTCCATATATATAAAATTAGCTTGATTATGCGTATTTATCTCAAAAAGTTCTTGTGCGATTGTCTTCATTTTTTTTTTGGATGTCCATGAACCCAGTAAACACCCAAAGTGCTGCCAGCATGCTGCCGGTACCGGCCAATTGCTCTCGCCAGTACTGGCCCGGTACCGGCCAAAAGCTGTGGCCGGTACCGGCCCAGTAAAAATGTGTCGCTTTGGCCAGAACGTTGCCTGTACCGGCTGGCCAGCACTCAGCCTTCACCTTGCCAGAGTCCTGGCCTTCACGCAGCCAGCAAGTAGTCAGCATTGTGCCGTATGGCCAGTACCTTGACTGCATCGCGCCTTGACGACGCCAGCCCCTGGCCAGAACCTAGCCTGAACCACGCCAGCATGAGGCCTGAACCCGACCTGAACTCATTTCCACTATTATCCACCAGGGGCCACCAGGAACCAAATAAACGGTTATTTTGAATTCAAATATTAAAAATAAAACTAAAATGGGTGATAACTAAGCGAGTTTTTATCGTAATTAAATTCTGACGACATATTTCCAGTCATTATCACAATGTTGAATTTATTCTGAAATTAAACGCAAATCGATTAGTTATGACAGGACGTGGAATCGAACTCGGAACAGCGACAAGCAAGCAGGGTAGAAGGCAGACGCTTTACCCACACGACCACGGCGACAGCTGAGGGTTTAGAGCGCAGAGTGTCTAATAGTGACAGAGGGATGATTGGACTCAATATGTATCAGGAAACTGGAAATATTTGTACCACTACAGATATATTATTATACGTGTTCTTGTTAATTTGTAAATGCACACGGAAAAATCAATTCATTACCTGCGACGGCACGTGCGTAGGTATTTGTGCTTGAAATATCCAATCCATTCGTATCATTTGATATGTAAAATCTGAATTCGAATGAAAAACATACTTTTTTCTATTTTGAGATTAATAATTAAATAACGAATAAGATTTAGAAGGAAAAAATTATTATAGCGGATCTGCTGTCGTTAAGAACATACGCAAGAATGCGGATTTAATTATATATTATTTTGATTTTAAAAATAACTGTCGATAAAAAAACAATCCGCTTGCTAGAGGCTATAACTGTATAGTCTAGGTGCAAGCACAATGCAAGCTACTTGCTGCCGGCCGCGTTCTGGCCAGCCGGTACTGGCCCAGTGCTGGCTGGCCTGCATGTGGCCGCGTGCAGGCCAGCCAGCACTGGGCCAGTACCGGCTTCATTGATGTTGGCCAGCATGATCTTTGAATGCACCATCTTAATCGTGGCCATCACCTTGCCAGAGTGGCCGGTACTGGCCCATCACCGTGCCTTCATCTAGCCAGCATGATGTGTTTACTGGGAATAGATTATAAAGGTTTAGACAGAGCCTTTTAGCCATATTGTACTTCATTCTTCTACAATAAATTTGTAACCAATAGTGTTGCTTCAATATAATTAATTATTGTTTTTGATAATTTTTTTGTGCAGGCAAAAAAAATTATTTCAAAAATTCCTCTTACCAGATTGTTAATTATGTTTATATGCAGCCTAAAATAATTTTTTATGTTGTTATCACAAAAAATTTGGAAATAAAACTGTACCAACGGAACTCACTTTTTTTTAATAAAAAATTATCTAGAATCCAAAATTTTAATTTTTTTTTAAATTAAAAAATTTAAATTAAATCCTTTTTTATATGTTAGTAAACCCTGAAAATTTCGCAACCATTGCATTCTTATTGTAGATTTTAGGTTTTTCACCATTGTCCTCCCTTTTAAAAATAAGGTTACTAAAATATAAACAATACGTTGGAGCAAGGTGTTGACGTTGACGTTGGAGAGCATTACCATTCTGTGCTGCGGTCTTGTCATAAAATAAGGAAGCATCGCCTCGTATTCAATCAAATTACCAATCGTCATTTTCAATTTTGTAATTACATAGCGATAATTGTCAATAGGTCCAATGGTCATTTTCTCTTCATCATCATTCTCTCATTCTCTTAAAAAAAGATTATGAACTTAAATTTATTTTATACTTGGAGAACGCTATTGCATGCGAATTAATATTCGTGTAATGTTGCTGCTTTATGATATACCTCGGAAAGAGAGGAAGACATCGGATCAAATGCGTCAAAGGAGCAACGTGATAATTTTGTATTGTAATAAACTTGAAATAACACAATTTTTCAAAACAAGCATAAAATGTTCGTGACATGTCCATTGCTCTTAAGCTGGGTTCCCATACTTCGCATCGAATTCGCTTCCGGTTCGCTTCGCTTTCACAAAATGGCTACCTTTTAACAAAGGAAATCGTCTATGTTTACATTCGCATGTTCACTTGTTTCGGTTTCGTTTCGGTTTCGTCAAAGTTAAAATTGGCTCAACTTTAACGAAACCGAAACACGGGAACATGCGAATGTAAACATGGACGATTTCCTTTGTTAAAAGGTAGCCATTTTGCGAAAGCGAAGCGAACCGGTGGCGAATTCGATGCGAAGTATGGGTACCCAGCTTCTTAAAAGATTTGTCTGAAAAATTGGAAATTTTAATTTTATTTGATTGATAAAATTTAAACTTAAAACTTCACGTACCTTATTTCATTTTCAAAGTAACTAGTGTTAGTGAGAATGTAGGTTTCTGTGGAAAACTTCCATGGAGCCAGGATGATATGAAGGGATGTGCGTTGTGAAAAATATCCGACCGAACCGGGGCTCGAACCCGGGACCTCTCACTTGCCGGGCGAGAGCTCTACCAACTGAGCTACCCAATCGGACTGTTACTCTGTTACTAATGAAATTCAGTAACTGCGACTATAACAAGTATGTAATACATTTTACAAGTAACTTACTTTACCCGACACTATTCCTTACTTACAACGGTGATTCAATCTAACATTATTTTAAGTGGAATGAATTTATTAATTAACCCTCGGTCGTTGGAGAATATTAAGGATTACAAAATATTCCATAAGTGAGTGTACCTTTTATAGAATGTTTGCGTGATCAGTCTGATTCTATATTCTTGTTTATTTTTGAAAACTCATTGCCGGTTACAACAATACCGCGAAAAGTATGTTGGACAATTGGACCAAACAAGTGAACTAATTGACGTAAAATTTTACAAGCGTGTTGTTTTCATGGATGTCCAGAAGGTTGTTATTTAGATCATTTTATTAAATAATTTTTCACTTAATCTTGATTTGTTTATTATTATTTTTTGTCTTACCTCAATCTGTCTGTTTGTCTGTCTGTTCTTTCGCATGATACAATATCATGCAAGGAAACGGATCAGACCCATTATTTCACAAAAGATTAATTACTCTCATGATCGTTTACATATTGATTTTGAGACCTAGGTCCTTTGGTTTCGCCGGAAAATTGATTTATATTGTTTATCAGGTAAAGTTGTATGCAATAGGGAAGTCTCCTCTAAATGAAATTTCCAAATAATTGTATTATTATTATGGTAGGGGAGACGCTGCTGAATACAGTACAGATATGTTACAAAATTACAAAATTAATAATTATTAATTTTGTTGTGGGTTCAATAGTTCTCTCGGAATTGATTTACAAAGTTTGATATTTTTCCTCTAACTTAAAAACAGGAAAATTGATATTGACGTCATAACCTATATGTTGCCATGGCAACAAAGCATATTACCATGGTAACACATTGTTGTGGACTTAGAAATGACATCACAACCCTGATTCTCATTACATGCCGTTTTTACCGCCAAAATGTCCCATGACATTTGAAATTGATTTTTATGAATGAAAATGTTCAATTTCTCAAGTGATAAGAGTGTTTGTGATTATTATTTGTGTTGTTATTTACGAATTTACCTTAATAAATTTAGAGGAGACTTCCCTATTGCGTGCATGTAACCTTTGCATACATGTAAAATAACGTAGCAACGAAATCTTATTTTTTTTAAAATTATAGAATGTAGGTAAATGCAAATTACCTCCAGAGTGTGAATAACCAATACACTATGGAAATACCTACAAATAATGCAAAGTTGCATTGAAAAGCAGAAATAACTGTTCGTGTTTTTATTGGCTGATAAGTTTTCGTACTATACTTTTGTTGCACGTCAGTTTTTCTTATAACACGTTATTCTGAGGGTTTCCTTTTCTAAATACCAAAGAAAATGTTTAAATATGTACGAAGTAAGTAACGACCGTAAGTTTTTTTTTTTATTTAATCAATTTCAATGTATTCTTACAAAACAAGCAATTGAGACGAGACGAGGATTCGTATGGCAGCACAGTAAAATTTTATAAAATCAGACTTTATAAGATTAAGATATCTTATAAACAGGTCAGAGTCAGAGTTTTTCTTTGATCGATCTGAAATTTTGCACACATGTAAAACCAACCTCCTCTGTTTGCATACCATATTTTTTTGAAATCCATTCATTGGTTAAAATTTAAATAAATATCTCCTGATAGGCTGAAAAATGAAAACGGCCTTCGATAATTCTGATCAAACTCATATTTTGCATGATCATTAAGACCAATATTGTCTCTTATTTTACAAAATTTCATCCCAATCAGTTAAGAACGTGTGAATGTATTGACATTTTTAATATCTGTCAGTAATGAAGTATCGAAATGAATGTTTTGCAGTGCCAATTGAATTGATTCTGATTTGCTTTATAAACCAGGTGATTAGATGCTATTTTAAAGTTTCGATGAAAAGCTTAAGTTGATATCATAATCAATTCAATATGGATGTACTCGTATATGTTTTCTGTGCGTTGTGTACGCATTTCCGATTCGAGAATTTGCACGACCCGTGCTCGCTCATCAACGCGTTACACTGAGCGTTTTCCTAGTACTTAGCTTACTTCCATTTTGTTACATAATAATAGTTTCATACCTTGCCATAATTACAATCATAATATTATCCATAAGTAGTTAATAGAAACATTAGTCTTAAGAAGATGTTACCTGTATTTATATTATTTGTAACAAATAAATAATCTGAATATGAAAACCATCATCTCCCAATCATCATTCATTATAATCATTCATCCGTCACCATTAGCCTCGCTGCAGAACAGTGCGACGTTAAGCCCCAGAAAAAAACTATCTCAAAATGTGTTAAGGGGAAGGACCGGCTGACTGCTCCTAGAGAATCAGCCCTAATTGCTATTGTAGGCGGGGTTTTTAAAGGTAAATAAGGCGGGATCAGATTTGGCGACGAATTTGTTGTCATTACTGTGATTGGTCTAGCTGGAAACAATGTTTGATATGAATGTTTTCTTCCGACTTTAGTTCCCATGCAAAAAATGTAAACAGAAGTGAGATCGGATACCCCGAGTATTGTTGTTATGATCGCTGGGTCCAGACTGGTTACCAACTCAAATGACATCATTGGCATCACTTTCACAACACGAACAAAATCATCGAGGATCAAGAATAATCACACGCAATAAAGTGTTCAACACTTATCTAATAGATTCAAAGATTGCAAATCCTTTTATTGATTTTTATTCCAACCATTATAACGGCGATATATGACACTGATCTTATTTCACCACCTGAGAGTATAATGCCATTGGAAAAATTTGTTTACGAATAGGTATAGGTAGTCTCATTTCTCTCTGGGGTTCTTTACTAAGAGAATAATATTATCGCAATCAGAGCAAGAAAATCATTTTAGTTTTTGTGCATGTGGTTCTTGTAGTAGAATGTAGACACTCTGTACTGTCTACTTCTTGTAAGTAGAGAGTAGAAAATACGAAAAATAATGAAATAAAGTAATAAAAATACACATGAATATTTCCAGCCTTTTCTCCGGACTATATAAGTGGTATGTTGTGAAATTTATAAATCAATGAATTAGGAAATTTTGAAATAATATCATATATTATTTCATTGCTCAAAACTAGTAGAAAAAATCAACAAAAAGTCACACACTTTATATGTTATATTTTGAAACCTTTGACACCTACATCGATTTTTTTTTAAATGGATTGGTTGGAGTAATGATAACGGTCAATACAACAATTAAATAATTATTCGCCGTTTGTCTGACAAATCATTGCTATCGGTGACCTAAACCTGTGTTCGGGATTAACGTGTGAAATAACACGTACAATGTATAATTATCATTCAGTTGCTATGATACACATTGCAACCAAAAATATTTCTTTACCTTTATAACATACAGTGTTCAGTTATAAATAATAAAATAGTGCATACAGTAGAGACACACATTGATGTGCTCTTAGCGAGCGTCGAAATTCATCTGTTATTTAATTGTAGACGGGAAAACTGTTCGACATTGTTGTCACAATGAGAATAAATACACATCGTGACATAACCTTGCCGAGATTGACTCAAGAATAATAGATAGCCCGAGATGCTATTTTTTACAGTGAATTATTATGGATGCTTAGAGAAGTGTTGCCGATTTCAACAGTTATTCAATTAGCAAAAATATATTTATATCTTCAAAAATACATAAATATTCAAATTAAAATTTAAAAAATAGCATACAAAATAATATTAAGTGAAGTCTTTATTAATACAACAGCGAATTTTCTTATGATAAATTAAATTGTTGGGAAGATTTGTACATGGCTGTTTTGAATATCAACATTCTATGTTTCTGAAAATTTTCACTTACATTTTATCAACTTACAATGAAAATTTAATTTTAGGCCATTTCCAACATTTTAGACGGTATACACTTTATGATAGATAGATTTTTATAAATTAGGTAAGATGATTTAGACAACTCTGAGGTCCGTCTGTCTCCAGTCGTCGTTGATTGTGTAAATGCCGGGGAAACTGATGATTATTGTTGACATACAAACTCTCGCTATCAGTGCACTATTTATATTTCCATGCTGTCTCTTAGGACCCTCCCATCATCCCCTTCCACACCGTTACTGGAACTCCCAGAATGTTTACTTGCAACTTCAGTCGGTTTCAGTGCCCCTGGTTTTATGCAAAACTCATAACATTGATGGTGTGAGAAAGCAAATTGTGCCTCTACCGATCAAGTTAGAAAAAAAGTTTCAAGAGCAAAGTTGCTTGAAATTAAATCTAGTTTAAGCGTCGTTGAACCAATTTTTAAAATTATTAGTTTTATTTACTCAATAATTACGCAACATATAACTACTTATAACTTTAAGGTGATTAAAAATTTCAAATAAGTGGTCAACGCTGCATAATCTGCAATTCATTCTCCACAACTTTGTCGCTTTAACATCTAGTCTATCTTCAACGAGACGGGGCGATAACTGCTTTCCAGCCGAGGTCCTAATTCAGAGGCTCTTCCTTCCCCTTAAGTATGTAACAAGAACAGATAATATCATAAACGTGTGATTTATTGTTATATCAACAAATAATTGTTGCTTTTTACCGATGGCCAGTGGCGGCTATTACAGTGTGCAAGGTGTGACAATTGCACACCTGATCATCCAAGAAAATTATTTAAAAGTGCTCCCTAATCCAGGAAGTAGGAAGTTAAATATTTTGTCTAATCATTTTGCTCTCCAAAAGACGTAAAAATGCATCAATTTCAAACTAAAGATACAAAAAAATCCGGGGTTATGCGCCCCGGCCCCGCATCTGCTGGGGGCTCTCCTCTTAGAGTACTTTCTTCTACGTCCTTCTATGTAATTGAACACCTGTTGTAAAGCCAAATAGCCGCCACTGCCGATGGCTGACAGAGATTTTCATTGTTCTGTCACCTGTCTTCGTTTTCACACAAAAGTGTATCAAATGATAAATGATTTTCTCATTTGAAAATGAAACATTTTTTTTCTATGAATATTATGATTTTCGATAAGGTATGTTCATAATAAGGTCAATTTCATAGTTTGAAGTAAGCTGAATACACGATTAAAAACTTTGATTAGGATCAGATATTTGTAACGAATGCATAACAATGATTGAAGAAGTTGATTCTATTGTGTATACCTATACTTATGCAGGCGTTACTATAGATAGACATTTCACTTGGAAGTCACATTTTACTTTGAATTAGACTTAGAGCCTGTAATTATCTTTTATACAATTTAAATTTTGTATTGCCTTATTACGCGTTGGTGTATTACTTGTAAATTTTTTGTACTCATGGAAATAAAACGGTCATTATATTTTGTGGAATCGTTGACTGTCTTACGGTTTGTTGGCATGGGGAAACGTCTCTTCCATGGGACACAACAGTACAAAAAAGAATATTAAAAACAATAGCTCCACCACATAATATATAAAATATGGTTGAAATGTACCTAGGGAAAAATTTGTTTTAAGTCGCTGGGCTGCCTAAGTATTTATCATTTATGATTTGTTTGAATAATAGGTTAATTTTAAAGTATTATTACAGTTCTGATTTCAAATTTAAACATGACAGTGAGAAAGATACGAGAGCAAAAACTGGAGGTATTTACAAACTTACATCTCCATGCACAAAAACAAACACGGTAAAAGCTATAGCGTACCTATACTGTGTCAGAAATTTGCGAAATTAACGGTTAGCTTGTCGATGTTTTGATTGTTTGTATGATGATGTAAGGTATACCCCATAAAAAACACTCCGTGTAAAAATACCCGCCAAGTCTCTTCAACTTTAAAAAAAATAGAAGAAATAAAAATATTCAGCACTGAAAAGTAGTGATATCAAAAAATTTGCCAAGTCAAAACTTAATTCTAAAAACCAAAATATACTTGTATATAAATAGTATAGAAGCATATGCCAAAAATCAAATGTACCTAAATATATATAATATACCTATAATGCCCTTAAAAACGATGCGCCAAGTATATTTTGGTTTTTAAAATTAAGTTTTGACTTGGCAAATTTTTTGATATCACTACTTTTCAGTGCTGAATATTTTTATTTCTTCTATTTTTTTTAAAGTTGAAGAGACTTGGCGGGTATTTTTACACGGAGTGTTTTTTATGGGGATATCACTTATTTTTTTAGTTTATTTACACAACTTGTAACACACATCGGAGCAACATTGACTAATTCCTTTAAAAAAAATACGCTATTTCCGAATTGTTTAATACGAAAAATTGTGTTTAGTGATCAATATAAGCTTAAAGTGATATTCCATGAAGAATTGCGAAAGCTTCGTTTCAATCAGTTCAGCCGTTTTCGAGATATGGTATCAATTCCGGTTTTCAAAATGGCGGCTGAAATTACTGCCACCTAGAATTTAATTCCATAAATGTTATGTATCATTATAACTTATAAGCCTTCTGAATATGTAGTTATTGTAGTAAGAGGTGAGTCAAGTACAATTCTTCAATTTTATGACGTCATTTCCGGTTTCGGTAATAGTACATTTCTACTTGAACTATTGATATTTTATGTAGATGACCATCTGAATCATTTGGCGATAGTTTCAATCCGATCGGTCTAGCCGTTTTCAAGAAATGACGTCACTTCCGGTTTCAAAATGGCGGCTTCCGGTTGGTTTTATAAAAAGGCACCTCGGACGCCAAAAGTGCACATGTGGTAAAAATTTCAGATCAATCGGCTCAGCCGTTCAGGCTGTGGCGGTGCGAGCGACGCTTCCTGATATCAGATTAATAATAATAATAATAATCAGATACCTTTTAAAAAGGGTGTAATTTCACTGTTTTCACGGCCCTCTAGCTCGCAAATGACATAACCTGTTGTTCCCAAATTTGGTATAGGGGGTGGGGTGGGTCATAGCTCGAAATTCAGATATTTCGCAACAATGTGAGATTTTCGAATTTTAAGATCCAGTAGGCCGAAAATGCCATGTTGATGCTTACAGTAAAAGTGTTTGGTCTGCTCCTCAGTTTATAAGGCATTTACGGTATGTTGAGTGACTGTGAGTGTACAGTACGACTTGGCTGGGTGGAGCGACCGCTCCACTAGATTATTACTCTGTCTTGATGGCTTCATTCTGTTTCAAATTCATTAAATTTTTATTTTTACTGATATTTTGTTATTGCTTTGCTTTTCAAGTTTACTATTATTTGATTGTTTGATGATGAGTAGGAGATGACACATCTGTATTATTTTATTTTGTATTTGGCCGCAGACTAACCTTTTGGCTACGCGGCATATTGCTGTGTAGTGTGTTTTATTATTTCTGTGCATGTATAATTATAACCAATAAAAATAGGAATCACGCAGCAGAAACATAAAGATTCTGGGTTACATTTCCTGTTATTTTGAAAGATCTGCTATAAGTATAATAGTTGCATATTTTAAGGAGACTGAAGTAATTTTACGTGTCGATCATTTGCATAGCTATACTTATTGTTTTGAACCATATTATTTATTAATCATGTCAGTTTCAACTTTATATCCGTATAAATTAATACATCGCTTATAAACTAACAAGAATTCATCATACCATAAGAATCGTCTTCAGCTGGACTAAATTTGGAAGCCGTAATAACCGTATTAGCCTGCAAGATAGTCAGCACCATGGAGTATAAAATAACAACATGTGTCCGACAAACAAAAAAACATTGGCCACAGCTGAAATGGTATTTTGGAAAACGTAGACAAAGGTTTTGGCATTGACATTCTTTCCAACACGCATTTCTCTTCTGAGGCAGCCGAGTTCATCACGCTCTCCCCATTGTCAAGAGAGAGGGGTTAACATCCATTCATGAGATCCCATCAGTCGTTAATGAAATTGTGAGATTTGTTAGGAAAATGCAATTTTGATCATATTAACGTAATAAATGTAGGTTTACCAAATTGAAAATATGAAAGGAATAATTTTTTTATTTTTTTATTTCCGTGCATATTTGGCCGACATATTGTACTTGCACAAATATAAATAAAGGGCATAAATTGCACAAATATTTTGTGAGGAGATATGAAATATTAGGAAATATGAAATATTCTAACGATTATGAATAAACTATTAACTAAAGAAGATCGTTTAAAAAATATGATAATTATTAATGTTTTCCAAATTTTAGTACCAATTTTAGCACCGATATAACTATACGACCATAGAGGTAAGAAGGGTTGCTACGACGCTTTAAATAAATGGAATTTTATTATGGTCCACCTAAGCAACTTTATGAACGAAAGTTTACCAATTTTTGGGCAGCCATTTTGATTTTAAATATTTTTTGTCACATAATTATCAAATTTGTTAACGACCTTCTTTAGCTAATAGTTTATTTCACAATCGTTAGATTTAAGTAAATTTGTAATATGTCATAATGCACCACGTGATGCACAATTTCTGAAAATTTTGTGCCAATAGCTCAAATGGCTGTCGTTTTAGAGCCGTTTTAATTTTATTTGCGGTTATTTGCAAAAAGGAAATTACCTTCCAAATATCAAACGCAATGGCTAAAATTATATTTTCTCGATACTGAATATTTTCAACAATAATTATTCACGTAATAAATTAACCGGAAACATTATTAAAATTAAAATAAATACGTGATTTCCACAAAACTATCTGTAAAAACAAAATGGCTGCTCAAAATTGCATATATTTTTTTTTATTCGGTAACTATATTTAACGGATCGAAAGTGTAATTCTTATTTTTATTTTCAATTAGCATGTGATTTAAATCTCAAAATGAATGTGGAATCAATTTTTTTTTTCAATGTAAGTCGAAAATGTTGTGAGAAAAAGTGGCTATAAATAGCCGATTTCGGTCAAGTCTTTATATGCCAAAGTGTATCAAGTGAGGAATATTTCAGTACAAAAATTAAGTCGATAACTTAAATAACGACTCGTCTAGAGCAGTTTTAATAAAACTGTTTTATTTTATTTGAATGAATATGATTGGACAATAATGAATGCGATCAAGCTGATTATTTTTTTTAGTTGCACAAAACATTGCAAAAAAATAACAAAAATATTGAGAGTAAAAATTTCCTTCACATTTTCAAGTGAAAAATTAAATGGTGATTTCAACAAACACTTGATAAAAACAAAATGGCGGCCCAAAATTGGTAAACTTTCGTTTATGAGTTATGTGGGTAGACCTCAATAATATCGTCAAAAAACATTTTTAGAAATAAATAGTTTGGGGTCAAATTATAATATCTGTAAAGAATGCCGATAAAGAAGACTACCTACCTTACCTACCCAAAGAGCTTCTGCCAATGAGATAGGCCTACTACAGCTTCGATATATCGATTAGATCGTGCAGCGTTGCCAGCCCCTACAATGACAGCAATGTCAGTTCAAAATAGCTACAACTTATGCACGCGAATGCGCAAAATAGCGAAAAGTGACGTTTGTCAAAAAGTAGCGGTTTTGAAAAGTAGCGTTTATGAAAAGTAGCGCTTTGAATCGTAGCCATCGTAGCCCTATTGTGTTCACAGTACTCGAACTGTCACCTATGACAACCTGTGACACAAGCAGTGACAGGTAGACACCTTTTACTGCCAACATTGCAACAACAAAAACCCTATTAAACCGCCAAAATTTGAAGTTAAAAATCGATTTTAAATTAGTAATACAAAATTTTCAAAGTAGAAAAGCAGTAAGCTGATGCCATAAATAGAAATTGAATTGATATAAGAATATTGAGGAGCCAAGCGATAAATTTTGACATGCGATCATAACATCTTATTTATTTGAGCATTTTACATTTTATTGCACCCTTCAGCAAGCAGAGAGCACATTTTATTATCAATTTTAGATTTACATTACAATATGTAATATAAATTAACTTAGCAATAATTAGGTGGATCTGACCAAACCATAAAAAAATAAGAAGTTACTGAAATTTCGAAATTTGTATTTTCCCACTATGGTTTGGGAATCCATCGACATCGTTGGTATGAGATGGTATATCAACTTATCTTGGATCCATGGGTAGGTAAAGTAAACAAGGATTCAATGTGTCCTGAAATGCAACATATCGTAACACCCAATCCACACTAGCAACTTTTGGCTGATCAACTTGGTTCTGCACATGTGGAAAGTCACACTATTGTCACCAAAGTGACTCTGCGCAAGACTAGAACCAAATTGCTCAACCAAACGTTGCTAGTACGAACCGGCCTTAATGTAAGCATGAGTTAAAGGTCTCCACTCTAAATATGTTCAAAAAAGGAAGGAAGATGGATAAAATTGTGATACATATAGTGACAAAACTAGTAATAAGTGGAAATAGAACAGGAGTAGTAACAGTTAATATACTATTACATAGGTAGCTATGTAATCAAAATATTTATTCTCACATAAAGGAAATCAATACATTAAGTTTAACATTGTATAGTAAAATACTAATAATGGCTGAACAATCTTTAACATGCATATCGCCACCTCACCATTCGTTACAACCGTTGTTAGTATCATAAAAATCCTTCTTCATACTCTTTCATTAATCAATGGAAGCATAATTAATTTGGAGATTGAAACAAAGCGGGCATTTCTAATTCATACAATGTGACGGTACAATGTGACCTCAACATGGGGCTGACTGTTGGTATGGCATTAGTGTATGTGCAATACTTCAGATCATTTGTTCATTAGTGACCTGGGCAGTGCACACAAAAAAGGAAGGAATAGCGACAGTCTCATAAGTCATAACAGTCCCAAGGCTCTTATTCTACTATATGCAAAACAAAATAATTTTGGTCTGAAATCATTTTATGGCAGTAATGATGATGATAAGTGATAGCATTGGTCAGAAATGATTTCATTTTCATTATAGAATAAGTGCCACACTCGTCACTCGATTAATCACAAATATAATAATGCTCTTATTACTCCAAATCATATTCTAACTCTAAGCCTTACAATTAATGTTACATTTTCTTTTAATACCTACTACAGTGGAACCTCTTTGGTAGGTTTCTCCTTAATACGTTTTTCACCCTAGATAGTCAGTCCCTACTAGAGAGCTCTCTAGTCCCTACTACGTTTTTTTAAAGGTCCCCCAACCCATAAGAACACATGTTATATTGTTTCTAGGGTTTTCACTTTAGTATGTTTTTTATCCTGGTCCCTTCAAAAATGTACAAAAGACGTTCCACTGTATTATTAGTTATTACCTACGATAATTATTTTGTGAGAAAATACTATCAATGACTATTATTTGCTATTAGTTGTTGAACTGCGATGTTGTAATTGCCAATTGAATTGGCCATACATTTTATGTGCAATATACCTGATATTCAGTATAGTTATACAGGGTTCCCAGCCAGGTCTCAAAAATTTATGGGCAATTTTGCTTAAAAATATGGGTCCTTCAATGGGATTTTATGGGTTTTAAAGGATACAATGTACATTTCTGATCAAATGCATTACCTACATGCATTATATCGCATTTATTGAATACACATTTTGATCAGCTGAAAGCTATTTAACGCACTGCACTAAATGAAATGTTAAAAATCATTAGTCATTACCTATTACTAACTGAAACCAATTCTTCCTTATCTTAAAATTGCAGTTTATTCGGTTCTTACCTATTTTGCCCATTCCCACTTTCGCTATTCTTCAAAGTACAATTCCCCCTTCCTAGCATTGTCGAGCTCAAAAAGTGCATTTCAATAATATGCAAAATAAAATAATTAATAATTATTATAATTTATTAATTCACATTTAGACTAGGGTTGCCACCTTTCAATGCATGCAATCCGGGACAGAGATACTTTTCGTGATGCAGTTATGTTGGTTGGGGGGGGGGGGGGGGGGGGGGGGGGGAATCGCCAAAATGTGAACTTTTTGGGGCACACCCTGCTTATGGCATCAATTGGGTCCTGGCTCCTGGGGGAGGGTCTCCCAACAACACGCAGGTCCGGGCCGGGCAGGCCCGGGAAAATTTTGAATTTCAAGAATGAATTAAAGCCATTTTTATGAGTTTTGGACTTCAAATTTAAGCTATTTTTATCACCAAAAACTACCAGGTTATTGCGAAAATTTAGTTTTAATGTATTAGTTTCCATATTTCTTCTCAAATATTGAAATATCTTAAATTATTCATCTGGCAACCCTGTGCAAGCGATATGACACGGGAGATTTAAAATAATGGATAATAAATATAGCGTTTTGAAGCTCAAAATTCAGAAGTCGGATTATTGCTGTCCCGAAATGATTATTCTAATTCTGGGAAAAGGACAACAATCCCGAAATATCTGGAATATCTATAGTTTATACGGGACTATACTTTGGGAAAACTCGCTAAATTGCACTTGAAACATTACACATGAAGCCTCAAATGTCATGCGGGTCCGGGCCGCACAGGCCCGGATTTTTTTTGAAATTTAGAATATTTTTTGACAATTTCTATGCGTTTTGGACAGTTTTTGGCGATTTATTTGGTAATTAATGGAAAAATATAATATGTGGAATAGATTCCTCTTCATTTTATGGGTCACACCTAGAAAAGTGGGAATTATAGTGCCTATAAATTGAAATGCTGAAAAAATGGGTTTTAGGGGTTTTATGGGCCGCCTGGGAACCCTGGTTATACCAGTTATACCTTTGAATATATTATTATCCTTACGGTGGTAGTTAGTAAAAAATTTGTATATGATTTAAATGTCAATAAAAAAGATTCAGACTAAACTGAGGTACGAATTCATTCACTAAAATGTTGCAATTGTTGCTTGCATGTTAGAGAATTTAGCCGAAGAATTAGGGGGTGTTAAAAGGTGTTGAAAGTTATGGATGTAAATAGTGTCAAAGCATCAATAACAATATTAGAAGACATCTATTATCCATTCATTTTTTTTTATAAAGATATCATATTCCAATGCATTCGTTCATTATGAAGAAGTGCACAGTAAATTTTCAATTGTCCAAAACTTAACCATCAAATATCATTTCAATTTGTATAAATTGCTGAGAACTGCTGTACAACTAATGCTTGAAATAGGCCACCGTGGCAGGTATACAGTAAATCCAAGGTCATCCCGTAAGATGCTGAGGTGGCCTATTTCAAAAATAAGTGGAACAGAGTTCAGGCAAGCCCTATCTATCCTAGATGTATTATCTGGCTGGGTGGAGTGTAGATAATTCCACATCAAATCAACAACTTCTCTGAATAGTAGGGGTGTTCAACGATTATTTTATTTAAATCGATTAATAATTCGATTTTCGTAATTTAAATCGATTAAATAATCGAATTAAATCGTTTTGATATATAACTATATGTCATCATGTGTGTGTCATCAGGGTGGTCATCATATTATCATCTTATACGGCAATATTAACCTCAACAATGAAATGTGTCCGGAAAGTCATTTATTTTTACGTCAAAGACGCTGTAAAGTGCCAAATTCATTCATAATTCTATCATCACTTGGTAATGCGAATGAGAAATACACACTGAAACTTGGGATAATACACACAAACATGAATTTATCACTAAAATATTACGCACACAAAGCAAAATGTTGACAGAATGAAGCCAGCCATTTTAGATGTTGTAAAGTGCAACCATTTTCAAAGCAGCAAATTCAAATTGATAATTCGATTATTATTTCTAACATCGATTAATCGTTTTCAATGTCATAATCGATTAATCGATTCGATTAAATCGTAATCGTGAACACCCCTACTGAATAGTACAAAAGGTTGTACCTCATTTCCAGGAGAAGACTTCTATGAGGAAACTTGACGTCTGATCACAATATCTACATAAATATGCCTCTTATGGGAGTAGCGTACCATGGCAATTGGCACTCTTTTTGGGCCAACTCCTAACAAATGTTTGTCCCCATTAGTCAAACGTAATATAATATGAAATGTTGTAGGTACTAGGTAGCAAAAATATTAATCTAAAAATGGCAAATTATTTGCTTTTTTCATACAAAAATTGCATTTTTTATGTTGCACCGAATAAATATTGAAATATAACAACAGGAATTCCTTCTATATACAACAAACCTTAAAAATTAAAAGTCTCATTCATTCATAGCACATTTTAATTAGGTAATTTACTTTTTTTTACTAAAATGGAAAGTGTGATCCATCAAGTGTTTTTAAGTAGCTCATGAGGACAACATTTAGATTTTTTGTTGGCCAAAAATTCTAAATCAGCTGGAAGATAGGGACAATAGAAAGAAAAATTGTTGACTTTGTAACCACAGTGAACAATCTCAGCAATTTCCACAAAAAAAACTAAGACCTCCATGACAATTTTTCACATTAGTTTGGTTGATTTGATCCGGAATGACCCTCGGATCTACACGCGGAGAATAATCTGTAACTATGGAAGACCTGATGCGAACGGAGAGCTCAGTACTCGGTGAGAACTTCGACTCCGGTGTCGGTGATGAGGACGGTGTGCTCGGATTGCGCCGCCCGACTGTTGTCCATTGTGACCGCGGTCCAGCCGTCCTCCAGAATCACGATCTCCTCGGAGCCCTGGCTCAGCACCGGCTCGATCGTGAACGTCATTCCAGACTGCATCGTGCCGGGATAGTCGTTGTCTGAAACATTCATTCGCTTTTAGAGTGGGACTGGAACACAAATGAATATCGGATCTGGTTCCAAGTTTTTAAAAATATTGGTTCTATATCCTGGAAAAAATAAAATTCTGATTCTGGTTCCATCAAATTCAGACAATAATTCAAATTATTTTTTTTTATTGACTTTTGGGAACTTATGTGCTCAGAAATATCTAACATTAATTTGACTCGGTGATCATTTAATTTGAAAAACTGTAAATGGTAGTAGGTACCTATACATAATTAATTTCAGATTTGAAAGGCAAAAAATAAAAATTCAATGAACTTAATTAAATTTAAAGAACCTTTATGAAACCGTTATGGAACCCAAATAATATTTAATACGAATAAGGGTTCCGGTTCCACCTAAAAAATTAATATGGGTCAAGTTCATTTTATTTTATACTCTGTCGTTTTAGAGGGTTATCAAAAATCTGAGAGAAATTTATGCGAAATTCAATTCAACAAAACTTCAAATAAGTAGGTAGACAACCAACAAATCAATAAACGGTAATTTGAATGAAACGGTTTTGCTGCTGGTCAGGTTTGTTGACAATCAATCCTTGTTATTATCAATAAATCAGAGCTCACCTACAAAAGGTAGATTACTAGTTAGCATTGACTTCTTCGGGTGATGCCTTCACATTTTTTTCAGCCAATCCATTTCTATTAAATACTTTTTATCATTTGTTGAGTGCTACAGAAATTAAATTCTATTTTAACTTGGAGAACCATTGTTTATTCTCAGTTTACTTACAGCAGTGGTAGATGTCCGGTGGTCCGTGGAAGTATCTCCCGATGCCGTGGCCGACGAACGCCGGCACCACGTTGTACCCCTCGGTGCTGGCCACTTCCTCGATCTTGCTGCCGATCTCATTGAACGCGACGCCCGGACGGCAGATCGAGACGGCCTCTTGGAGACACTTCTCCGTGGCTTCGACCAGAGCCTCGCCTGCTGCATCCACGTTGCCGACGAGATACGTCTTGGAGCAATCGCCATGGAAACCATCCAAATACACCTGAAATCAGTCACATTCGGTGTTCATTGCTTGCATGAGGTTATTTTGTTTTATATCAGAAATGCAGAAAATGTATCATTCCCCCCAAGGGCAGACATTAAATTGGCACATTGTTGGATCGGATTTTTAACTCTTAAATGTCGATCGACGAATTTTTTTAATGCACGTGCGATTCCTCTCTAGGTAGGTACTTAAGACTTTTCATTAAATAAATACCCCCCAACAAATCACACAATGACAGCTATTTTGAATGGTGCCAACTCAAAAATTAGGGTAGTCTCAACTTTACTAAGTACAAATAATTATGACTTAAGACGGCTGGGTAGTGGGCGTCACCTTAAAGAGTTTTTTAATCGATTTTTATCAATATCTTTTACCGATGTAGGTAATTGTTAATAAAATAAGGCTTTGTACGCATCTTCAGAACTGTTCAATGAAAATAATTTTATAGTTTGGAATGGGTTATTAGTTTTATTTTGTCCAACAGATGTTTAGTGCCATATTTGTACTAATTTTCAGACACTAAACATCTGTTGGACAAAATAAAACTAATAACTTATACCAAACTATGAAATTATTTTCATTGAACTGTTCTGAATACTCGTACAAAGCCCTATTTTATTAACAACTACATTGGTAAAAGATATTGATAAAAATCTATCAAAAAAAACTCTTCAAGGTAAAACTCACTACTCAGCCGTCTTAATAATAGTTGAACGATAATGCATTGACTTGTTGGGTGTAAGAGGTTTTATAATAGTCACACATTACTTCAATCAACTAAAATAAACTATAATGGGTTGACAATGCAACTGTAAGTCATATCTGATGCAAAGGAATCTGATCAGAATTTCGTAATTTGATTTTAGGTAAGATTAACATTGGAAAAAAAAGAGAAACGTCCCGACCCGATTCCATTTCCTTGCCATCAGAAACAAAGTTACAGAACAGGGCCCCAGGTTCCCTGAACAGTCGTCACTAGTTTTTAACTCACCGTGATGTCAACGTTGATGACATCTCCGTCGTGAAGCGTTCGATCATCCGGTATGCCGTGACATGCCACGTTGTTGATCGACGTGCACACGGACTTGGGAAAGCCTCGATAGTTCAGTGGCGAAGGGTACGCGTTGTGTGCGATGCTCATCGCAAGTACAAACTTGTCTATTTCATCCGTCGTCATGCCAACCTAAAACATAAATACCCTTCTAGTATGAGTGAGCAGCATCTTTTGAAATTTCTGACTCACAAGGTTATATTTCCCATTTTGTTGTGATGTAGGTTGTAACTGAGTATCTGATCAAGTTAAAAATTGGCAGTTGGTATATAAACATCAATTCCAACACAGATCATACATATTTATTAACATTTTATCAATATTGTTATAACCCAATGGCTGGTGTATTGGATACCTCGGTTCTCGTCAGATCACCGAGGTTAAGCAACATTGAGTGCGGTCAGCGGTTGGATGGGTGACCATTTCACTCTGCCTTGCCAGGTTGCTGCCGTTGGGCCAGTGAGACTGGGGTGTTTGGGGGTTAGTGTGGCGACCTCCCTACACCTGTTATCAGTCTTTTGACGGAGCAGGTTGTGGAGGCCCGTGCTGTGAATGTTACACCGTCCCTCGGATGGGAAGTTAAGCCGTTGGCCCTCTTAGTATCTTTCGTAAGGAGTAGGCTACATGCCGGTACCGGGTTTCATTTCCTCCCTGATCTATATTACATTCTCACTTGTGGAGCCTCGGCTCCGTTGAGAATATCAAAAATAATAATAAATAATAATAAATAATAATAAAATACATTTTTTCAAAAATATTCAAGATTGAATTCTTGTTTTTATATTCTTTAAAGATACCTATAGGTAGTAAGGTAAGTACAAATGTATCAGACAAATATTGCAAAAAACTAAACTTAAATTATTCCCTTTTATCTACTTTCAATTTATTTTTTAACTCACTCGTAAAATCTCTCGGACAGCATTCAGTATTTTCCTGGCCAGTTGACAGCTGACACGCATTTTGTTGATCTCGGTTTGATTCTTGATTTCCGGCTGGTTAGGAGCATCGACCGGAATCGTGGACTCATAATAACTAGGTCGAATAATGTGCTCTGGGACAGGCAGAACTGGACTTACAAATCCAGGGACGACGATGTCATAAGATCCAAAATCGTTACTGAAAATGTGTTCAAGAGCTTTGTAGTTTCATAGTGTACGTACCCCACCGTCCTAATCCTAGTACCTAGTCTAGGCAGGTACCTAGGATTAATACCAAACCTAGGGGAGAACACAGTGGCCCCTTTATGGCCCCTTTGGGAGTGGTTGGGATGATAGCAAACCAGCTGCAGCGACGTTTTATTACAAGAATGACAGGTTATGACATTAAAATAATATTAAAGCACCAATTAGATTCTATATAGGCAAGTCGTTTACCTTTTCCATGTTCTCTTCCAAAAACTATTAAGATTTCTTTTTTGATGAAAAGTCGAGCAATAAATCGGAGGAGTATAACCTAACTTTTTTATTCTTCCAAAAATACGTTTCATAACACTTTGCCCAAAAGACAGCATATTTTTTTCAATTAGCATTTTTTGTGCAAAGATTTAATTTCTTTTCCTCTATTAAATCACAACTTCAGCTTAGAAAAATGCAATTTATACGGTAGAAGTTCAACAAAATAATTATAAATATTTTGAAACTGCACCGAAACCCGCCATTTTCTTTTTCTTATAAAAAATGATACCACCATTACAAGACAAAATTTCAATCTCTGTATTTCCGGACGGTTGCCGACACTGTCATGAGCTGCGCGCGAACAAGCGGCGGGAAACCATCACCAAATTCAAATGCCAACTTTACTGATAATTTTGTGCATAAAATTTGAATTCACAAATGGAAAATATTCAATCATGGAGAATTTCAAGGAAATACTACGATAAGCGACTTCACTCTAGCATTGCTCCTTCATCCAAGCATGACAAAGGCTTATTAATTTCAATTATTTGGGTTCAGCTATTTTCATATTATTTTTACTTCTACTTCGTCGAGTACAACTAATACTGATGACTACTAGCTTTCATTTTCAATGTCCAATTTTAGGTAGGAAACGGAACAGTAGTGTATAAAAAAAATTATTGCAAATATGTATTAAGATAATTTTTATTAGCCACAATATTGAAAACAAGAAGTGTTGTACTACTCTAGTACATAGGCATATATTTCAAAACCAAAATAACATTCAATTTTATGAACTATTTATCACTATTAGAATAGGTACATTTACAACAACTATATAAATATGTATTGTATCAATATTTACACAAAATTAAATGAGGTACAGATACCTAGTTAAAATACATAGGTACTATACTAATAATAAATCACTGCAAGCAATGATAACATAAAATATTATAATAGGTTCATCAAACCTAGAGAACTCAAGAAAGTATGTACCCATAATTGGCACATTTGCTCAGATTACATTACTATCAAACGAGACAGAATATGATTGTAAATTAATGAGGGCACCAATTTCATTAATTAATCCATCTGCTAAGCTACCTATTTTCATACAAAAGGTCCCAACATTTGATTAAAGTATACAAGTTTATTGCACTTGTAAGGGATTTCTTCTACAATACTCGTTTCTTAATCTAAATAAAATCAGCTAGCTACCCACATTAATTTTTACGTTTAGGCATGGAACTGGGCATATATCTACTGCTCAATGCATACATTGTGATTCAAAATGTCATATTTGGCAGTGAGTTTTCAAATCGCTGCATAGATTGTATTTAAAACTCGATTCCTGCTATCTGCTTTAATCCAGCTAAAATTAAACTCTTCATTCATTCTTCATCCATGTCAGTCCTCTATATATAATGCTAAATGTAGTTAGCGTTTCTTGACTAAACTCATTTTAATGGCAAACCCGGCATTTAGGTTCCTATGGCTATGGCGGTTTTGTTTTTGAGCAAAATTGGTTGAGCAGTTTTAAATATGCAAAATTAGGAGCCACACTGCGCCAACTCATTCAAAATTTCCTTAGTTACATTATTACATTGAATTAGAATAGCAGCAAACAATGTTTTGGTTTTGATAGAAAAACATCGAGTGATTATAAAAGCACATCCTAAATAAAGAAAGCAACTTTCACTGTAACATATTAAAATAATAACGTCGCACACTTGGGTTTCTAGTCATCCAGACAGAGGTTCAATAACACAGGGATATTCATATTATTACATTATAAAAGTCAAAATGTACAAAATTTGGTATTAAAAAAATCACCGTAAAATGCTATGTCAGTCATTTATATGAATCAACCAATATTATGTTTTAATCTACCAGGTATCTGAAGTTTCGTTGCAATATTTCATCTTGTTTATTTTTATAACTATAGAAGCCTGACAATTTCAGCTCGTATTTTGATTCAGAACAAGTTATTTAATTTCTACGGAAATAAACGTGATTAAGTATTGCAATGAATAAAACAAACAAGAAAAGTTAGAATATGTAAAATTACAATTAGGTACGGAGGTGAATATACCGGGACGAAGAAGTGCAGAAACTTCATATGCGTGACATTGTTTGAAGTTTTTCTTTACAACATCATAACCTATGATGAGGCCAATATGGACGTACCTCAAATGTCAAGTCACCTGTGTGAACGTTCCGCATTTCGATCATCGGATTTCGCTATGCACATTTGCTCTTAGCTTACTTGACTCAAACTTGACTCAATTTAAATGCCAAAGAAAATACCTCAGGCTCTACGATTGAGATCACAACCAAAAAAACATCAAACCAATCTCTCTGTCCACATTATTATTGTCTGATCAAATTGCGGAAAACCCCCCGGTTTATACAGTGACATTTTACCAGAAGAGCAGCTAGTGAAGAGTCATTAATCATAATCCTTCGACTTCCTCGACGTTAGAAATCTCTCAATCAATAATCACTTATACTGACCAACATGACCCCATAACGAATTTAGTGATCTTACCGTCCCACTTTCGAAATGAAATAAGTGCCTGTTTAGATGCCCAGGGTTGCAATTCTACAACTATTTTTGATTGCTGGCGGAATAGCAATAAACTATAAGGTTTTGGCAAAATCTCATTGCTAACGAAATTGCTCCGCTTTGCAGTTAGTTACAGAATCCCAACCCAGATGGCTTAAGTTAAAACTAAAAAGTGATGAACATACAAAAAAAGTAACCCAACTGAATTTTGTTTGACGAACATCATACTGTACCATATAAAGGAAATCAAGTCGACCACTTCACATATGTACTTGCAAATCAGCTAGCTGCATCATGTAGGTAACTAAATTCCAATGAATTTTAGTGAAATTGCTACCTACTTTTCAAGTCATACACGTTTCATTCATAGCCTTAAGTCGCTATTTAGCTTGGAGTTGTAGTTCTTTTTTGATAGGGATTGTGAGCATCGTGACGTGCTCCGACACCCAGATTACGATACTAATAATGTTAGCACCCATTTTATACACAGAATGATAGCGCTGTGCGAGTCAAATCAACATACAATGTTTCCCGCAAACTTTTCAAAGCTTAATTTTATGAAACCAGAGGTTCTATACTTCGTTCCATAAAGACTTGAGTCCTCTCCAACATGGTAGTCAAATCCCTGGCAATGCTAACGAGGACTCAAAACTCCATAGAATGGTGTTTTACCAGCTATTATGTTGACCACTTAGAAGTAAGTAAAAGTGATACCATTCAGGTTCACTGCACTTCAAAGTAGGCTTTTGACAAATTTCAAGCTATTCAAGCGTACTGGTACATCTAATCCCTCTCGTGGTAATTAATTACAGTATAATTTAGATACTTTCCTAAGGAGACTTAATTTATGACTGGTGTGTGAAGTTAGAATCTTGCATTGTATGAATCCCCTCACTCGAAAAATCAAATACAACAATTTCATTGAGCTTTTTATAAAATCTAAAAACGTTGATATCTCTTGTAAAGGAAAGCTTTTGACTCGCACAGCCTTTCAAATAATACCAAACAAATGAAACAGGCAGTTTCTATAGCAGTTTGGTTCACTCACGCATTACAAACAAGTCCTAAGCAGTACTGAATCGCTACTGGCAGCATCTCCACGTGGACTGCCTCTACTCCGCCGTCCACGCGTTGAGCGCCGACTGCTGCACCGTGCTGAGCTTGAGATCTCGTGCCAAGTGTGAGACGTCCACGACCGCGTCCACCATCTCCTGCACGGCCGTCACGCTGGGGAACTGCAGCGCCGCCCGCTTGGTCTTGGCCACCGTCGTCGCGAGCGCTTCCGAGAGGGCGTTGGCGCAGTTGAGCACCTTGGTGCGCACCTCGGTGCACGTCACGTTGCGGTGCACGGTGTCGCCGATGTGCACCAGGCGGTGCGCGCTCAGGACAACGAACTTGCTGTGAGCGAGGAATACCTGCGAGATGAACAGTTAGAGATAGGTAAAGGCCGAGAAATATTTCCGGGAGAGAAAAAACGAGAGACTTGGCAAAGATTAGAGTAAATTTTACTTTAAAAAAAATGCTGCAAATACAATATCTCTTGATCATCATAAAGAGTACCACAAAAGCACTCTGTGGATTGCTAACGGATAGATACAAATGATACAAGAGAGAGGATTATTGCTTGTAGAAGAACATTGGTTTTGGTGCTAACCTAACATGTTTTCTAACAGACGGAAATTTGCTGGTAGGTACTTGTCTCCAGCTAGACTACGGGAAATGAGAAAACAGCTCAGCCGGGTACAACAAGGTAAAGGGCCCGGATATGTAAAAGGGCCCGTAAATCAAAGTACTATAGAAAAATAGAATAAGTAAAAATGCCGGTAAAATATGAGAAATGCCAGAAGAGTGAAAATAAGGGGCCATAAAATGTGAAAAAGGACTCACAAACGACAGGGGCCAGGGATGGGACTGTATCCCCGTATCCCTTGCCAGTCCGCCACTGATGGGAAGTGAGAACGAGAGTTAACTTGCTGTGGCTGCTAACGTGACAGCTAAGACTGACCTTGGGAGGTTGATTGTGCTCGACAGTCTGTAGGAAAGCGTCTATGGCGTGTGTCAGATGCGTCGTGTGCGTGACGATCTGCGAGGCGTAGAACGCCAGGAGTTTCCTGTCTTTGGCGTCCAGTTCGTTCTCGTCGGAGGTCTTCTCTTTCTTGGTCTCGTTGTTGATGGCGGCTAGCTCGGCCTAGAAGACACAAACACGGTTACTTGGTGATATGTACTCGCAAGAAATAAAAATCAAGATAGGGAATGCATTCACTCAAAAGTTTTATGGGTGATTATTCAGATGAGATGAAAACTTTTACAAAAAAATAAGAATAAAAATACATTACATAATATTAAAACAGGTTACAAAAATCACAAAATTACAAAAGAATCTTTTTATTTTATCGTTTCAGGTGATAAATGCGCTCGGCCGTTTTAGAAAATTAAAAGAGAAAAATTGTTTTATAAGTGGGTGTAACTTTGATAGGATGTTGACATGATAAGTTTGATTGTATATTAGTAACACTTTTTAATTGTTGCTTCGTGCCTTGTTGATTAGGCGCCGGTTATTCAACAAAACCGCTCAAAGCTATGAAATTTCTGATATGATTGGAGACGACAATTGTGAACCAATTGATCTCAAATTTTAATCATGACTAGATAAAAGACAACCTTAGGGTTATCACTTAGCACATTTTTTAAATTTAATTTTATAAACCATCTCTCACCTCCTTAACGAGCTGGTCATAGGACTTGCGCAGCTCCGTGGGCAGCTCGCGCAGTATCTCCTGGTGTTGCTGCGCAACGGTGTCCCTCGACTCCAGACTGACATAGTCGTAGTCCTCGAGCCACTGCTTGGGAGTGCCGGGGGAAGAGCGCTTGAACAGCAGCGTGCAGTTGCCGTGGATACACGACGCCGTCTGTCGGACGTCCTCGGTCAGCGCTCGCGCGCAGTTCATCAGTCGGTCCAGCGCGTCCACGCGCAGTTCTGCCGAGACAAGATCGTCAGCGTAAAGACAACGGAGATGCACGGACAGGTTGGAATCTAGCTTTACCACAAAGGACAGGGAATATAGTCTATTTAAAAGTTTCAATTAATTGGGATTTATGCTCTAAACACCCCTTAATTATCAAAAGAAAAGTGTGAATATGCTGAACCAACTGATTTATTTAAGTTAGTTTTTGAGAACATAGCAAAATGGTCAAAGCATAAATTTTCCAAGATTTTTGTTTTGTGTAGCTTCATTCACCTTCTCTCGTGGTAAAATTAGTAGAAAATAAACTATCAAGAAAAAAAAGCATTAACTGAAGTGAAAAGTAGTCATCACAGTTTTAAATAAAACTAGATGTGTAACAGACAAGTTAAGACTGCACAAACAATGTACATGCAGTTTCTATACTTAACTGCAGATATATAAGCTTAGAATTGAGTATGATGAAAAGTGAAAACAAGGCGTCAAAGAGAATTATATGTAGTGTATGCTATGTGTACCCACGTGCAATGACCGGCCAATTACTTTGATACCGTACCTCCATCTACTTTAGTAAACATTTGAGTTGCGTTTCACGAATCACGAACACTCTCTCCCTCACCTTTGTCGCTCTCCCTGGCCAGCTTGTCCACGGACCAGCTCTGAGCGTCGAGGTTCGCCGTCGACTCCAGCACGAGCTTGTCGGCGTCTCGGAGTGACTTGACGAGCGGCTGCAGCTTGGCGGCGACGCCCTTGTCCGGCAGGTTGACGGCGTTGCCCAGGGCGCCCTCGCAGAAGTCGGCCAAGTCGTGCAGCGAGGTCTTCAGTCGAACCACCGCCAACCTGACAAAATTATACACCATTGTAAGAAACTCATTCCCACAATACACCTCAATTCCTACAACACATATTGCACAATATATATATTGTGCATATTACAATATACAACAACACACACACATATTATATTGTGTATTGTACAATATACAATATAATATATTGCTTCTATATTGCACAATCTAGTAAAAACCTGAAATAATTCTAAATTGTTAATTACAATTTGGTGAAGAAATTTAATAGCAAACTTTGGTTGAAAACCTAAAAAATAACTGGTAACCTACTAATTTTTTTCTGAATACGGTTTTTGTAAATAAGAGCAAAAAAGGATAAAATAATTGCTACTTCTTGTATAATAGGACAGCTTTTACTCAAATAAAGATGAAATCTGTACTTTGAAATAGGTATTCTTCACAATTTGATCTACAAGTAAAAAGAGTAGAAAATAGAAATATCATTTTAAACATTCTCCATATCGGCGGGAGTTCATAAGATCTTAGAAATCAGTAATCACTTTCGTAAATTTGACCAGCATTGGGCTCTCAAGTTACCTGACGTCCATGACGCGTGGTTCCAGCCGATCGCGCCGGCGCCAGTGAGGTCCGGCGTGCGCCAGCAGGCGTGATATCGCAGCTGTGGCGTCCGACTGCAGTCGTGCCAGAGACTCGAGAGCCGGCTCCAGCTGCAGAGGTAGCTCGCGACACACGGGCGTTGCCACGGGAATATCATACAGCTGGGGAGGGGAACACATTGTTGTAATTTATGAAGAGAGATACCCTTATAACTCAATAATGAGGAAACACTAGAAGCAAATGTAGAAATGAGATTCAGAACATGTTCTGGGAAATTTGGGAGCTAAATTTTCTGATATTTTCCTGTTTATTTTTTAAATATTGGGTCAGAAAAGTTAAATACCTAGGTACCTACCAAAAAATTTGAGGACAATAACTGAATGTTTACCAGTATGTAGCAATGTTCCTACTATGACTTTTTATTTATTAAATCCCATGTTAAATGTATTCTACAATACTTTGTGGAAAAGTAGCAGTTCAGTCAAGATAGTATTCCATAAACAATTTTAAAAATTAATGAAACAAAGCAGAATTTTCTGGACTTCGCTAATATTCTGTACCTAATTTAACACTTTTAAGCAAAGATCAAAAAGAGAACACAAGCAAATTTCCTTACACTTCATGATAGAGACTGTCGAAACTAAATAAATGCTGAATAACGAAACATTCCAAAGCTGCAGCACGTTTGTATTTCAAAGGCAACGGCATTCGACCGGAGAATGTTGATGTCAAGTCAGACGTGAATATACCTGTTCCTCGTGTTGTTTGCTCGCGCGAGGGATGTCGTAGTCGGTGGACTCGACGCGACTCGACCGGTTCGAGCTGCTCATGGAGTCGGCGGCGGTGAGCGAACTTGCCGAGCTGCTCGGCGTCAGCACGGAGGGGATCAGGGCTCGAGGCACGTCGTACATCTCGCAGCTGGGGGGAGGTGACGTCCGCCAACCTGACAGACAAAATCAACGATCGTTAGCACATTTCAAGTTAATCGAACTAGGTTATTGGCGACGCATGAAAGATTATGAAAGAGAGACGATGATGATGAAGGTAAGTATTGACCCAGACATGGGTTATTTACTTATTAGTAGTGTACCTTCCCAAATATGCAGGGTTGGTATTATTTTGACCAACACGAAAAAAAGTAAAACCACCTTAAAACCACCTTAAAAAATACCTGTGGATTTTTAAGATAAGAAGGTTTTTTCAAAATAATATTACAAAATATAAACCAGTATTTTTTACGAAGTTTTAAACTCTTGCCAAATAGGAAACTTATTAAAATGTAAAATAATGTAGGTAAATGTCCGTTTGGAGAAAATTCAAAAATTCAAAAAGTACCCCCAAAAATAGCTTAGTACAGCAAATGATTAAAAACTTCTTTATTATATGTTTAAAACTCAGAGATCTACTGAAGATGATCATTTATATAAATTACTTCAAATTTAAAAACTCTCCTCTCAATAAAGGTATTTAAAAAAAAAAAAAAACCCACCCAAAAACCCACTGGGTGAATCATTTTTGAAGAAACATGTTTTTTCCAACCATACAAATTTGCCTTGTGACTGTGGGAAACACCAAAAACCTCAGTCAGGAGGGCCGTTGGTGGGAATGGGGTTGTTCACTGCCATTTGCTCTCACTCGCAGCGCTAGCGGCATTGGAGGTGTCTCTCTCTGATTGGTTGGTCTCTGAATCCAAGATCTCTGAATCAAACTCCCGCCAAGGTCTAAAAATATTCCATTCCGCTCTGCATTTTTATTGGCTCTCTCTCGGCATTTTGATTGGTTCTTATTACGGTTAGGACAGGAGCGCCATCTACAATAGTTTTGTGTGAGCAACCCCTTTGAACCCAGGACATCTTGACCACAAGGTCAGAGTGATGCCACCTGAACTCCATCAAGTCCAGCAAGACAATCACCTGAGAGTGGCGTCGTGGAGGAGCGAGGCGTGTCGAAGCTGTTGTTGGTGACGGTGGATCCCCGCGAGCTGTCGCGCAGGGTGTCGAACGTCGGGGAGGTGTAGCTGCGCGGACTGTCGTAGTTCAACAGCGGGAGGGGAGTCGTGCGCGGAGGTACGTCGTAGCACGAGCCGCCGTTGTCGAGCAGCGGGTCGCACAGGCGAGACGGAGGAACTGCGTAGCGGACTGGAACACGTACGGAATGGTTATGACACTCATCTACTATAGTGGTCTACTAGCAGATACAGACTGTACTGTTTACATAAAATACTGTCATATCAATGGTCAATTAGAAATGGAAGATGGCCTTAAACTGACAAGTTCTGAATATTATCTGTTGAAAATGGCATTTAAAAGATGCAGAGACGATGCTTGTCAGTTGTCTCTTGTGAATCGAAAAACGAATAGTAGGTAAACCGACTTTCGCAAAAAAATAATTTTATAATACGTTTAAATAAACTCACCTTGGTTTTCCACCATGGCTAGGTGGGCAGGAACATCGTATCGGCCCTGATTCGGTGACTGCCTATTCGGCGGACAGTCGTATAAGTACACATCGCCAAACTTCTGTGGCGTCAACACCTGCAAAAAGACAAAATTGGAGGTTAGAAAAACCTGTCAAAAGTAAGAAGACGTGAACATAACATAACAGCAAACCTCAATGTAAAAACGTCACGATTTAAAACTACAGTTACACACTGGACTTCTACTACGCAATTATAATAAAACTGTATGAACTAAACGAAGTCTGACGAGTGCTTTATTACTGAAGTCACGTTAGAATCGGACCCAGGAGACAATGTATAGCAGCCATGTTGAATTATGCCCCTGAGGGTTTATACAACCCGTGCTACATGGCAGTAGGAAAGGTAGCGGCGATACCGGGCGACAGGGTAACATCATAAAGATATAAAAAAAAGTTTATCTCCAAATGAGGAAAACGCTCTGTGTAACGCGTTAATAAGTGAGCCACTTTCGTGCATGTATGTAAGCTGACTTTATCGTTAACAAAAAAGCTTTATCTTGATACTAAACAAGAAAATATTTGTTTTAATATTGTCATTGGGCAAGGCTTTATAATAATTATTTAAATGATTTATCGTCTTTACATTATGTATACTCATTTAATACTCTCAGCACGCGTTGAAGTGTGACTAATTTTCGCACAAGAACTTCATCTCTGAAATATTTAATCCGTCCAACCTATCAAAAGTTCACAACACGCTTTACAAAACTGACAGCCAACCATTGTTCTATCTCTTCGCAAACTCACTTCGATTATCAATCAATCGATTTGGTCCGATCTGCCAGTCAGCGCAGCTTGCACAAGCCGAACGCGCCAATAATGGCAATCGTCAATATTGGGACCATCTGTGTGTAACTTGGCAGCTGTTTACTAAACTACCAGGGGATCTAAAGTCTAAAATCTAAATAGAAGTACGCATTTCAGCAGGGGGGCATATGGCAGGGGCACGTACTACACGAGGGGGCGGCATAATTTATAGCTCTAGTTTCTTCAGTGAAACTTGAAAGGGAGATTGTTGTTGTCATTTGTTTTGGATTGGGTGGGAGGATATGCCACAGCTGTGCTAGTTAGTTACATTGTTTTTGTTACAGATCGAAACAAATTGCATGAATACCGAACTAATTGTAACAGAATTCGTTGATGCGTGAAAATTGGGTGATGAACCGAAAAATTCATTCGAGAAATTATAATTTGGTTCCTACTTTGCGTTGATGTTTGGCACGTTTCGTTGCTGTCAAAAACAAGATCATATACAGCTCATACATTTGAGAGAAATCACGACAAAACTTCAGTCAGTATGGATAGTCGTGGTAAACGAACCCGGGGCCTGATACTGCCTGAGCCAGCTTGCTCAAGAACAGTTCATAAAGCCGGCTAGCCAATCGATAACAGATTATCGATAGCCAATCGATAAGCTAAAAATATTTTTAACTATACAAAACCTAACCGTACATCAGGAAAATTTCATTATTTCATTTTACTAATTTCTTAGAATTATTCTTATTTTGTATGAACATTGTGCGGCAATTCAAGTCCGGGGGATCTCTTTGTGCATTTCTTTTCAATCCCCTCAACCTCAAAAGAAAAGACCTCCACCTCTATTCCAGTCACCCACAAAGAACTCTCCGTGTTTCCAGAAAAGGTCACGAAGCACGAAGAATTTGCATAGTAATGCTCCGCTCAGTACTAAGAAAAGCACTGCATTTCGCAAACACAATGCAACGTCTGGTTGCCATGGCAACAAATCACAGCATTTGACTATAAATCTCTGCTCGGCGAAACTCGGGTAAGCTGCATCATTAGCCACTAGCTGATGACATGCAATAAATACCGACTGTTGCATTCTTCTGCGGGAATATACCTTTGAAGACGCCGAAACAAGCAGAGCACATTCATTGTTCCAACTTGGATGCCATTATGCTAATGATTCTGTTACATATAACGTAATCTGTTCAGTTTAGGTGCTTATAAGGGCCGTTTTTGCGAAAGTCCACTAAAGTAAGTAAACCAGTGATTCGAAACTAGGTAGGTAGGTAGTAATTAATTAATATGCTTCGCTAAGTAGATTCAAACTTCATGATGTAATGATATAATCTGGCCCAATATGATTTCTTGAAAATTGAGTTAATTTTTAATTAACAAGCTGATATTTATTCATTGTAGATGACACTACAATTAATAAAAAAAAAATACTAAGAGTCAGTCTTTCAATACTCTGCTAACTTTTAAACGGTGATTAGGACTGTTGTCATGGCAACAACCAATTGAATGACAGAGTTTTGTACTAACTGTTAACAGCTCTGAGACTTTAGCAGCGTATTGGAAGACCGGCCCTAATTGTTTAAAAAACTCACGCGTTTTTAAAGCAAAAGTTGTCGGAAGCCCTCTAAATTGCAAACAAGCTCAACCAACTTCGGAGTTCCACTTTTCACAACTAAAATGTTGTAAAACGCATAATTTTCTTTTGAATCTAGTAAGTGAGGTTAAGTTACCATAACATACAACTTACAAGTATCTTTTGCTTGGAGCAATTCACTCGAGGCTTGGACTTTAGAAAGTACAAGTAAAATTACATACAAAAAGCTAATTATCTCCACATTTCCATAAATTACGGATGAACTATATTTGCAAGTATCGACAGTTAAGAAACAATTCGAAAAAGTCTCAATAACCCAATATTGTGGTCGATCTGTAGGTATTGTTCTGGACCGACGAGTGGCCACGGAATCCTCAAGGGCTTACCCAGACACTTCTCGGCCACTAAGGTGTAGTCCAGTGCTCCTTGTACCGACAACGAGATGACAATAGATCGCGCCCCACCCACTAGCGGCTGCACAGCCTCTGAGGTCCACGTCGTCATGGCAACCTAGGGCACGCCGACCACCCTATATCGACCCAACACAAGAGTGGGCCTGAAACCAACCCCTCTGTCCTTGCTATCCCATGCAGTCATACTCGCCCGCGGGCACGGAGTAATTGCAACGCAAATATTCACTCTAATTAGGTTACTGTATTCTATGAACACTAATGAAAAAACTGAAATCTTATTAAATATGTACCACTAGAAGGGGGGAGAGGATTTCACATAAATATCTTAATTTTTAGGAAATTACATTTAGACAGTCAAAAGTCCAATTTAAAGTCAGGTATAACCCCCACTAAAGTAAAAACCGGCATCTTATTAAACATGTACCACTATAAGGGGGGAGAGAATTTCACATTAAAAGTCTTAATTTTTATGAAATTACATTTATGACAACTTTAAAATTGTCAAAAGTCCAATTTAAACTAATATAAAAGCAGAAATATTATTAAACATCTGTACCGAGGGGGGAAGGAATTCACACAAGTCTTCATTTTTTAGGAAATTATACTTTAACAACTTTAAAATTGTCAAAAGCCCACTTTAAAGTCCCCATTAGCCAATTGGCTGGGCTATTTTTCTATTCTGTGTAGCATTGAGCCGTTTTGGTTGGATTTGTGAATCCTTCTCTCTCGTGATGGAATGAAATATAAATGAGAACCAGTGTCAATTGTGCGCTGATGAGGGAGGTGTCCTACCGTAACGAACCAGTGTCAATTGTGATGTGATGAGGGAGGTGTCCTACCGTAACGAACCAGTGTCAATTGTGAGCTGATGAGGGAGGTGTCCTACCGTAACGAACCAGTGTTAATTGTGCGCTGATGAGGGAGGTGTCCTACCGTAACGAACCAGTGTCAATTGTGCGCTGATGAGGGAGGTGTCCTACCGTAACGAACCAGTGTCAATTGTGATGTGATGAGGGAGGTGTCCTACCGTAACGAACCAGTGTCAATTGTGATGTGATGAGGGAGGTGTCCTACCGTAACGAACCAGTGTCAATTGTGATGTGATGAGGGAGGTGTCCTACCGTAACGAACCAGTGTCAATTGTGATGTGATGAGGGAGGTGTCCTACCGTAACGAACCAGTGTCAATTGTGAGCTGATGAGGGAGGTGTCCTACCGTAACGAATTGGACTAAAACCATGTCATTGTAAAGCCCTTCATTACACCATTAACAATTCCAAAATAATGACGTGCCTTTTATCAGCCGTTTGAAGAGAATCCCACATTCATTATAAGTTGATAAAAAATAAAACACGTCCCGCGGGTGCGACTGTGGGGGGTTTCAACTCTCCCCCCCCCCCCCCCCCCCCCCAATGTCATTTCGATTCAGTTTCATTACAATCTTTCAGACTATCTCCCTTTAAATGAAAATTCTAACCTAAGCAATACCAATAAATTCAGAATTTTAGTTTATAAAGAAGTCAAATTCATCTGTAATATATTTTATACAAACTCTTCCAAAATTTGTGATACGCGTTCTTTTTTAAAATTAAAAGCAGTGATGAATGCTCCCATTGAAAGACTTTTAACAAAACAATGGCACAAAATCACAAAAGGATCGCCACAAGTGAATTATTTCCCGCAAAGTATAGGATAACAGTGTTCGTATCCCCCTTGTTTATAGTTAAAGGGTTGCTAACAGCTCCCCCCCCCTCCTCAACTAACCCTCAAGGGGTTTGCTAAATGACGCTTATACACGACTACACACCTATAGGCGAATCCTCTGTGAAGATTGGATTATGTCAAGGATCTTGGGAAGCAGAGCGTTTGATGAGGAAACGTCTCAAATCTGCCTTTAGAATGAGGAAAACTACAGAACTCAACCCGAATTAGCCTCTGTATTTCAAAGGTATTATGCCCGATGTCAATTTTCTTGATTTTACGTTGCCCACTTTTGGAATCAATTACAATTTTTACTGAAGTCAACAAATCTAATCATGAATTTCTTTTAATGCGACTGGTGTTACAATTGTTATTTGTTACCCAAAAAAACCGACACGGATTTTTTAAGTTAAAGGGGGGGGGGGGGGGGGGGGGGGACTGACCTTTTATTGTATCTTAACTCCATGAATCACAAAAATAATAGAAATAAAAAAAATCTCACCTCCAGAATGATTGGATGGACTTCCGCCTCTCTACCTCTGAGCTACAGAACTCAATTCACATGTACAACAACCCTGCATAGTGTTGCTGAAGGGTTACAATTACCCCGATGCTCTGTATAATTGCCGAGGGTCAAACACACGTGATCTCACCTACAGAATGATTGAAATGGACTTCCGCCCCTCTACGTCTGAGCTACAGAACTCAACCCTGCATGAAAGGGTTACAATGTATAATTGCCGAGGGTCGAACCTACGTGCAGTCGCGGATGCGGCTGAGTGTGTAATTAAGAAGGCACGACAGAAGGGTTCTTCAGCCGGTAGTAACGCTTCCACCGGCTGCAGTAGCAAACAACACACGCCCACACAACCGAAGAGCTGATATCACAACATTAGCACGAACTTTAATCAAGTTTCCTACAAATGACTTGGTTTTGTCGACGTTACGCTGGCGTAATGTTTCACTTTGAGACTAAGATTTATTAAGCAAGGGATTATAGAGTGCGAACTTTGCTTGAAACATTTTCGTTGATGAGGAAAAGCAGAAACAACTGGGCTCGTCATTAAAGTTCAAGTAACTATAAACGACAGCTTCACACAGTCAGTTCAAAATAGAGCCTATACTCCTAACTTTGCAATGTATACAATATTGCAGAATGCAGACCAATTTAGAGTTCTAAGCTAGGTTTATTACAAAAGTTTTAATCGAAAATTGAATAATATTCAAATAAAATTAGACTAAAAACTCTATTATTATCATCTATAATCTATTGCAATAGGTATAAGCTGAGTACGGTGCAGCCATTAGCCAGCAGCTCAAAATATTTAAGCGAATCTTTGCTGAAATAATTCCGCAAATCTTTGTAAAATCTGTGTTTGTAAAAAGTTTGTAATCAGAAAGCGGTTCGATTTTCGTTCGAAAATTCGAATTTGAATTTCATTCGAAAATTCAAATTCGAAATTCGAACCGCCTTCTTGATTGCTGCGCGAACGAAGAACAAGAGCATCAGGTGTGCCGTGTAAACGCTCTCGTGTTCGCACACTACCCTCTGACTCTGACTCGGCCGAGACGCTAATTGCGGGGTAGTTTCTGAGATTTGTACACCACGTCACGTCATGTCAGGCAAGTCATGTCATGTCAGGCCACCCACAGAGCAGACACGATATTACCCAGCATGCGAGGCACAACACAAACTACGCAGTTCACTCAAAAACAACACCATTTACAAACACAAGGTCAGAGTTAACACAAAAAGTGAATATGTTTGACAAAAATTAATTATTTTTAAGCGAGATTTGGATATGGTGTCTAAAACAATGATTTCTAGCAAGATCGGATTTTTGGTTACAACAGAAAATTAATTTATAGTTTATTACTCCATATACCGCATTACTACTGGTGGATAATACGAAAGAAAATCTTTGGTCAAGGTATTCCATTCATTTCCAAGTTATCACTTTACTGACTTGACCAATACTACTAACGATAAATTTATCAAAATAAATACTATCTGTCAAATAACTTGATATTCAAGTCTTATTGGAATCTTACGGAGCCATCAATAACCATTGACATTTATTTTAATCGCGGGTAATCTGATAGCTTCTGAGATATAAGCCAAACAACCTATACCTTCTCATCAACCTGTTTATGACTGCTTCTGTATGCATTACATGTCGTATTACTCAAGTTGTTTTCACTCATACATTCAGATATTTAGTACCTACATTTTCAGTATTCGAATCTTTGTCAAATTATACGATGATGATGATGATGATGATGATGATGATGATGACGATGATTATGAATGGAAGGATGGACGAAAGAGGAAGTCGATGGGTATGGAACCTTCCCAACATTTGCCTCTCGACTGAGGGAAATCACGAAAAACCTCAGACAGGACTGAGCAATCTTGCTCCCGAGGTTCGTTCTGGTCCGTGTGACGCGAGATTTAAGGGAGTTGTTTTTTAATGTCGACTGACCGCAGGGGGAAGATCAAACTCAACAAGATAAATTCACATCTTTTGTGTAGTTTAACAACAGCCTAATGGAAACCTCAATCCTTTTTTAATAGAAAAAAGGCAACAGTTTGATTATATCTATGTGGCAGTGGAGTGGTTCGCTCACTCTCCGATTAAAGCGTCAAACCTTGGAACTATCAGAATGTATTTGAACCGTGGAGGAGACAAAAGGCAGAACACCTCAAACTGCGCCTCTATAAACACTCCCCGTTGAATTTCAATTACAAACGATTAATTACTCGACAATACATTATTCAGTCACGGAATTCAGGCTGGCTGTGGGATGGGAGGACGGATTTGTCGCGAAGTCAGACGTCAGACTTTGAGGTTGTTTTCATGACAAAAGCGCTGTGGAAAGAGTTGAAATCAATACTAGTTGCTAATAATAGGACCTGTGGAATCATGTACCGTGATGGCGTGCTGATATACCAGCGCAATTGTTTTCAGCCCGGAAATTAGAGAATTAATTAAATACAGAGGTACAACAGGCAAATTGAGTTTAGATGCTATTGTGTAGATAAATTCAGAATAGAGAGAGTTGGTTTGCTATTTCCACAATTACAGATATCATCATGAAGACTTATCATCCTTTCCTAATCATTCCATTCTTTACTCGCAAACGCGAATTCACCCAAAGGGTCGTCCCGATATAAATAGAACCAAATCCCATTTTAAAAAGCCGAAATCATCAATGAAATATCAAGATATTCCATAGAAATTATACCGGAAATTACACCAGAAACACCAGAAGTTTAGCATTGATTTATGCAATTTGATTTATTACAGATTAATTCCAGAGCTTATTTCAGTTTACAGGTTAGAAAAAAAACAAAATAATATTCAATGTTAGGGCCTATTTCATGCCCAATTTGATCAAAAATACACATTTGCTGTTTTTGATGATCGCCGACTTATTTTTCAGCGTACCTATACCTTTAATTACTTTTCCCAGAAAAGACTTTACCCAAAAAATACTCGCGAGACGGGACACCAATTCGAGGCACACCATACGCTTGACGCTCAGGTATCCCCAGAGAGTCATAGTATACTTTCAATCGCGTAAAAAGCAACGACGATGATTCTGAATCTCTAACCCCACACACGTTCCCGATGCTTTACGACTGTTATTCCCCGCAACGACGATGACGTGTACACCGTTCATACTTCATTACCCATGCATTATTCCCCTGTACGCCGATCGGGCTAACACGATTACAATATTGTAATAGAGATCGACGCGATTGCGTTATGCTAATAGCATGATCGGTTTACGTGATACAAATTAAAAGAATGTCAACTAGAAAGTTCGTGAGAATGGTCAAATGTTGCTCGTGGAGGTTAATGCCTTATCACGATGTGAATTACAAGTTACAAATTAACATCTAAATGGTATCTGTATCACGAGCACCTTCCCAGCAGTGGCCTCTACTAAGGGGATCAATCCCGGGCCTCTAGTACAAGTCACAGATCTATTGCCTGAGCCAAGTTGCTCCTTTTCAACGTTATTTACTCTGAATTCCAATGGACCATTGCGCATGCTCAGTCGCATTGCATCTTGGGTAAAGACTGTCGAATGACAATGTCAAAACACTGCCGCCATGTTGGTTTATGTGGTTGAGCTACGATCGTATGTTGAAGTGTCTTTTATAATGTAATACATTTATTTATTTGGACAATTTTCTTTTCTTTTTTCTCTTTCTTCATACGTTTTGTACCGGGAGTTAGATGTATTGCATTCTGGGAGAACTAAATATATAAGTACTTCATATCACCTATGACAATTTTTTGTTGGGAACATGCTGAAAAATTAGCAGCCTACAACAGTTAGTTGTCCATTGTAAAATTTGAATTTTGTTGAAATTTAGTGATTGTGTGCATGGAATAATATGAATCTTAGCTAAGGTTATAGATGATGATACACTGGAACGTCGTGTAATTTCTCATGTCTATATTTTGTTTTATATGTAAGTCATGCCCGCATTGTACACAACTTATGACACAGCGGAAACTTGTAATTCGTCTAATCGATGTTCAGAAGTCACTACGACAGTCTCACTAAAACAATACACACAAACCTCTTGGTTTCTACAGTAGTAATGCAGCTATTATACTAATCACATGCTGTCAGGAAGAGATTGCAGTGACGTGAATAGAAGCTGTAATTAACATAGTTTTAATTATATTCCAAACTGATTACAGCACAACATGCCTCGGGAAAACTGATATTCAGAGGTAAAAATAGGTCAAATGATATGGATTATGAAGTAGAAACCTGAGCAGGTTTCACGCAAAAAATAAAATTCTGTTGGGTCTGATGACGATGTCTATGATAATCAGCGTTTGCACGCACTTCTGGCGTTTTATGACTTACAGGAATTATTCTGTACCTCAGAGGTAGAAGAACGGAAGTCCATTTCTCGATTTTTTTGGAATCGTATATCTTTAACATAATCAAGACATATCAATTGCCATTTGACTGATGTCAACAAATACAGTTGTATTTAAGTATTATCCTACACAATGACTCATATGTCACCATTACTAGTGATTGGATGAAGGCAGAATAACTTGTTTATGAGCTCACTCAAGAGTCATTGAAAGGGACATCTGGCATTCTACCTCTAAGATACAGTATTAGTCCAAGCCTGTCAGCGGCAGTCCGCCACTGACATGATTAGCAAGTAGTGAAATAGACTCATGGTCGTGACACCTGACCGTCGCGACGCCTGGCACGACGCCGACGCCGAGTGGCGACGCGGGTTTGCCCGTGAGTCCTGTCTTGATTACATGCGCCATCGTCTGCTACTTGCTGTCTGACAAGTATCATGGTCTTTGGATTCGATTCCCCCGTCGTCCAGACTTGGGTTTTAGTTTCCCTCAGTCCAGAAGCAATGCAGGGAAGTTTCCCTACCAACAAGCAAAGACCGTCTTATCCCATTGTCCATCATCACATAATCATTCATCCGTCGCCATTAGCTTAATTGCAGAACAACGAGTTTAAACACTATACATTTACGAGCTAATCGAACTCAATTAGTACTTTATAAGGATATAAAGAAAATAAAACACGCCTGCGCAAATCCGATATGAAACGGAGCTAAAAATGATGATCAAGGGAGTGGGGGGGGGGGGCACTTCACGGATTTATGTAAATGATTGGTTCCGGTTTGATTGCAACGACTTCTTTGAATCTGACATGTCGCCAGAGTAATGAGCCATTAGTGATTTAGCAATTGGAATGAGACCCAAGGCACTAAGTCACTGCGACGATGGTCTCTGATTAGGTTGACCCTATAAGACATCTACGGGTTGGCCCGGCTTCTGGTTTCGGCGCGTAACGGTTGTCTATCGGGTCACCCAGCTCGTGTCACGGCCTCCAGGACGTACGCGTTGACTCATCCATTGTTGCGCGCGGTTGAGTCAGCGAGGGCGGTGCACAGAGCGACTGGTCAGCGAGGGACAAGTTGTCTAGCGGGTCACCCAGCTCGTGTCACGGCCTCCAGGACGTACGCGTTGACTCATCCATTGTTGCGCGCGGTTGAGTCAGCGAGGGCGGTGCACAGAGCGACTGGTCAGCGAGGGACAAGTTGTCTAGCGGGTCACCCAGCTCGTGTCACGGCCTCCAGGACGTACGCGTTGACTCATCCATTGTTGCGCGCGGTTGAGTCAGCGAGGGCGGTGCACAGAGCGACTGGTCAGCGAGGGACAAGTTGTCTAGCGGGTCACCCAGCTCGTGTCACGGCCTCCAGGACGTACGCGTTGACTCATCCATTGTTGCGCGCGGTTGAGTCAGCGAGGGCGGTGCACAGAGCGACTGGTCAGCGAGGGACAAGTTGTCTAGCGGGTCACCCAGCTCGTGTCACGGCCTCCAGGACGTACGCGTTGACTCATCCATTGTTGCGCGCGGTTGAGTCAGCGAGGGCGGTGCACAGAGCGACTGGTCAGCGAGGGACAAGTTGTCTAGCGGGTCACCCAGCTCGTGTCACGGCCTCCAGGACGTACGCGTTGACTCATCCATTGTTGCGCGCGGTTGAGTCAGCGAGGGCGGTGCACAGAGCGACTGGTCAGCGAGGGACAAGTTGTCTAGCGGGTCACCCAGCTCGTGTCACGGCCTCCAGGACGTACGCGTTGACTCATCCATTGTTGCGCGCGGTTGAGTCAGCGAGGGCGGTGCACAGAGCGACTGGTCAGCGAGGGACAAGTTGTCTAGCGGGTCACCCAGCTCGTGACACGGCCTCCAGGACTTGCACTTTGACTCATCCATTGTTGCGCGCGGTTGAGTCAGCGAGGGCGGTGCACAGAGCGACTAGTCAGCGAGGGACAAGTTGTCTAGCGGGTCACCCAGCTCGTGACACGGCCTCCAGGACGTACGCGTTGACTCATCCATTGTTGCGCGCGGTTGAGTCAGCGAGGGCGGTGCACAGAGCGACTGGTCAGCGAGGGACAAGTTGTCTAGCGGGTCACCCAGCTCGTGACACGGCCTCCAGGACTTGCACTTTGACTCATCCATTGTTGCGCGCGGTTGAGTCAGCGAGGGCGGTGCACAGACCGACTGGTCAGCGAGGGACAAGTTGTCTAGCGGGTCACCCAGCTCGTGTCACGGCCTCCAGGACGTACGCGTTGACTCATCCATTGTTGCGCGCGGTTGAGTCAGCGAGGGCGGTGCACAGAGCGACTGGTCAGCGAGGGCGGTGCACAGAGCGACTGGTCAGCGAGGGACAAGTTGTCTAGCGGGTCACCCAGCTCGTGACACGGCCTCCAGGACTTGCACTTTGACTCATCCATTGTTGCGCGCGGTTGAGTCAGCGAGGGCGGTGCACAGAGCGACTGGTCAGCGAGGGCGGTGCACAGAGCGACTGGTCAGCGAGGGACAAGTTGTCTAGCGGGTCACCCAGCTCGTGACACGGCCTCCAGGACTTGCACTTTGACTCATCCATTGTTGCGCGCGGTTGAGTCAGCGAGGGCGGTGCACAGAGCGACTGGTCAGCGAGGGCGGTGCACAGAGCGACTGGTCAGCGAGGGACAAGTTGTCTAGCGGGTCACCCAGCTCGTGACACGGCCTCCAGGACTTGCACTTTGACTCATCCATTGTTGCGCGCGGTTGAGTCAGCGAGGGCGGTGCACAGAGCGACTAGTCAGCGAGGGCGGTGCACAGAGCGACTGGTCAGCGAGGGCGGTGCACAGAGCGACTGGTCAGCGAGGGACAAGTTGTCTAGCGGGTCACCCAGCTCGTGACACGGCCTCCAGGACTTGCACTTTGACTCATCCATTGTTGCGCGCGGTTGAGTCAGCGAGGGCGGTGCACAGAGCGACTGGTCAGCGAGGGCGGTGCACAGAGCGACTAGTCAGCGAGGGCGGTGCACAGAGCGACTAGTCAGCGAGGGCGGTGCACAGAGCGACTAGTCAGCGAGGGCGGTGCACAGAGCGACTAGTCAGCGAGGGCGGTGCACAGAGCGACTAGTCAGCGAGGGCGGTGCACAGAGCGACTAGTCAGCGAGGGCGGTGCACAGAGCGACTAGTCAGCGAGGGCGGTGCACAGAGCGACTAGTCAGCGAGGGCGGTGCACAGAGCGACTAGTCAGCGAGGGCGGTGCACAGAGCGACTAGTCAGCGAGGGCGGTGCACAGAGCGACTGGTCAGCGAGGGCGGTGCACAGAGCGACTGGTCAGCGAGGGCGGTGCACAGAGCGACTGGTCAGCGAGGGACAAGTTGTCTAGCGGGTCACCCAGCTCGTGACACGGCCTCCAGGACTTGCACTTTGACTCATCCATTGTTGCGCGCGGTTGAGTCAGCGAGGGCGGTGCACAGAGCGACTGGTCAGCGAGGGCGGTGCACAGAGCGACTAGTCAGCGAGGGCGGTGCACAGAGCGACTAGTCAGCGAGGGCGGTGCACAGAGCGACTAGTCAGCGAGGGCGGTGCACAGAGCGACTAGTCAGCGAGGGCGGTGCACAGAGCGACTAGTCAGCGAGGGCGGTGCACAGAGCGACTGGTCAGCGAGGGCGGTGCACAGAGCGACTAGTCAGCGAGGGCGGTGCACAGAGCGACTAGTCAGCGAGGGCGGTGCACAGAGCGACTGGTCAGCGAGGGCGGTGCACAGAGCGACTGGTCAGCGAGGGCGGTGCACAGAGCGACTAGTCAGCGAGGGCGGTGCACAGAGCGACTAGTCAGCGAGGGCGGTGCACAGAGCGACTAGTCAGCGAGGGCGGTGCGCAGAGCGACTAGTCAGCGAGGGCGGTGCACAGAGCGACTAGTCAGCGAGGGCGGTGCACAGAGCGACTGGTCAGCGAGGGCGGTGCACAGAGCGACTAGTCAGCGAGGGCGGTGCACAGAGCGACTAGTCAGCGAGGGCGGTGCACAGAGCGACTGGTCAGCGAGGGCGGTGCACAGAGCGACTAGTCAGCGAGGGCGGTGCACAGAGCGACTGGTCAGCGAGGGCGGTGCACAGACCGACTAGTCAGCGAGGGCGGTGCACAGACCGACTGGTCAGCGAGGGCGGTGCACAGAGCGACTAGTCAGCGAGGGCGGTGCACAGAGCGACTAGTCAGCGAGGGCGGTGCACAGAGCGACTAGTCAGCGAGGGCGGTGCACAGAGCGACTAGTCAGCGAGGGCGGTGCACAGAGCGACTAGTCAGCGAGGGCGGTGCACAGAGCGACTGGTCAGCGAGGGACAAGGGAGTGTGAAGGAACAATTATAGTCTTTGTCATGATTGTTCTTTCTTCGGCTTTTGTGCTCCATGCGAAGGAATAACTATATGAAATTCATTCATAGTTTTCATTTATGGTGTTTAACGTCGCACTGTTCTACAGCAGGACTTAATGACGACGGATGATTGATTGCAATGGGAGCTGATAGTTAAGGATGACGGTGTGGAGGTGGTGGTCATGACCTATCAGGCTATCAGTAGGGAATTTTCCCATCAATTGCCTCTCAAAAAACCGTCAGTCAGTAACGAAGGCTGCGGAAATCGTCAATCGAACCCGGAACCTCCGGAGTGCGAGTCCACAGCGGCACAGCCTGAGCCAACTAGTTCTGTACATTCCAAGAAATAAGTACTTAGGTACGTACTTTATTATAAATTGTATTTACGACCTACGAAATTCAAAATAATATGCTTCAAAATTTTACAAAAATGATTGAACTTGAGTCATTGACACAACGTTTCTTTGAGGATGCGTCCTTAACCATTGAATAATGTCCAAATTCTTCATTTACATCGCCATCATATCACATCCTATTAGTTATTAATGTCGTGATTTACTGGATATGCCATGCGAGACCCGCATATTTCATATAGTTTTTAATGTCGTTACTCCGCAATCTCTTCTCGCAAATCCAACGTGTTGTTCCGTCAAAGAGAGTTTACGCGATTATCAGCAGTAATTCTTCTTGAACATCAAGTACATCAAGTACTCGAGTGCACTGACGAGGGCTGACGGCGGATCGTCTTTCATCCACAGCATCCTTGTTCTCTCAGCCACAGCCTCCTTGAGTGCCGAGGTGTGAAGAGCAGAGAGGAAGCTAAAAGCATCGTGAGCGAGAGAAAAACAAGTGCGCTCATTGTTGGCGAGTGCATGGTAATTGGGCACGATGTGACAGCGCAATTAGATAATTCTTGTGCGGAATTCCACTCTCAACTCTCGACCAGTTCAAGTATTTCATAACATTTTGTTTCCCTGGAGCCGAGATCCATCTTCAACAAATCTTCAAATATTTGTGAAGCATCGTCTGAATATTTTACCAAACTCTGACATCTTTTGCTGGGCAGATCATGGGAGATGGGGTTTTTAAAAACACGGATAAATTGATGACAGAATCGGCTCCTAAAATGAATTTATAACGACGTTTACATTTCTTTTAAGTTATAGTTGAACTGTAATTAACAAAAGTTAAAAATTGTTTTTATCCACCTGTACCCAAAACTCGATCGAACTATGGTTATTAATTGGAGTTTAAGGCCCTTAGTTTACATTTTACCAGAAAAAAACCCTCGAATCAAGTGATGGACCGTTTAGTACTGTCTATAATACTCGGTTAACTTTTAAACGGTTGATTAGGACTGCATTGTCATGGCACAACCAATAACACTCCCAGAATGTCTGTGTTAATTAATTACTGGTTTTAGCCGAGTATTGAAACACTGGACCTTAATCTGTCCCCAGAGACAATGTATAGCGGCCATCTTGCTCCTGGCAAATGCATCACGCCTCGCAGTATTTTCTTCCTGACTCGCTGTAGTCAAAGAGAGAGCGAAGTAAATTGTGCGAGAAGAAAGAGTTGCAATTAATCAACTAGATTTACAGCAAAACAAAGTTACTTGTAAAGAAAAGGTCATCTGGAGTAACTTCTGTTGTTGGTGTGGGTTGTCCATCAGCGACAGAGACGCTGGGATTGCTACAAATGGCAACGCATGCCGGTTGGGTTGACTCAGGGGTGCGGGGGTGGCGGCGACTGAAATGGCAACTTGTCTCCTTGTGTAGATCTTGTGGGTGGCGAACGAGTTCTCACTTGACCACATGGCACTCGACACGGCTATCAGTAGCTTAGAGGATCAATTGCATTTGCATTCAACATTGCATACATCTTGAATTATTGTCCGTTTGCTCTCTAATAGCATTTATTTAATTATGCCCGTCACTTTGTCCGTTGAGGGACGAAATATGAACAATCTCTATTCATACGAACTTCTTTGCTTTTTATCATCAATGCCAAAATATTGAATTGTCTCTTAAAGGCGGACATTATGTTGGCACTTTGACAGGTCAGATTTAACTAAAAATCGAGGTAAATCGATATAATTTTGTAAAGAGTTCATATTAACTCCTCTTCATATTAAAATTTCTCCGAAACCTTGCCAAGGTAAACATTAAAACTATAAAATTCGCCAAAAAGAGATATAATTACAGTTATTATAAATGGTGCCATCAGGATGGTTGCAAAAATAAGAGATTTCTCATTCTATTCTTATGAAGTTTCCAAGACACGAACAAATCCTCGAACAACCAAACAAATATGCTAAGTTCACTGATTTTACAGAAATCGCTATTCAATTTCATTTTTAATGATGGAAAAGTGGCAAGACGGATCTATATTATAATTGGGAACCATCCCGACATGGTAATGTCAACTACGTCAAGTCCCCACATCACTCATGCATTGGGCGAAGTATTTTGCACCGACTCCACCTGTATAAAGACCAAGACCATCACGTGTAGGCCAGATGGCGGTCCGTCATAACCCGAGACACCGCCTTCTCGAACCATAACCATGATCAGGCGACAACAGACGCATAAATCCAGTCGGCTGTGCGTGGGACTCGAACTCGGCCCACAGTGACGCGTTCAGACTGCAGTCCAGGCTTCCTAGAAGCCGTGGAGGTCGCCGGTTCGTGCCCCGGGCGAGATGCAAGAGTGAGCGTCTTCGTGGAGTGTCATGCGAATATCTACTGATCAAGTTGTCTAGCATTGTTTCAAGGTGTAATTGGTTTCAATGAATAGCGTCTCCAATTGAATTGTAAGGTTATGCTAATTTGCCGTTGTTTTCCTTCTGCTCCTTGTTACTCACATTATAATATAATTCAGAAGGGTGGATAAGAAGTAATTTCTAACCCAGAAAACCAAGAAATTTCATTTTTCACACCTTTGTCGATGTTTGATGGGAGTTTTCTTATACATTTGTTTAAAAGTAAACCAAGAAAATGGGTTACCTATTATATAAGACTAGGTATACACACACATTCAGAATTATAATAAAACCCTCCAACATGCTAGAGATCTGCGTAAAACTCTGGTTTTGTCTGGATAATCAAATTTTTAAAAACTACTTTGAATTTTGCAAGCAACTTATGTGATCGCGGGTGTACGTCCCTATAAGTTTTCTTACAGAATAAAAAATAGCTTTTGGCGGCGTTCGATTTTTGAGAAAATTGAATTCGTTTTCTACAACGGTCTTAAATGAGATGTAGATTTTGGTAGAATAAATTCAATTGTCGCCTCACTTGCTCCTACTCGACGACCACGTTGACGGAACAGGAGGTCGTGACCTGGTACAGGGCGCGGTGTTCTGGCACCCATGGCTGGCACCCGCTGGCACTGGTGCCAACTCCCAGACCGACATCATTGTCATGCCACTGGCTGCTGCACGAAGAATGCACATCTCAGTCTGTGAAACAACGGCGAACTCTCAGCAACTCGCCAGTAGCTCCCAGCGATAGAACACGTCTTTTGGCGATCAGACAGCAAAATACCGCTAACTGATTCGACAAAAAAACAAACAAGTTTCGTTTCTCCGACTTCTTTCGGTCTGGAACTCCTGTTTTGGTAACAGTTTCGGCGGCATTGTGTCTCGGCCCCACGTGGTTAGCGATATTGGGGTTCGGATGGATTTTACAAATCATCGCTGGAATTCAGGAGATTGATTTTCAGTTCATTGTTATAGACGATTTGACAGCTATAGATTGTTCGCGTCTGTGAATGATGACGATGATGATGAATGATGATGGATTACTGGGGGATGATGAAAGTCAAAGGGTAGGAAGTATGTTGTCGTGGCATATTAGTCCGGAATACTTGCGTCTAGACAGAAGAGAACCACTAGAAAGTACCGAAATTGGTCTCCACGGATTCGAGTCCGACAAGGTATGGGGAGGGGGAAGAGGGCTTAATATTGTTAGGTAAAATGGCACTAAGTTGCAGAAGAAACAATATTATTTATGAAAAAACAAAGTAGTTTGAACCTTATAAAATTGCGAAAAAAATCTATTTAGGCATTATCAAACTTCAGTTCATAAGTTTGGAATAATGTTAAAAATCAATTATTTGAACTTAATACTTATCAAATTGTTGATAAGTTCAAATAGTTGATTTTTAATATTTAGGATTCGTTTCTCTAAAAATAATTGTGGTTTTTCACTTTCAAAAACCCATGTGATTGAAATTGTTCTCTCCAAAATCAAAGTTAAAAACTCCGAAAACGAAACCCTTTCGGTACACTTTATCTATAAATATCACCAAATATCTATAATATCCCCCCCCCCCCCCCCCCCCCACCAATTAGTCCGAGTGGTGTACTAACCACATCTCTGCTCTAGCCAACTGAAGTGACGGGCAGCTTGTCAAAGTCTCAAGGCTCAGGTCGAGCGATGTGATAAGAGAGAGCCGAAGATAATCGGCAAACAAGCGCTCTTTACCTTTCGGCTTCGCTTTTTATATAACGTATTCAGTCAGTAAACAGACTTAGACTTTATTCCGACATTTCCGTCATATGCCACTCCTCAGAGTCCTTAGAGACTTACAAGATTATCCCTTTATCGATTTCAGAGAGGAATCTTCGACGAAAACGAAAATACCTCAAAAACAGATATTTTTACGTATTAAACGAAAATATGAAAGGAGATAAAAAATAATTCGACGCAGCGCTTCTAAAAAGAGGAGTAAAAATGGGAACAGAATAAAGCTGAAAAAATCAAATGATGTATCTTTCTATTTTGAATTATACTTTATAATATATCGCAAATATTTGCTTATAAATTGGTTTTAACGTCGCACTGTTTTGCACTGTTTCTGAAAGGCGACGGATGAATTATTATGATGTTGAGTGAGAGATGTTGATGGAGAATACGTAAGAAGTTGACGGTGGGAAGGAGGCAGTTGTAGCCTAGTAAGGAAACTGCATTCGACTGAGGGAAAAAACGGAATTAACTCAGTCCCCAACAAATCGAGCTCGGGGTAAGTGTCAATAGTACTGCTTCTTTATTAGTATTAGTATAGTATTGCGATATTTTATCTATATTTTCTTCGCAATTCAAAGTGAGAAAAGCGATTTGTCTTCCTTCAAGTCACCGACTGGAGGGTGTAGCCGCGACACCCGTCTTTGTGGACCCGTCAAAGTCGCAAAGCAGACGGAATTAATTATTATTCTTCCTCGACTTTTGAAATTGAAACAAGACATTCTTGGAAACCGCCCGAAGCATGGCTCATTTCCATTCTCTTCACAGCCATACGGTGTGAAAACGTCATCCCTTATTGTAATTCCCTCCCCCACCCCCCTTGGAGTCTTATCATGGAGTGACGTCATGGCAAAGAGTGGCCAATCGGGGATGTTCCCGGAAACAATCGATCTTTGCCATCCCCTTGGCGACCCGGCATTTATTGCTTTCAATCAAATGTCTGGAGGGTGGAACCACCCCTTCCCCACCCCCCTCATTGGAATCTCGCCGACGCTCTGATCTCATCCCTTCTTTGACTTTTATTGCTTTTCATGCACCCAGACAAAGGGCTGGAAAAATAATATACCTTCTTGATGCACCCGGAGAAAAGATTATTTGAATTTAAATAAAGTCTATGACGCTAAATTGGCTGTAGACAGTCTATACTGTCCCCATAATAAACAAAATTAAGTTTGAGAATGTAGGTTTCTGTGGAAAAAATTCTATGGAGTCAGGTTGATAGGAAGGGATGTGCGTCGTGAAAAATATCCGACCGAACCGGGGCTCGAACCCGGGACCTCTCACTTGCCGGGCGAGAGCTTTACCAACTGAGCTACCCGGTATTGCAATGACAATAACCAATTGAATATCGATGACTTTATTCTCAGTTCGTTTATCAGTGCAATGGTAAAACCAGGTCATAGCCGAATTAAAATTTAAAAAATTAGGACCGAATTTCGAAAAGATTTGAATTAGGGTACGCATTTTGTAACACACGCGAATGTACTATATTAAGTTCGCTTAAATTAATATTAAATTTAATTAAGTGTCCATAAAAAATTGTAAAATTTAAATTTCTATTTGCGATATCAAAATATTACGCAACCGAAACGGGTTAAGATCGAGGTGGCACACGTAACTTGGCACGGCAACTTCAAATTGCACGTTTATGAATTTTAATTAACGGTCTATAATTGCTCAGCTGGCAATTAAGTTCGCAGAGAATATCGCAAATTTATAAAAATCGTACGCTAGTCGATCAAAGTCATTGCGGACGAAACTATCAATTTACATAAAACCAAAAGCGACATTCATCATCAGTGTTCGATTAAAAACGTTCCTAATCATTAGGTAACGTTCGTCTCTGCTCTCATTCCCGCATGGGCCTGCGTGGAAAGTTGTGCGCACTCGCGGCTAATTACTGTAATATCTGATAGCATATTCAACACGGCTTAATCGCTGCGAGGTGCGACGGTGCGCCGTTAATCGCATATTCAACACGGCTCCGAGGTGCGACGGTGCGCCGTTAATCGCATGTTAAACACGGCTCCGAGGTGCGACGGTGCGCCGTTAATCGCGTCACGTGACTCGACAGGATCGCGTGCGCGCGCAGCTTGAAGATGCGCCCGGAGACCCGACGATTATCCGCCTTTTAGGAGGAACAAAAACACACTTTAGGTGGAGACTTCCTGAATACACAACGTCCGACAAAGATTTTTTTTTCGAAACTTTAGTTTGAAATTTGTTAAAAATAGACGTAAAAATAGTGATTATTAAATAATTAATGTTATTTTAAAGATACAGAAAGTTAAAAATGAATCATTATTAAATTTGATTTCGTTATAAATATAATTTAGGTACTAGACTCGAAGCTTTGGTTTGAAATGTGTTAAAAATAGACGTAAAAATAGTGATTATCAAAAGTTATTTTAAAGATACCGAATGAAAAAGGAATCGTTATTAAATTTGATTCGTTGTTATAAGGGTATTAGACATTGGCCCTGGTGGTCTTACAATCATGTAAATTTAACATACATCTGGTCAAAATATACATCCACTTTTCGAGTCGGCGATTGAATTAGTATGGTATTCGAGTGTGCTCCGTACGACTTGACTGGCGTGGACGAACCACCCCACTAGATAAATTATCTGTAAACCCACATATTGTTTCATGATATGGAATTGGCCGGGTCACTAGTGCCCCAGCAACAACCAACTATACTGACCCAACGTAGCGACCATCCCACCCCCCACCCCCAACAGGACCACCATTCAACAATACTTGACTTTAATTCGACTCCGGCTGACTGGCATGTTACGGATTCCACGCGAGTTTGTATCACTTACGAAGCATCAAATTAACGAATTCCAATCAATTACAGAAACATTCCGGCAAAAAAGAAACATATTTTTTTGTGGAGTTTAAACGTCGCCTGTTCTCAAAATGTCGACGGATAAATGATTGTGAGATGATGATGAATGGGTAAGAGCGTTGGAAAGAGGCAGACTTTTATTGCCTTTCGACTGAGGAAAATCATGAAAATATCTTAGCGAGAATTGAACTCGGGCCTCTAAGAGTGCGAATTCATTCAAGGACGATACTGCAGAATATGCCAACTTGTTTGCAATGAAACAGACGTATAATTTGTGTGTGTTTTACCACAAAGAATCTACGCGACCGAAATGTTAGCAAATTAAACAAAGTTTCCGACAATCCTGTTCTTCCCATAGTTCTCCACTTCTCCAAGAGGCGTGATATTTGCATAGCAGCGAATGCAGCTGAGTATACACGGCAATGCAACGGACGGCTCAAGTTTCGCTGCTGGCGGCCAAGTCTCATGGTCTTGATTCTTATTCTCAACTCTAATCGCCTAATTCGTCAATTAACTCCCAGAGTGTTTTTCATTCGCTCGCCGTCGGCTGTGTTCTCTCAGACGCCAAGTTCCCGAGCTCGATCCCATTTTAATTAGAACGAGAATAATATAATCAACCTGCGAATCGCTTTACACCCCGAAGAAGGAAAATAAAATGATTAAAAAGTTTGCATAGGATAATAGGCGGCCTCGTTTTATGGACTCGTAATTGCATTTCCCCCTGAGGACAGTCTTGAAGTGGGATAATTTTAAACAATTCTCGGCAAACAATATTAATCGTTTGTGAAATTATGTTAAACGGTTTCCTTCCAGCAGGTATTGCTGTTGATCAACAAATGCAACTATCAACGTAATCTTGAGAAACCACAACTCAGCAAGAGGTTTGTGTATACCGACATCGACATGTTTACAACCAGTTTTGTTGTTGTTTTCAATAACTGTTTGTTGCCGTTCACAACAAGAAAATGCAAATCATTCTACATCAATTGCTTTTATAGAAACAAAAAACACTATTGTGTTTTTGTTGAATTATGGAGCACGCACGATGACATTAACAACAAAGATTGAAGAAGAAAGGAGGCTGTCCCATTCCCCCTAAACGCCGCAAAGAATAGAATAAATACTCGAGTGTGAGGTGTTCTGGTTGATTGAATGAAACCACAACAACACTCGGAACCGAATGAAAACATATTTCACACTTTGTCACTATAAAGAGCAAGGGATGCTACAAAGAGACGGCATCTGGTGAAGTGGTGGAGATGGGGTTAACATTGAGAAGGGTTAGATTGAATTAGTTACATCATTCGCTTATAAAGGTACGAGGATGATGGATGGTCCGACAAGGACCCGTAGCGTCGCCCGTATTGTTCAGTTTATTTGTTGGCGCGAGTCTCCGACTGTGTTTTCATTTCCTATCATACACTCAGTATGATAGGGACACAAGTGTGTAATGCTATAGGGAGGGTAAATGTTGACAATGGTATTATCATGCCAATTTTGATTAAATCTGTGATTAAGCAATTAAAAATTATATAGACGAGATGAAGATCACTCATGTTGGCACATAGTATTATTGCGTTAATTGAAGGGTTTCTTAAAACAACCTTCAATAATAACTATGTGTTCAAGTAGTGGGTGGGAATGAAGGCTATTGGCGCCTGATCTGTACAAGAAATCAATTGGAGACTAGACTAGAGGCGCCTATAAGAAGCATTGTTTCCTTGCGTCATCATCAATCATCGACTCCCGATCATCAGTCATCATGTTCTGTCATCACTTAATCATTGCCGTCATCTCTTCTCTTCATGATACCATCAGGAGTTCGGACGACAAACGTTCCATTGGCTACCTCACACTACTGAGAGACAATATTGAAACCTGATAAATAATTAGGGTGTGTATTCATCAATCTAAATTTGAAGTAGAAAAGGTCCGTTTTGTGTTTCTAAAATGTTATTAATGGTAAGAGGTAGAGGCACGAGCCAAAGAGACGCACCCTTGCGGTAGGTACGGAACATCATGGAGGGGGGATATTGGACGGAAGAATGTTTTTCTGCATCGTATTTCTTTGTCTGTGAGTGATATTTTAGAATATGATTTACGTCATACGTTCATAGTCGCGTCGTGAAGATATATTGGGAATATTCGCATGATAGAAAAAAAGTTGCGGTACGATAATAATCGTAGACTAATGTTCATTTTTCTTCTTCAATAATCAAACATTACTAATACCTAGAAAAAATTCAGTCAGGAAAAACGAAATAATTTTTAAGTGTCATCCCAACTTCTTACGTTATCCTTGCACTAAGATTGTTGATCCTAAAACAATGCTGTTTGTTGGAATCTGGAGAGAAGACTTTCCAAAGAGAATCCAAATAATACCCTCGGACGCGTCGTTTGTTTAGTTTGCGTTCTAAGCTCATTGTCTTGTGCGTAAACAACGCTGCAACAACGTATCCCTGCACGACGTACCTTGTTCGGCTGCACGTGCCAGCTGCGCCTCTTGCCCTGCCGCTGCAACGTGTTGAAGTCCTGGTGGATGATGAGCTCGGGACTGACCGACGGCGTGTGGTAGACGCCGGCGAGGATGCGCAGTCTGTTGCCGGGACAGATGCCCTGACGTCCCCGCAGAGCGCACAGCCACCAGCCCTCGATGCCCGACGTGTTCTGCTCCAACACCGTCAACGTGTCGCCCTTCCGGAAGGCGAGCTCGTCGGGACTCTCGGCGATGTTGTCGTACAGCGCGCGAGCGACGCAACTCTGGACAGAAGAGGAGACGAGGAATTAGTTAACACTTCCAGATTCTCAAGATGCCGGCAGTGGAGAAGTACTACTGTATGGAAGCAGAGCAGCACTGCACTCAGTCCCATGGGGAGTCTAGGTTAGAGACTGCATGGAATAATATTTGCACAGCAAACTTTACAAACTTCAACTTTCTCTAAGAACTCTGGGAAAACATCGAGGATACATTGTCAGTTGAGAATAAAGTAAACTTTTAATCGGGTCAGTATGTGTTGGAAGTTGAACTGTTCCAATGATTCTGAAACGTCGACGGAGGATAGATAGTTTAAGGAGTCTATTGCAAGAATACGAAATGGTACTCAGAGACATCTTTACTGTATCTTGGGCAATTATGGTGAACATGAAGATGGCTGACTGAACGTCGTATAAGCATATCTTGCCAACTTCATCCTCCATACGTTGGGATCATCGTACTTCATAGTTTACAGCGAATTTGCTACACAATATATTATGATTCTTGAGTGTCAATAATCTGCAGTTTTCAACTGAAATAACACTCTCTATTCCAATCGCATACAAGAGCAAAATATCTACAATTCTACATCTTTCACAAAAAAATATATAGGCCAAAATTCCACTCTATAATAAAAATATTTCCGGTAAAATAACATAAAAAATACCGTTTCCTGAGGAAATGGGATTTATGTAAAAAGTTTGCGAACTTCGATGAGATTTCTTTATCATCCACGCAATGAAACATTCGCCCAACTAAACTCGCTCATTAAAACTTACTACTTGAATCAAATCTCATCCGACATACATTGGCAGGCGGAAACCAACTTTCAGATCTTTCTGAAACTTCGTCTCCGCTTCGTTGAAAAACAATCAGAACTTCATCTCAACATCTGACAGATTCTTCTTCGCCTCGTGAAACAACTCATCCTTTGGCCAACAACTTCCTGCGAATCCTCGCTCAAGTTCGCGAGGGTTTCGGTTTACGCGTTCCACCCCGTTCCCCCCGCGATCGATCCGCGCGTAGCTTTCGATCTCACTTCGTCATTCTTCACTACCTCACAAGTACGCCACAACGAGGGATGATCTGCAAACTCAGAAAGACGTAAATCACACAATCTTAACCACATTTGTTCAACTAAGTTTCCCTTAGCAAGTCCTCGTGGTCGCTGAAGCGAATTATTATAAGTTCGTATGAATTATGCGTGTGGATATTTTGAGTGGAAACAGAAGAGGCCTATCTTGTCAGAACAATTTATATGCAATATCCCCCCCCCCCCCCCCCCCCCACCCCCTCAGCTGTCACTTGCCTGATTCTCTGTAAAATTGGTTTTCAGGTGGGGTGATTCCTGTCTTTACGCATTTTCAATTTATTATCTTAAATTTGAAGAGCGTAAACAATATTCTTAAGGTTCATAAGCCTTTTTTACTTGTCCCTTAAATAAAAAGTATTATGTTTGGCACCGGGTGGAGAGGGGGGGGGGGGGGGAAGCGGGCGTTTTCCTTCTCTCTCCCTATATGTCAGGGGGAAAAAATCAGAAAAAAGTTTCGTGCATTTTAACGTAGTACACTTGACACGGAATTTGCAGCAGCGAAAAAACTATTGGAAACTTATTGGAATTCCTATATTTATCACGCTAATTTTGGCTATTTTTCTGGCACTACCTTAACCCATAACAATAGAGGAGCAAAGTTTTATTGGCGATTGTATTTTGGCATTTGCCCTCAGGCGCTGAAATGTCCTCTCCAAATGGAGTATAGTTCAAAAATACGTCACCTCAAAAAACTGAAAAAACGAGATCTCAAAACGTATCAAAATTGTTTTCGACGAGTCAAAAGTGTCCTTTAGCGTATACATACCGCATGTCATCAACGCCCTAACAACACCGCGATGTATTCGCAACTGTGACGTGCTCGAGAGTCGAACCCCGGCCCGCATGAGTAATATCGCACAGCAACCCGCAATGCCCACATGTCGTGCCGTGTTGCCTATCATGTACACTGCACGGGGCAACACATCACGCGACCAAAGTGGCGCAGTGTTAACATACAGGACTTTCAGTTCTCGAATTTATAGAATTGTTAATTTCACTCGCATGTTTGGTAATTGTGAAATAATGGAAATTTTCGTCGGGTTAATGTTCTTTTAAACACAGGGGGTTGTAAGCTGCACAGTGAAGGTATTGCTGATATGAAAACCACCCTCCTGCGTATCAACGGTATCAGCTGCCGACGGGGCGATAACGCTTGCTAGCAGACTAACAGCCAACATTGTTTCACAATTTAATTAAAACGACAAACTAAGCGAGGAAACAACTGCTTATAAATGACAAAGTCGACCTTTAGGCGAGATAATTTTGTGATATGAAAAAGAAACATATTGCGTTTTCGTATAATTTAACCCCATTATTGAAACTAAATTCTATTATCAAACAGGTGGAGCAAGCGTGAGCGGTTTTGCTGCTTTTTGTCGACACTTTATTGGAGACGATTGTAGACGAAATGGGTTGACCAAATTATTTGAAATTTTAATCGTGATTAGATAAATGACAAACTTAGGGTTATTTCTTGGTGCATTTTTAATTTTTTGTTTCGTTAATTAGAAATAATTATTGGATTTTTGGTGAAAAATTAGCTATTTTCTTGTCTCGCTGGTGACGTATAAAATTAAATTTTAAAAATGTGCCAAGTGATAACCCTACGTTTATCTCTCATCTAATCATGATTAAAATTTGAGATCAATTGATTAACGGGTTTAGTCTCTAATCGTATCGGAAATTTTGTAGTTTTCGCGGTTTTGTTGAATAACCGCGAGCCTAATTAACAAGGCACCGATCAAAAATTAAAAAGTGCTACTAATATACAATCAGACTGACCATGTGAATATCCTATCAAAGTTACACCCAGTTATGAAACAATTATTCTTTCTCAATTTTCTAAAACGGCCGAGCGCTATCACCTTAAACATGTAGATGAAAGATTTTGTAGTAGATTACAAAATCTACAATAAACTTCCCAGCATTTACCTCTAATCGACTGAGGGAAGCCAGTAAAAACCTCATTCACGAATGACGTAGCCTCGGAATTCGAGCCAAGGACCTCCGGAGTGCAACCAGAACGTATCTTACAATCACGAATCGGACACAACAGTCGACGTTACCTAATTACACATATTATTCTACCCCAAAGGCAACAACGCATCAACATTCAACACACGTCAACATCCTCTTCGGTTGCATCACACTTCAGCAAACACATCCACACACAATGGAAGCGTCTATCACATCAAGCATGTTCAAATACTGCTCCTCCTCTCCCAACTGTCTTCCTGGAACCCACTGACGTCATAGGCCGCCATCTGCCTTGCATCAACAGTGGTGATAACAGGTAGGCTTATCAGTGTCTCTGCACACATCCCCCACCCCCTCGACCTCCTTGTTGCAACACGTGAGACAAATCTTCCTGCACAGTTGTTGACATCTGGAAAACCCTATTTGTTTGTCGCTGATAGTGGATTCATAGTCAACACTTGTAAAGTGTGATAATGGTGTCTTGGAGTTTGTATAATTTTATAACAAGATATTCGAAGATGACTCATGCAGTACCTTCAGGAAGTCCCGAGGTTGTTTCATCAGTGAGGCAAATGATGGAAAGGTGTTTCTAATAAGCCACGACGACCGTCTCCTTCCCACCATTTCTTATTATTCATACATACGAAGACATAACTAGAGAAGGAAGGGCCCCTGGCAAAAATAAATTGGGGAGTCCCCCCCCCCCCCCACTTCCCCCAATATCACCGATCATTTAAATTGCGCACCTTTTCAGGGTTAATTTCTCGCAAACTTATAAATAAACTTCTTTCTTCCCTTTATTTAGTTCGGATGGTTAATCAAATAAATCTCTTAAGACTTCACGAACTATTCTTTATTTCAATCAATATTTCGTCCACCCGTCTGTGGACTTCTTCAGGAAAAAACTTAACAAGTAAACAGCAAAATATGATATTTTGCAAAATATGATATTTTGCAAAATATGATATTTATGATATTTTGCTGTTTACTTGTTAAGTTTTTTCCTGAAGAAGTCCACAGACGGGTGGACGAAATATTGATTGAAATAAAGAATAGTTCGTAAAAGTCTTAATTGAGATTTATTTGATTATGAATTAACATAACATTTTAAGGGGGTTGAAATGCCCCCGCAGGGTGTTTTTACGATTTAGTATTTTTTTTCCATTATACGTTTCAAACGCCATAATTTTTAAAACTTCCCTGCACATTAATACTTTACTATAGAAAAGGGGCCGTTTATCAAGTTGAACAAAAACAGCACATCGGAAAATTTAATTAAATAAAGTGCACATTGCCGTATCTGAGTGGTGCTACTTTCACACTCCTAAAATAATATTAAAAAGAGTTTTCCTCAATTTTCGAGCCGACTGTACATGTTGGAAACAGTAAATCAATTAAGGATACAAACGAATAATTGCCATTGAACACACTTTCAACATTTTCACAATTACGCAATCGGTGATTCATTATTATGGAACGAATCCTCTTGTACATCAACACTATTAACATGTAAATGACAGTAATTGAGTTCCATATTTGCTGATTCTCTGTGAATGGAAATGCAGCATTGACATGGATTCTATGTCGCCATGTCGGTACAGAATAACTCCATCATCGCATAACTTTAGTCGACAACCTCGCAATAGTCGAGCGACAACGACATGTCAATGTCATTCTCCAATAAGGGTTGTCGATCGACTGTCAACAGCAGATACACGACTGCAGTACTTTTTATGGCGACGTATAATGATTATGATTGGGAGATTATGAAGAATTTACGTACGGTGTGAAAGAGGCGGTCGTGGCCTATTATAGGAGAGGAACCTTCCAGGAGGCCAATTCTTGAGCTTTTACGTGTTTTGAAACCGTTCACTTTTATTAAAACTGTTGACAACTGGGTAGTTTTTCAACTTGAAAACTTTTTAAAATTTTATAAAACTTGAAAACGTTTAAGAACTCACTTTCAAGTTTCATAAAACTTGAAACAATAAAACAGGTAGTTCTTCAACTTTTTCAAGTTTTAAAACTTAAAAAGTTTAAGAACTATTATAGGTACCCGTTTTATTAAAAATAATACAACGTGAATCTCAAGAATTGCCTCCAGTATGCCACTCGACTGCGTAAATCACGAAAAAACGCTCTGTCAAGAAGAATGACCACTGGAATCGAGCTCGGGACCTCTGGAACTCAAGTCCAGCGCGTTACTTCCTGAACCAACTTGCCCCTATACGTGCAGTAATCCAAAGTAATGAATTGGAGGAACTGGCGAACAATGCGCCGGATGAGAGGCTGAAGCCCACGACCAACTTATTAATACATCTCAATCAAGATCTGCTTGATTGGTCCTCACGAATACTGAACGATGACGTGGCAGAGTGATCGGGAAGTAATCCTCCAATCAAAACCACCCTCTCCCTCTCTATGATTCACACCAATTAGTGGGCCACGAGAAGAAGCACCCTTGTGTGCTCAATCTTCAGACAATCGAGTGACTCGCACGCATAACCAACCTACTAATTGCTATCAAACATTACCCTGACTGAGCGGGGGAAATGTTTCATTATTTCCTCTCTGAATTATGGAATGTTCGAAAACGCTCCGTACCCGCCTAATTTAAACCAATTAATCTACATAAAAGTTTCAGCTGGTGTAGCTTCCGACATCATGGTACGTCTTGAAAACGTTACATAAATTATATTCTTGTTAAACATTTAGTATTCATACTTTCAAAATCTTGAAGATGTACCGAGTAGGAAAGTCTTGGGGATTATGGCAACCAGAGAGGGTTTTCTATAGCGGCGGCAGTTTCTTATAGCCCCGTATCTATAGGACGATGTTATGAATTTTAAAACTTGATAAAATGTTGTCCATTTCTCTTCAAAATGTTGTACTTATTGAGCGAGCGTAGCGAGCGTCACCACGGTACTCTTATGGCACTTTCTCTGTGTGTTTTTTTTTTTTTTTTTTTTTTTTGCCTGCACTGCCCAGGTCAAACCTCACAACCAATCGATCTGAAATTTTGCACACATACTCACGTAATCTGTGCGGTCTCTGGGATCGTTTTTGAACGGGATCCTGTGATTGGTTCAAATTTTAAAAAATTATCTTTTGATTGGTTGCTTTGATCAATTTGAAATTTAGCAAAAACATTGCAACCAACATTGTACCCAATCATAAAAAGTTTCAGCCAAATCCTCCTATTGGTTCAAATTTAAAACAATTTTTCATGTGATTTTTGACATTTAAACTAGAACAGATTGACCGATCAACTTAAAACTTCGCGTGGTCATTGGTACCAACATTTTTGGTATTTTTGCCAATTTTCAGTCTAATCTGTCGTTATTTTCAAAAGTTTTGTCATTTTAAGGTCATTTTATTCCATAATCTTGAAAAATGTATACTAAATTGTCATCCCTGCCTTCTTTAAGCTTCTGTTCCAAGGCAAGGCCTGTAGAGCAGCCAAGCTATCCACAATGTACAGTAAAATGAAAGCATTTTTGAGCTAGCGCATAAAATCGGATGCAGTACAAAGGACAAATCCTCTAATTGGTTTAAGTTTAAATAATATCTTCTGATTGGTCGACAATCAAAATGTTCACATTTAAGTTCAAATTTTGCATGGTGATCAAGACCAACTTAATATTAAATTTTACATATTGTTAGCCCAATCAGTCAAGTATTTATTGTAATTTTACGAGTTAACTGGAGAAGGTATGTAGGTAAGACTTCACGACACAATGGATCTGTTATTCATCCAGAGTATTATGGAGAATGAAAAATTGCAGTGAAAATCGTCTTGTGTCGTGTCGTGCATCGTTACAATGGGGATGTTGCATGTTTTGTGCTCGCTCATCAACGCGTTACACTGAGCGTTTTCCTAGTAGTTATAGCACACAATTTACGGAGCATCCACTACTTGAATAGGACGGGGGGGGGGGGGATTATCCCCAGTTCACCTCAACAGGTCCGTTTGTGTCATCAGACGAAAAACTCTGCATAAGACATATTTTCACAATTTCAATCTAACGAGAAGACGAAATACAAAATTCTCAGAAATCAAAAGACGTCACGTCCAGGTTTAATCGCAATTGAAGTCTCTTTGATGTTACTTGTAAAAGTTGGCCGAGTCCACCCCCGATAACTCTCCACTTGTTATTTCTAATGTGTCCAAGTGCAGGCACCGAGGCGTGGATCCTGCGAGGTAATCGTGGAGTTGACCCGACTACATGTGATGTGACATGGCTTGTTAATGTTATCGTCACCTGCACGTCCATGCTTGCAGGTGGACTCACAGACATTCACACGTTCAGGTGTCGGCTAAGATGCATGCGATGTGTTCGGGTTTCAGGTGACGATATGTAGACCTTGGGTTTGGACAATTTATGGAGCGTTACATTATACGATAACAACTAGAAGTTTACCAATTTGCAAATTTTTCACAAAGTATTCAGCATTAAAAAAATAATAAAAAAACAATTATTCGGCGTAACATTTTTACGATAACAACTAGAAGTTGTATACCCAATTTGCAAATTTTTCACGAAGTAGGTATTTAATCAGAATACAATTAATAACCTAACCTATTAGTTCACTAGCCAAATTTTATATTTTCGCCAAATTTCAGCTTGGTAAGAGAAACGGTTTGACCTGCGCTATTTGTTGTTCCGACCATGTATATTTCTCTGATGGAAAAATCGATGAACGTATGGAACACATAGTAACTGAAGCAGAAGAAACTCTCACTCGAGAGTGCTACACCTACGGACACAAATATTGAGCTTTTCGCATGCATGCTTGCACATTAAGAGTCCGTGCATGTGTACTCATGAATCATCTTGAACATAGTGACGAGGGAAGCAATCTACCCCATCCCCCTACACAACAACCCCACAACAGTTCCGCTAACAACGCCACCCTCTCGACGACGTCCCCACAGCTGACGTCACCACTTCTCAACAATAATTAACTCATCGCAGCAGCTTTTCCGCGCCACTACACACATAACTTCTCCCTCAACGGGACTGATTATGAAGGGTGGAAGACAAAAGCCGCGCGAATTGGACTGTATTGATGACGCGATGTGATGGTTGGGACCATGAATTATGCAGCACATTTACATGGAAATCGCTGGCAACTGGGTTATTGAGTGAGTGTAATTTACCGTGTAATATCGATTGGGAATGTCGCATCACAATGTTGGCTTTGCTTGCTTCATTGAACATAATCATAAGTAAATTAGATCGTGTGGCCAATGCATTGGGGTGGTTTAATTTACAATAAATTTCCCGATCAAGTTTTCCCCGAGATAAGTCGGCATACAGTTATCATGCATACAGGGGGTTTTGATAGAATCCAGAAAGGGGGGTGGGGGGAGGGCTTAAAAATTTCGTGATCGGTTTGGGATAACGCCAGAAAACGATTGTCATACAAATAAAATAATTTAGTGCAATTCTTCGGATTTTTGGGAATTTGGGGAATCTTTAGCTTGACCCCAAAATTAATTATAACAAAGAATTTGAAGGGTAGGGGAAGAGTGCTATGAGTAAATTTTTTGAGCAGTAACTTTTATGAGCTATCAGAATATTCACTCTGTTTTTAGAAAATATTTCTGGAACCTCTTGGAAAAACTCAATTGAAATATCGAACTGTATGGAAGATCAATACAAGTTTCAACATAAAAAAATCGTTTATGCGAATGTGACTTATAGCGTTATTCCCCTGTACTCTTCATTTGGAAAGTGCAAAAAAATTAGTGCCACGCGAATATAATTATGAGATTTGTGTACAAGAGTGTTGTCTCAAAAATGGAAGTTATTATGCCCAATAAACAGATTTTGATAACTCGTGTTAACCCCTCTTACTTTCTTTTGGACCCAATTTTCTTAATTTCATAAATATTTTACGTGTTGTTTGATAGCCACGGTATCATGCACTCCCGAAGCCAATAAAACGTATCAACTCTGAGTATTATCTTGGCAATAACTCTGCCTCGTGATCAGATTGCATCACCTGCACTTGACGTATCGCGCGAGGTCTGATAACAGCTGACTGAACAGAGTTCTTCCATCAAATCAAACTCAACTCTCGCATTGTCATCGATCCGTCTGATGGTCGAGCCGCGGACAAAGAGAAGGAAAATCAATAATTACACAAATAACTCATTTCCACGTAGCAGTCGGTTCTGTAGACACAGAAGTCAAAGTTGAAAGAAAATTACGACAGTATCACATTATTGAGGAAAACCCAATATTTTTTGCTATCTGGTAGGAGTTTTGACGCACCATTAAATTTCACACTGTATTAAAACAATAGAAAATATAACGAAATAAATAAAAACTAATATGATTACCTTTTATTAATTAATTTACGACTACACAACAACCCTTATATTCTCGACGCAACAAGAAAATGCAACATCATAATTATTTTCTCAGTGAAAAAGTAATAACGATATGAAGCACTTTTTGTCAAACATCACCTTTTCAGTTATCAAAACTTCCACTTTAAAGACGAGTGAACCAGAATGGTTGACATAATTTTCTCTATGGAATCTTGACAACCTAAAAACAACTGCAAAACGAATACCTCAAGAATCCTTTTATGTATAGCTTATGCTATCCTATCCTATCCTTTATCAGAGGTATAATTGTAAGAGTTTTAGCCTGAAAAATTCTCATGTCCCAGCCAGCAGTACTTACATCCAGCATGTTGTACGAAGTCAGCCGGCTAGCGCGTGCTGTGATATAATCAGGTAAACAACAGCTCGTCCGCACTCTGCTCGTGCTGTAGGTGTGAATGTGTGAGGATCAGGTTCCATCACACATGAGAGTTATGTTACATGGAACCTCCTCGGGGTTATCACAGTGACACGGGTTCACGCTACATGCTGACTCAACACTTGCCATTGACCTGTATCGGCTTGCAGGAATAGGAGACGAGTGAGAATTCCAGCGGATGTGTGGTTTTTGGTTTAGACTTCATGTGTGCGGTCGCTGATAGGGTTATTTGTAGGTGTAATCAATGAGATAATGTAAATAAAATAAACGTATTTTATTTCGGGAAATAATACGATATCAGGGACGGCGCAAGGGGTGAGCGCAGGTGGGCGCGCGCCCACTCAAAATTGTCTCCTGCCCACCCCCTGCCCACCCAAAAATAATCGATAATACTTTTATTATTGTTTTGGAATTTTAATTTTTGGTTATAATTTATTAAAATAAGTAATCAAACACAGGAAATGTAGGTACACTTGACCAAAGTGTGAACGTTATTCGAAAGAAACGGATTATGGCTGATAAAGATTTGATGGCATCATCCAACGAAGTCTATGCTAATTCGTTATCTAACTATGTGAGCTCTGATTGTATTGATTATTGATTGTCCAGTATACTGACCATCAGCCAATCCGATTATCTTTGGCCAAGTGTAATACTGATACCTACCTGCTTTTGTCAACCATCACTATATCTCAGCTACTGTTGCAAAAACTTGCTCAAATTTTGCTGGGAATTCCACAAAAACTTCTCATTATATTTGCCACACAATTATTTAAAAAAAAACTACGAAGCTACACCACAAACAATTATTCATATTATGTTGTATCATTATGCATCATAACTTTCTTGTTAGTTCTATATTTTGTTAATTACATCTCAGTAGCTGTATAGTTCTAGTCCTAATGGCGATCATTACATAAACAGAAAATCATTTTACGCGACTGCGGATGTACACGCGAGTTGCTATAAATCTCTGCCTGACATTTGGTGTTCCGAGTTTTGATTGAACATGGTAGTCCAGCGCTCCATAATAGCTGGCCTGGTCCGTTATTGTGTGTGGAAACAAATTGTAAAGCGTCAACTCTATTGTAACTATGCGTGCGTGACGCATTATCAGCTATATCTACGCCTATTACATCGCTAAAACTTACAAGTTTCGGCTTTCCACGTTCACTACTTATATTGACGTTAGAAACGCCAAAGCAAATCAATTCCTAGCCTGTGTTGGTTCAAGGAAATAACTTTTTGTAACGCGTAGATAACCATGTCCATAACATGCTATACTTGGCAAAATAAAAAATTATCTGTGAACGAATTTGAATGACTGCTGGCCATGTTCCATAACAATCAATTCTTATTATTATCATTGAAATGAGAGGTCACCTACTAGAGTGAGACAAGAAGATCGCTTGGACTGACTTCTGAATCTGATGGGCGATCTAACATTTTTCAGTCAATCTTATTGAGCGATCATTTTTAGTTGTGCCAACGTGATTTGTTGTTCAATACACTCAAACAAAACATAATAAATTGCAATGATCAATGTGCTATATATTTACTTTTTGATAATCCATTTTGGCATTGATAAAAAATTAAAATGTCAATAAGGTTTTGACCATTTCGTTGAAAATGTGTAAAATGCGAAAAAGTATAATCTCAATAACCATGACTGAGTCATTTTCAGTCACTTATCAACTAATAAGACGATTATGTCTTCGTTGTAATTCTCTTTGGCGCCAGAATGATATACCGTAAAAGTAGGTACCGTACTAATCACGATCGCTACCATGTGCACGACTTCTATAGGTATAGACCCACAGAGACCATTATTTTGGATTTTAATACTCGAAAACCGAGTCTGTGACTCTAAAATAAAGGCTGTAAAACCCAGGATAGTTCTGGGGGGTTGGTTATACATGGTTATACGCACAAACTTAATTATGAGGGGGTTGGTATAACGTAATAACATTTATTATGGGGGTGGTTGGTCGTGGTCAGTAAAACTCTTTATGAGCGATGGCATCCACCGCATCCCCCCCCCCCCCCTGCAAACCAATTCGACCACTGCGAAATGAAGGCTCGGTTTTATGTTTTGATCAGCAGAAAGGTTATGTTAGGTCGTGATGAATCCTAGAATTCCCGAGTATCAGCAGAATTTGAGGTTATCTTTAGATCGCCAAGTTTCTAGAATCCGCAATCTTGTCAGCAAAATTTGAGGTTATTTTTAGATCGCCAAGATCCTAGAATTCTTCTAGTCTTGTCAGCAAATTTGAAGTTATCTTTAGATCAACAAGATCCTAGAATTCACCGAGCCTTGTCAGCAAAATTTGAGGCTATCTGGGCTATTCTTAGTTCGCCAAGATCCTAGAATCCGCAGTCTCGTCAGCAGAATTTGAGGTTATTTTTAGTTCGCCAAGATCCTAGTTGTGAGCAGAATGTGAGGTTATGTTTTAATCGCTATTACAGATCCCAGAATGCCGAGTCATGATTGCAACGTGCAGCTCTTGCATACAATTAGGTCAGGTCACGTTATAAAACCATGCACAGAGCTGAGTTTCTTTGTTCCGAGTTGTTTCGATCAAATTGAAACACATTACATTTCTCTGTCAGCATTACTCTTCTACTGTCAGAACAACTCGCTAATAAAAGTACAATTGAGCTTTGTTCGTAAAAAGCAAACATTTTGTTCTGGTGAAAGGAGGCCATACCTTTATGAATACGAAAACTATTTGCCACAAACTTCGTTTCATTTTACTTTTGAAACGAAATGTCGAAATTCACTATGAATGATTGACGGCGGAAAGTTTTATCGAGAGAAGTTTCACGGGTTTTCATCTTGCATAATGTATGTCAGTGAAGCCAATGCTCTTCCAATTCCATGTAACATATGGGTCCTTGGGGTCAGACGAGAACCGCAATGCGAACTTCCAGAACTGCATAGTCAAGTTTCTCCGACAGCTCATGACGTCGTAACAAAACAATATCACCAACGTAATAACGTTCGCGATATGAATTTTTATCAAGTTGTGACTTCGTTTTTGTTTTGACGTGTAAAGTGCTGAGAAACGCAGAAATTATGTAATACATACTACATAGCCTTTATAACCCGAAGTTATAAACCACAGTGGATGAGGTCGAGGGACTAGATAAATTTGAATAACATCTACATATCAAGGAGGAAAAGGAGAAGTTTACTCAGCCCAGGCTACCAGAAAGTTTCTTTGTATTATCAAATATTTACTGCCAATCCTTTATTCGGGGTTGTTTACAAACTGTAACCCAACCATTTCCGAAAAAAGTTGACCTTCACCCTCTATTCAACGTAAAACAATTGAGGTCTATCGGCTATTTGGCATAGCTGATACATTATTTTGATTTTCACGATACCTCTGTTGTTTTGTACGTGGATAACAAAGTCATCTTCAGCCAGTGCCTGGACTGTACTATAAACCACATTTAGAATCTTCTTCGCGTCTTATCCATATTCTCACATCAATCTCAGCAGGAGAGCTCCAGCCAACATTTCATCTCTTCTTGTTTCAGACAAAACGTTGACTCCTAATACCATCTTGTCACTGAAACATCATTGTCATTCCATTACACATGGCCTCCCACTTCCCCCACTTGAAATTAACGATTGCTCTGTGCCATATATGGAGTGGTTTTTGAGGCTGCCGTCGAGAATCCTGGCTCGAGATCGTGGACCTTCTTACCCTGGGGCAAGGCCATAGCAGGGGGCAAGGCCGGTCGCACACAGAGCACACCTGTCACCCGATACACTTGTTGTACCGATCAAATGGATCCAATTTGTGATGGAAACTGGATCCCGACAAAGAGGTGAAAATAAAATGGTGTGCTGTAGAAAAATGTTTGGAGTAAAAAAACTGGTAACAGCAAAAAGTAGTAAGTAAATGAGAACATGAGATTCTCTTTGACTTTGCCACATAGGATTTCTAAATCCAGATCCCGGACAGGCAAACGGTTTCCGAAATTACAGTCCGATTCTCTTTGAGGATTCAAGAGCGGAAATTTAGTGTCAAAGAAATAAATTAGCATCACATTTTGAAACGAGCCGCAGATCAGATTTCTATCAAGTTCGTTCCAGCACAAAATAGAACCATGAACTGTTTTGCAACTAAGATTTGTACCAAGGCAATAGAGTCTGTACATGGCTCAATGTCTTATCAAGTCAGGTAAACCTGAATCAATAGGTATTTTGCTTCCTATAATTCCAAGAAATATAGAAAAAAACATGATGGCGTTCGATTTTTTAGTTTAGTATTTTTCAAAATGTTTTTTTTAACTGATATTTAGGTTGATTTTATTTGACTTTTAGGTAGGTTTCAATGGTTTAAAAAAGTGTATTATTTTTTAAAATGTTTTTGACATGAATAATGTTTAGTTGTTCCATTATCCGGAATCACAGAGTATACCTTCTGTGCGTTCTGACGGGTCATTTAACTCCTCCATCTCCCGTCAAGTGTCTGTAAACTATTGACCACGTCTGCTCCCAATTACCTGCTCCCTCCTCCCTCTCAGACCACTTCATCTCGGCCCAGAAGGAATGCGATCACCTGACACTTCCCCTGAGCTAACAAGAGCGAGTCCCCCCCCCCCCCCCCCCCCCCCCCCCATGCCCAGATATCACGCCCGGGACCGGCTAATGAGATTCAACTCGTACATCATGGAAAACCAAGAGCAGAGCACGGAATAATTTAACTGAGGTGAACACCGACACATTTACAGGCCGTATTCGGTTATTACATCATAAAATACTTTTTGACTGCATTTTTAAAAGAGAACCAGGGACGAATAACTAAAAAAAGTGTACGTATTAAAAAAAAGGAAAATCAAAAAATTAAATGGGCATAGTTATAATAAATCAAATAAAAATAAAATTAGAGACGAAAATCATAAAATCACATACCTAGTTACACTCGAACTATAGTAATAAACGGTATTCAAAAGAAAAGGATTAAGGCATCATCCTATAAATTTTATGCTAATTCGTAATTAACTCTAGTATGATGAGCACTGATTTCTTTGATAATATCAAGGATTGATTGTCAAGGAACCTCACCAGCAGTTTTGTTTCATACATTTTTAATTGGTTTGAGTGTAGGTTCATTGAAATAAAATAGATTTAGAGATGATTATACCTAAAGCCGAGTCCAGTACGTCAACACCCGAGCTAACTCTCTTGACACCCGTCATTCGTGTCATAAAAACTAATTCACATTCTTATTTCTTCTTCTCACGGCATTAACAAGTGATTTATGACAGATATTGTATTGCCATGTAAAAATGTACTTACAATTCACTGCCCGCATGAATTCCAATATCGAACTTATATTTCATAAAGCTGCCGAGTACACAAATACATTTATTACTCAATAAAAACTGTTTTTATTGTCCCTGCATGCTTGAATAAACTAAGATATTCAAAAGCAATAAACTATAAGTATGATATAATGTGCATACGTACGTAATAAAAGTAAATTAATAATCTCCGTGCTTGAGTTGATATATTTTATCGATTCAGAGCTCTATTGTACAAACACCGGCTTGTGTTCTCTAGACGTCATTCAAAGTCAAACATGTTGTAATAAGCCAAGGTAAGGGGCCTTCGATTACCGGCTAAGGTGTTTCTCCAGGATTTCAGTAAACCGCAGAGAAATTATGGGATAGGGATTATGGGAATTATGGGATTATGGGATCGAATAGGCCACGACCGCCCCTTTCCATCCTATCTCATGTCATCCTAAATGAAAGAAATTCAAAGCTCTTTTGAAACAAATGGGTAAATAGAAAAAAATATTTAAAACAATTATAACTGAAATTAAGTATGTTAATCAAAGGTATGAAAACACACTATCGTAGAAAATAAAGACATTTTTTAAAATGTAAACTAACAAAAGAAATGTCTGATTTGTTTTTTTTGTTGTTTTCTTTTGCTTTTTTACTGTTTTGATGTGAAATTATGATATGTACCCAGGGAATTTTCCCGGAACTTTTTTCCGTGTCTGCCTCATCGGGCGTCAAATGCTGGATAGTCCCTACTAATAGTCCACAACCGGCTCCTTCCCACCTTCCATCATAACCTTACATCCATCGCCATTACACTAATTACAGACTAAACCCCCAAGCGTGTGGTGTGAATTGTATCGACCGCTACACATGTTCGATCTCCCAATACTGTTAGAGCACCTGAACTGAACAACTGGTCTGTCAGACGGTAAGATTGTGCAACCGCCTCAAGCAACAACACATCCTTGACGGCCAGATTCATTAGCAAAAACCCGGCTACGTATCATCGCGAGATTGAATTCGATCGGAGGCTGGAGGATGAGATGTGGATCGAGGAATGTCCGATGCAAGTTGCGTGCGAGACGAAGTGAAGGACTTGGTGTAATTTACATGACATGGAGACTGGTGTTTGTTTTTGTACACTTTCTGGAACTAGGCTGAGCGATGTGTGATTTAGAGGAGAGATGAAGGAAGGGTTGAAGCAAGAGGTTCTAGTAGGAAGCCTACCCTCGTTGGTTGAAGGTGGGAAGGAGGTGGTAACAAAATTGTAAACCATTGTGTATTATTGTTTGGATATTTCATGGAACTCTTCAATTCATAAAACATTTCAATGTCTGTTAAAAATTTGCATGAAAAAATTTTCAATTTAAAAAGAAATCTGTAAAAATGTTGCATTTTATTTGGCTAAATTTCACGTATAAAGATTGTGGCCCATGGTATCGTATTATTTTGAGTACCTACCAAATTCACTCAATTTTTTCCTTAAAATTCCCAACACTAAATTTGCCCAACAAAATATGATAACAATTCGGCCCAAAGAATTCAGAATTAGAAGGTAACAATTGTAATAAGTAAAAATACATAGGTACCTATATATAAAAAAACATATTTTATGTTTTTTTTACTGTTTCAGAATCACAGTTTTACATTACTGAACTTCCCTCGAACTTTCTCTAAAAGTTGAAAAAGGAGATGTAAAAAGTTGCATTGTTTCTCAGATAAATCGTAGTTTTTGAGATAATAAAATGGCCGAGTGTTTCTGTCTCTAACTATCCCGAAGCAGCTGTCAGTGGGATCAACCGTGTTTTTACTTCTCACAAACAGAATGGCATTCCTCGTGCAGATTACCAGCGGGTAATTACACATAGTAATGTTTATCGGCGATTCAGTAATTACTCGTCCAGTGAAACATGTCCAGGCAGTCGAGCGTGTCCTGCGCTGTGCCTCCAGCATCTTGTCTTCTCCAGCACTTCTCCAGGCAGGCGATAGGCGATGTACATCACATTTCTCATGTTGAGAGGTATCATGGGAGACATAGAGTTTGTGGTGTTTTGCATGAAATAGTGAATTCAAATTGAAATTATGATGATAATAATAATTTCAGTTCACATCCTAACGTCTCAAAATTGAATAAAAAGTGTCAAATTACCAGGGTATCTGATTTTTTTTTTGATTTAACTATAAAATTTTAAAAATAGATTATTATTAAATTGTTTTAAATGTTTTCTTTCTTTCTTTCTTTCTTTCTAACATTTTCTAACATTGCCCTTTCTAACATTTCCAATGACATTGCCCGTGGAGCTATGGTATATCGAAAAAGAATTCCCAGTTACCCGACTTGAAAAAATGCATAGCTATAAGTAAAAAAGTTGAGTTAAAATCAACGATATTTATTTTAAAAAAAAAAATTTAAAGCATATAAAAATCAATGATGCATTGCAAAATTCCCCAAAAACGCTCTGCGGGGCAAAGTGAAAGGCGCGTCCCCACAACACCCTTCATCCGTGGCAAAAAAGTAACCCTTTAAGCTGCCCCCCCCCTCCCCGCCAGAAGACTTGTCGGCGCCATTTGAGGATGCAAAAAGAATAATACTAGGAAAACGCTCAGTGTAACGCGTTGATGAGCGAGCACGGGTACGTGCAAATTCTCGAACCGGAAATGCGTACACAACGCACAGAAAACATATACATCCATATGGAATTGATTATGATATCAACTTAAAAGTGTATGCTTTTCATCGAAACTTTAAAATAGCATCTAAGCACCTGGTTCATAAAGCAAATCAGAATCAATTTTCAATTGGCACTGGAAAACATTCATTTCGATACTTCATTACTGACAGATATTAAAAATGTAAATAACTTCATACGTTCTTAACTGATTGGGATGAAATTTTGTAAAATAAGAGACAATATTGGTCTTAATGATCATGCAAAATATGAGTTTGATCAGAATTATCGAAGACCGTTTTCATTTTTCAGCCTATCAGGAGATATTTATTTAAATTTTAACCAATGAATCTGAGTAACGCGTTGATGAGCGAGCACGGATACGCGCAACACCTCGAACCGAAATTCTGTCTATCGAAAATGTCATTAAAAGCCAATAATTCTAAAATTTCGCCACAGATTTGTATAGAAATCTCAAAACATTCCTAAAATATTGGTCCAAATAACCATGCAAAGCTTTAAGTTGATCAATTGAACCTTTATGATTGAACTGTTCCGTGTTAATTTTCAAAAATCACAGGATCTCCTTCAAAAAATATACCTGAGACCACTCATATGATATAAGTGTGTCTACACAATATCAGATCGACTGTTGAACGGTCATTATCAGTTTCATTTGCGTTTGAAAGTTTCTGCTCTAACTACCTTGCCTTGAACTGAAGAGTCGAAGTCGCCGTGAATTTGACAGCCAACACGCTAATAGTCCGTAAAATGTCAATAACGTTTGGATTTAAACACAGATTAGTATGAAAATTGTCAAAAATGCAGATAATGTTGGACCCAACCATCATGCGAAGTTATAAGTTGATCGTTCAATCGGTTATAGTTTAAATTTCTAAAAACACAGGAAAGATGGTTTTAAATTGTAACCAATGGGAGGATTTGGCTGAAACTTTGTTTGATTGGGTACAATGTTGGGGGTAATGACTTGTCAAAATTTCAATTTGATCAAAACAACCAATCGAAAGTTAATTTTTTTTAAATTTGAACCAATCAATGGATTTCAAAAAAATTTGGGTCTGCAACAATCAGAAATGTTACGTACATGTGTGCAAAATTTCAGCTCGATCGAAGAAAAACTCTGACCTGTATATCGTCAGTAACAGAAAAAAAAAAAAACAAACAAAAAAAAAACAGAGGTCCGTGCCAAAAGAGCCAAATGGAGACGCTCGCTTCGCTCGCTCAATTACCTACAGACTCACAGCTTTTTATCAATATTCCAAGGAGCAGAATATTATGAATAAATTACTGCGATATTATCTAAAACTAGAGTGATGATGAGTTAATTTAATATAATTATAACAGCTCCGTCATGGGTCGACGATTGACCTTGAACAACATCATCGACAGTGATTGGTCCTTCGTTTTATTCGAATGCAATTTCGTTCCAATTATGTTCACCATTATCTCGTTGCTATGGTTTCAATCTCTTGCTGTATATTCATTTTGTACGGCTTTCAATGCGATTTTGTAATTGGATTTCGACGTTTGATCTCGAACCAATTAGGCACCGGAGTTAAGAATAATCCAATTACGCTAATTCAAAAGGGATAACTGTAGATCAACGTCAAGAGATCGCTTGCAGATAAACCAAATGCATCAGTCTTTCTTCGAGTTACAAAACCAAACAAGTTCGGTCAGTCCCAATCAAACAGGGCTTTTCACAAAACAAGGACAAGCTAAAAACCGATTCCGGCTACTAATTTAGTATGCCATTCTTAATCAAACATGACATCTACGTGTTTACAATCAATTTAACTTGAGATTTTACCTCACAGCGTTATGCAAAGAGACAGAGATATAAAAAAGTGGTCTGAAAATTTGAGTTGAATTTTGTTGACTTGTCGGAGCAAGTTGCCCCAGGAGAATGCTCTGTCGAGGTACCGGGGTTCAATTCCCGCGGCCGTCCTTATAGTCCAGTCAAATCAAGCTTAAAAATGTCCAAACCCAAAACAAATTGCAACATTTGGTTTTTTGGTGTCATTCTCTTCAGAAAAATGTCCTCTACAACATATCCAAAATCCGCCAAAATCCGGGCACCGGAAGTACTTCTTAATCACTGTTTAATTTAATTTCTCATGTTAATTTATCCTACAAAAAAAACTTTTTTTCATGTAACTCCGATTTTGACGAAACTTGGCAGAATTGTTCATCATCCTAAATGAAACAAATAGCTCTCTGAGCGTTTTTCTCTAAATCTCATCGTTTGGGAAATATGGACCTCGCAAAACGTCAAATTACACTCATAGTGACCGAAATCGTCGAAAACTGACTAAAATATGACTTGTCGATGGGCCATATTTCCCAAACGATAAGATTGAGAGAAAAACGCTCAGAGAGCTTTTTGTGTTCTTTTACGATGGTGAACAATTCTGCCAAATTTCGTCAAAATCGGAGAAACATGAAAAAAAGATTTTTTTGCAAGATGAAATTAACATGGGAAATTAAATTAAACAGTGATTAAAAAGTAGTTCCGGTGCGCGGATTTTGGCGGATTTTGGATATGTTGTAGAGGGCATTTTTCTGAAGAGAATGACACCAAAAAACCAAATGTTGCAATTTGTTTTGGGTAAATCTCTCATTTGACTGGACTATTAGGGTTGTTCGTGATTTTCCTCAGTCGAGAGGCAAAGGCAGGGAAGGTAACCTTCTAATAGGCCACGACCTCAATGCCCACCATCAATCCTTCTGGTCAGACCTTTTTCCATTTTACAGACCTTTTATTCACATTTGAAGAGTCTTTTTCCTACTTTAGGAGCATTTTCGATACATTTAAAAAGTGGTAAAGTAATTCGCTATGTCATATTCGGATGAAACTGAGATAAACGAAGTTTTATGTTGAAACTTGTATCTATCATCCAAACAAATCGATATTTCAATTGTGTTTTTCAAGACTTTGTGCCATTTCTAAAAACCGAAGGTATTCTCATAGCTCATAAAAATAAAATCTCATAAATTTTCATAAAAGCTCATAAAAATCTCTGCAAGATACACCATAGAATAATAAAGTGATTACACCTTAAACTCATTTTTCAATAAATTGACTCGTAGTCGTAGCGTTCTTTCCCTGTACTAATTTCTTCTGTTCGTTCTTTCTCTTCCAGTTTAAAAATATTGCTAAGATCTTGCAAAATCTAATTTTTCAGCACGCGACCTCCTCCTTCCCACCGTCAATCCTTCTAGTCAGAAACTATATTGGACGTACCTTTTATTCACATTTGACTAGTCTTTTTCATAATTTACGAGCACTTTCGAATAATTTCTGTGCGTTTTTCTTTCACTCCAAATCTTGCAAATATCTTGCTAAGATTTGTCTGTGTTTTCTCCGCCCTTCACTCTTCACCACCCCATCATCACCATAACTCACAATCACCCACCCGTCGCCATTAGCAAGTTGCAGAAGAGTGCATGCGAACCTGTTCCTCTTGTCTTCATGTTCTCACGCTCGACAAGTGTTCTGGTGTTTGTCTTCCCAACCACCCCCTGCTAATGGCTTCTACATGCAGAAACAAACGGACCGCGAGGCGAGTAACTTGAACCCCGGGGATCTGGCCCGCCACATGGCCGCGCACATTCCGGGGGGGCTGGCGCCCTTGCCCTCCTCGCCGGTGAATTAGACATGCGTGCCAAGTCTGTTGATCGTCTTCGAACTGTTCGGGTAAACTTTGTTTGACAAAGACGTGACTAATTTGAACGTGTTGTTTGTTCCTATGGAAATGTCATTGAGGTGTTGTCAACACTGGCAGGTGAAAAGTTCGTCTGTCAGCGTGTCATTTTGGTAATTTTTCAAAGATGTCGCGTTTCTTTACATTTTACGATGTGAAAAATGAATATAGATGCCGAGAGAATAAAATAACTTAATATATTCAACTTTCTGGTAAATTATAAATTATTTTCAGCTTCGCCTGGAGTTTTTTTAACACAGACGATAGAAATATGAAATACATTATTGTAAAACCTTTTTGCCCTTTTTGCTTTTTGCTTGTAATTGAGCTTAAATTTGGCACGAAGAGTATTTGGCTGGTGTAAGTAGGTACTTATACCTTCTGCTATAGATTTTTTAATTAACAAAATCATCTATAAAGTATGCTGAAAAGTGAATATGTTCCGATCAAGTTGAAATTTTACACGGTCATCAAACTAACATTTCAACATATTTTACAAAATTTTAGCTAAATTGGTCCAGAATATCAAGATTATTTATTATGTGTTTTTCACACTTTCAATAAATTGAATTGATAATTTTGATACTTATCATTTATCAAACTAAACCCCTTTCAATTACCTTGCCTATGTAATAAGACCCTGACATTGACAGCACAATCTCAGAGAGAATTCAATAAGAACCTGTAGATTGTTTTGTTTACTTTATCAATTGCTTCTGACAAGTGCTATTACGTCATCATCACACAAAGCACATTGCTTACAAAGAGCTTCCACCAGAGTGTACATTACAAAGACCGAAATCAAAGATAATTGCTCGGTTGTTTGGAATGCGATTATGTGTTCCGAAATACCGTTATTCAAGTTCTGGATTGTTCCAGACAATAATTGGAATAGCGAAGATTGTTTTCGTATTTTCGGGTCTTCAAATAGTTCAAAGTATGTCATGACTCACTGCAAACTGAGTATTTAGCTCCGTGTGACATTCCAGTAAAGTCTTACTTATGGCGCAATCACTTAATTCTGTTTGGTGACTTGGTCCTACTTACACGACAGCCAAATTAACTAAAACACACAATCTGTAGCAGACTTTTATAACAAATTGTATTACAAGATAGCTTTTTTTAAACAAAAGTTACTCCAGAATATACCTTTCATTATAAATTGTATGCCTTTTATGTTTTCTTTATACTAGAGAAAAAATAATCGGATTATTAATACCGATTTGTAGAAATATATTTTGATAATTGAGCGAGCGAAGCGAGCGTCTCCTTTTGGCTCTTTTGGCACGGACCTCTGTTCTTTTTTTTTTTTTTTTTTCTGTTACTGACGATATACAGGTCAGAGTTTTTCTTCGATCGAGCTCAAATTTTGCACACAAGTACGTAACATTTCTGATTGTTGCAGACCCTAATTTTTTTGAAATCCCCTGATTGGTGCAAATTTTAAAAAAATTATCTTTCGATTGGTTGGTTTGATCAATTTGAAATTAAGCAAAGACATTGCAACCAACATTGTACCCAATCATAATAAATTTCAGCCAAATCCACCCATTGGTTCAAATTTGAAACCATTTTTCCTGTGATTTTTGAAATTTAAACTAGAACCGATTGACCGATCAACTAAAAACTTTGCATGGTCATTGGTACCAACATTTAAGGTATTTTTGCCAATTTTCAGTCAAATCTGTAGTTATTTTCAAAAGGTTTTGTAATTTTAGTGACATTTTGCGTGTTGGTCAAATTCACGGCGACTTCGAATCTTCAGTTCAAGGCAAGGTAGTTAGAGCAGAAAGTTTCAAACGAAATGAAACTAATAATGACCGTTTAACAGATTGATCTGATATTGTGTACACACTAATATCATATGATTTGAGTGGTCCCAGGTATATTTTTTTAAAGAGATCCTGTGATTTTTGAATATTAACAAGGAACAGTTCAATCATAAGGGTTGATACTAACATTTTAGGAATATTTAGAGATTTTTATTCAAGTCTGACGAAATTCAAGATTTATTGGCTTTTAATGATATTTTCGATAGACATAATTTCGGTTCGAGGTGTTCCGCGTATCCGTGCTCGCTCATCAACGCGTTACTCAGAGCGTTTTCCTAGTAAATAGAAATTGATAAAAAAAATCCTATTAAAAATGCATGCCTTGATATGTGAAAATTTAGAGAAGACATGTTTTCTTGTATAATTTCACACAAATTATAAAAAAAAAAACTAAATTTAAAAAGTAAAAAAAAGACAATTAAATTTCTTGTAGTTTGTAGATTTATATTGCAGCATATTGATAGCATTCTGCTTACAAGTGATCTATAATACATGCACAAGAGTAGCAATATCGATATCACGAGAGTCGAGAGTACAAGTAAAAGTTCCATCAGGCTTGCGACATGTGAAACCCCCAATCAATCACCCACTAATCATCAATCAGCCACAGGGTAAACTTCAAAGTGTGAAAGTGCCAATCTCCTGTTATCACGTTTCTTATCTCTACCGGGAATGTGTTGAGATGACAGCAGCATCTTTATTGACATTATCTCAGCACACGCGATTTATCTTTGGAACAGACACAGTGGCGGACTGGGGACGCTTGGGAACTATACCAGCATTTTGATTCTCGCATTGAAGGACGCCCTGCTGTTCTTGACAATATTATTGCCTGGATCCTAAAAAAATTAATAAAAAATACATATGCAATATTTTGCCAAATTTGGCAATTTGATATTCTTCGCAATCTTGGTGATTTCTAAATTTATTTTTATTTTTTGTAAATGTTTACAAGAATTTAACAAAAAATGAGAATCAACAACCCCTTCTGAAAAATATTCTAGATTGCAAGATCTAGGCAAAAATTTTCAGCAAGAGATTATGAAAACTCTCTTTCACGAATGATGATTCAACGGTTTATCGCCTGATCCAACTATCCACAAAATTCAGAAAATCCCTACAATCCATACAGTTTTATGATCTCAAACTGTCAAAAATTACCTAGTAATTAACAAAGAATTTAGTTACGACAAATTCCAAAATTATTTCGCAGTCCTTATCACTAAGACGCAATAAGAAGTTATGACGACGTATTATTACGAAGTTGTTATTCTGTTATCACATAATCTACCATGAGTCATAACAATGAACTTCACGGAGGTAATAAACAGAGATAACAAAGATGATGCTGCAACTGCATCAACTGCATCTGCATTGTCAGTTCACTGGGATATTGATTTGCTCTGCTTTCATGCGCCAAGCAAAAAACCATTTTATTTCTCTTTTCTTCAATCCAGGAGCTACATTTCTGAACCTAATGCTTTGGGCGAACAACTCTTAAGACTAAAGAGTATCTAAAGTATCTAAAGTAAGTTATACTACAATAATAGTTATAGTAAGTATTTAAAGTAATCTAAAGTAAGTCTAAAGTATCTTCTGGTGCAATTTTGTAGCAAAAATACTATTTGAAACAATACAGCAATCAGCAAACATACAATGGGATTGTTGTCTTCACAATTCTGAAATTAAGTATAAATGCAGAGAAAATTACGACTTTTTATTGATTCATTTATAACTGCTCTGCATTTTAATTTTCCATCCTGATAATCACCGGAATATGTCTTATAGTATTTATAAACCCTTACTATAACTTTAACTCTTTGCTATAACTTTTTCTTATTATTACTCTTTGCTGAAGAATTGTGCAAAGATCTTTCTAGAATATTTTTCAGAAGGGGTTGATTCTCATTTTTTGTTACATTACGTATAGGTAGGTATGCGAGATCTTGTAAAATTTTACAAAATTTAAAAACAAATGAAAATTTCAAAATTAACAAGAGCTTATTTCAACCCTTATGGCAATACGCAATTAGGTCGAATCACCTATAATGCTCCACTAGACAATCACCCTTAGCGTGTAATGGCTATGGGTGAATGTGGTATCAAGAGTGATGGCATAATGAAGATGGCAGATGTGTTGAGTTTTGCCGCAAGACACGCACACCGAGTGATTTAGACTTTCCTCTGCTCCACATAGATCTGTACGTGAAGATACGAGTTGTCTTCTACACGACATCGATCCTTCAAGACAGAATGCCAAGACAAAGTCGATCGACACCAGCGCATTGTGTAACTTGCAGCAGATTGCGATCTAGAGCGTTATCTCCTCGAGAACAATACATTTGAAGGGTACAGGGAAAGAATGATATGAGTCAAATTCGGATGAAACTGAGATAAACGAAGTTTTATGTTAAAACTTGCATATCGTTCATACAAATCGATATTTCAATTGCGTTTTTCAAGACTTTGTGGCAATATTTTCTAAAAACCGAGGGTATATTCTGAAAGCTCATAAAAATCACTGCATTTTTTCAAAAAATTGACTTTGTAGAGTTCTTTCCCTATACCCTTCATTTGCTCGATCATCCGAAAGAAACAAAATGTTCCTTTGCCGATATTTTTCCGACAGAGTAACACTCACTTTTTCAAACTGAAGTTTTTTATATTTGTCTTCATAATGTCGACTATCTAGTTCTTCCGAGACAATTTCCTGTCAGCTTCTGTGATTCATGTGACACGTTTTTCCCACAATTCACACTTCTTGTCACAGAACTTGAGCCAAACTTTTGGCCCAAGAAGCTAAGAACACGGTTAGTTCGAGCAAAAAGCGTAAGTTGTTCCGTGTATAATTCACGCTTTATTGTCGTTAGACACAAGGGCCAGCCTGTAATGTAATGACCGAATAACAAAAGAAGCCTTAGACTTGTGACGGACATGTAACCAAATGAAATTAGTTGGCTGTGAACCTGTCAATGACTAATCGCCTCAAGTTTTTCTCTCGTGTCAACTGGTACAGCCACGTCCAGCATCCCATCCACTCACGACACAAACACTGAGTACCGAGACTTGTCCAGACATCATGTCAGTGCTCTGTGTCTCATTTCATGACCACGCAAGCGCAGTAGAGCAGTGAAACACGTTCGAAAACACTCCAAGCAACGGACACCGTTGTCAGCATCACTAGCTGAGATTGTTTTTGACAAATCGCATTACGCCCAATCTTGTATCTAAGAAGTGGATCAAACTGCCAAATGCCAAATTTGGAGTGCTAGTTTTATACAATCCATGCAAATTGATTTGCATAATAACCTATAAATCTGCACCTTATACGGTTATAAGGCAAAGGCAAGTTGGTTTAGGCAAATGCTGTGGACCGGCACTCCGGAGGACATGGGTTCGATTCCCGCGACCGTCTTTTCTTCAGGAAAAAGCGAAAATCGAAAAATTAGCAGGAGCGTATCGTCATTAATTCCCTTATTAAAGGTTCCCTATGAATAGGCCACGACCGCCTCATTTCCACCGTCCATCCTGACCTATTCTACATAATCTCTTGATCACAACAATCATTCAGTCGCCATTAGCCTGGTTGCAGAACAGTGCGACATTTAACTCCACTAAATAATAGTTCCTTATAGATGCAACTGAGTGAAACGCTTATAATGAAAGTCGTGCTGTCCGAAGCAATGCAGTGAGAAGAGAAGAATATGACGTAATCGCAGCATCCAACAGATGATGGCGCATACCTGGCCAAGTGGTAACACGATGAGTCAACATACAATGGTGTGAGTTGTTCACTCAAACCGGACATCAAACCGGAATCAAGACATTATGGTCACTAGACTCAAGAAGACATTACGGTATATACCAGTGACTCTGGATACATTGGGAGATGATGAAGAGAGGGAAGGTGTTGACTATAGTTTGCAGCATCCCATCGAGATTTTGCTAAGATCGGTTTAGGCAAGCGCGAGCGATTTTGCCGCTTGTTGCAGGCATTTTCTGGGATACGATTGGAGACAAAATGGGTTGACGAAATTGTTAGATATTTTAATCAAGGTAAGATAAAAGACAAACTTAGGGTTATCACTTGGAACATTTTTAATTTTTTGCTTTGTTAATTTTAGTAATAATTAATTGATTTTTGGTGAAAAATTTTCTATTTTCTTGTCCTGCTGGGTCCCGTATGAAATTTAATTTTAAAAATGTGCCAAGTGATAACCCAAAGTTTGTCTTTTATCTATAATTATGATTGAACTTTGAGATCAATCGTATCGGAAATTTCATAGCTTTTAGCGGTTTTTTAACAATGCAAGAAGCAAAAATGAAAAAGTGCTACTACTAATATACAATCAGATTGATCACGTGAACATCCTATCAAAGTTACCTACACCCCTTATAAAAAAACAATTTTTCTCTCTCAATTTGTAAAAACGGCCGAGCGATTCGAAGCAATCCTGAAAATATCGATCCTATATCTCAAATAATAAGACAGATTCGTTCAATTTGTACAAAGCATAATCCATACGAAGAAGTTTTTAAATCCACAAAAGAGGGCGAAGGAATGTTTTTTTTTCTATCAATTTAAGAATTATCGTGTAATACAAATTGCCGGGCGTTTTGTAAGGAATCTTTGACAAGATTTAGGGTGGAGTATTTCGTTACCTGAGGTCAGATTTCACCCTCGTTTTGAGCCGCTTCACCTGTGAGGGCGTTCTGCAGACCAGTAACAATACATCACCGCATTCTTCTGGGTCGTGTCCACTCCACTTCCAAGTAGTACAATTACAACACCTCGTCAAGGGCTCATTTCATTGGCTACCCTGCGGATCATCCGAGCAACTTCTGGACAAGATGATGCAAGATCAAAGCAAATTGAATCTTGTTGAACCAAAATCTTAAAATATCCTGTTCTTGTTCGAAGATTTGGACCAAGAATTTTGCGAAATCTTGTTCTTTTTCAAAATTTAGAACCAAAATCTTTAGAGATCATGTCTTGTTCCAAGATTGGCAACAAATCTTACAAAATCCTGTTCTAGCTCAAAGAATTGGAGCAAAAATCATCTTATAACATCTTTTTTAATACCTACTCGATTAAACCGTCATTCAAGAAATGACATTGGTTGTTGCCACGCCAATATAGTCCTAAAATTAGTAATTAGAGAGCCTGTACCTACTGTTCAAAATTTAGTAAAGTATTGAAAAATTGGGCCTATATGTTGTGATATTATGATTTGGATTCAACATCTTGCATTATTTTCTCGCCAAAACGATCCATCATGGTATGAAATATAAGTGCACATGAAACCATAATGAAGTTAAGTTTACGTAATTGGGATCAAATTGAATAGGGGTCAATATATAGGCTAATGAGCATGTGCAGTGACCACCTATCTTGATCGTGGATTAGCGTGATTTTCAGGATCAACGATGAGAGAACGATGTAAAATGAGGTTTTCTATGTCATTGCAATGATATAAAATCAATAACTGTCGATGTATCAGTCTCCACGGGTGAACGAAGTGCCGTCAGCGATAGTGGAGGTGTGACTGAAGTCCTAGTATAATATGCAAACAAACACTCCGTTTCCCATGGATTCTTCACGTGAACTTGATGACATTGCAAAACTGCAAGTGCAACGTAAAAAACTCGGAGCTGCACCGATGCAAATATAACGAGGACTAATGTAAATATTTATGCAGTTACTGCGACGTCTAGCTTTGATACTTTGATCTACAATCATTATAAAAGGAAAATTAAAATACCGTTTTAAAAAGTTAGACCCTTCGTTACATAATCATTATAGACTGATAAACGGTTTTCGATTGGCCAATTTTCACTACGTAACTTCATCCAATTTGAGATAAAATATAGGTAAACCAATGAATCGTGTGTGAACAATTAGAACGACACATTTTTACCTATTAGTATTTGCAATAAAGTCGACGCCATTGATTTGTGTCAAAATAAAATAAGGCCATCAGATTAAAATGCATGTTACACGTATGCACCGCGCTGCAGGAGAGAAAACGAACTGACGTTTGGCTGCAGTTGCATCAATAACCTGTTTGAAACAAAGCTGTTCTGTACAATACATTACGTCAATATGGAAAATAGTAAAATAGAACGATTTATTTAAATGTTTCTTTGAATTCAAGTGACAGTTGTCGGTTATGTTTACCTGTGAATCCTGTAACTGCGGCATGGCTGCTAAATATTCAGTTTGTAAATCCTTGTCGAGCACACTAGGGGTGGTTTAGAGCACCCCCATAGTCCACGAGCGCGCGCGACACACAACCTCACTCGCTCACGGTCCACAGCCGACTGAATGCACGAGACGGCAACAACACGGCACGGTCTCTTTGATGCCGCGTGCTACTACCCGTCCTGATGACATCGATCAATTCACTCAATTTCACTTGCAGATTCAGTTTCCCATTCCCGATATCTATTGACGTGTTCAACAATAGGTGACACAAGTCAAAATATGTCTGGAAAACGTGGCTGTTGTGATTATGATAATACAAAATTTGAAGTTGTTTGGCCAACGGATCCATTTTTAATTTTCAATCAATTAGAGCATTACAGTCTGTACACCTCTTGTCTTGATGTGTGTGCAAGATTTCAGCTCGATCGGAGAAACGGTGCGACCTGTATTGGAGCATTGGATAGATTTTTTCTCTGGGGCTTAACGTCGCACTGTTCTGCAGCGAGGCTAATGGCGACGGATGAATGATTATGATGATGATTGGGAGATGATGGTGAAGAGTAGGTAAGGATGGAAGGTGGGAAGGGGCGGTCGTGGCCTATTAGTAGGGTACCTTCCCAGCATTTGCCTGTCGACTGAGGGAAAACCACGAAAAACCCCAGTCAGGAAGGACGGCCGCGGGAATCGGACCCGGGCCTCTGGAATACAAGTTCAGAGCGTTAACCACTCACCCATCTGTTCCGTAAAGCATTGGATAGAGAGACAAACAAACAAACAAACAAACAAACAAACAAACAAACAAACAGACGAAAACGGTAATCCGATCCGAACCAAAATAATTCTCTCGCTCAATAATTTTAAAATTTCACCGAATCGTATTCCAGCAGAATCGTGAATTTTCAAGTTTTATAGCTAGGGGCTGGTATACTAAATTTCTGCTTGATCAGAGGCGTTGATTGAAGTCAGAGGAAAGGTCCTTACCTGTCTGGACCAGATAGGGGGAAACGGCAAGATTCATTGAAATGATTTATTACAGGACCATGATGTTGTTCCTGGGCTATGTTTATCTTATGTTTACTAATTTACTAACAAAAATACCTTATACCAAATTGCTACCCCCAGATTAACTTCCATCTAAATGGTTGAAAATAATTTCAATTTCATTAATCATTCCTTCACACCGTTCCGACTGCAACTTCAATCGATCTTACATAATCGTGATTGAAAAACAGAAGAACTAAATAGTTCCAATAGCTCTTATGTGTATATGTGTGTTATGTGTAACCCCTTTAAAGGGGTTACGTCAACAAAGCACGGAACCAATCAAAGAAAACTAAGGAATTAAAACCTAAGAAGCTTCCTTCATATGCAATATTCATCTAGAAGATGCAAATGAAATTATTTGTGTTTCATTTTCTTCTCATGAATGTAATTGAAATCTCAGAGTGTCACCTGCTAGCTGTGAATTGCTTGATTACTTATTGATTGAAGTTTCCAGGGCAGACACAATGTTGTTTATTAGTTTACCGACAGACGTTATCTGTGTATGTGAGGTGTTAGGATTAGATTACTCAGAGATAAGGAAATCAATACCTGATAACTTGTATAGAAGAAGGTCTTTCAATGTTGGTGCCGCACATGTCATAATACGACAAATCATCACTAATTCATTAAATTCATGAGAGATCGTCCACACTTGCTCAGAGAAAAAAAGAGAAAAAATCAGAGAATTATTGTGAAATTCTCTGATTAGTTTTTTTTCTTCTTGTTGGTTATAAAATCATACATTTTGTAAGGTCATCAATACAGATACTACATTATCTCATACAAATTCTTAGCCAAATCGGTCAAGAACTTATATAGAATTATTGATTTTTTAAGATTATTTTGACAAGTATCCAAATGGAAAAAAACAACTTTTCTTTCGAAAAGTGAATGCAACGTCTTACCTTGTTCACTTGCAATTTTGAAAAATGAATGGACAGTGAAGTGTTGGTTACATGGTTATTCCGGCTCAGCATTCAATTATCGGTTCGATATTTGCACGTATCGGTGCTCGACTGCTCGCTTATTAACGCGTTACGTATACGTACAGCGCGATTTACACAGAGATGTATTCGTAATAAATCATCATCATCATCATCATCATCATCATCATCATCATCATCATAAGGGCTAGGATATTTATGACCTATGAAACGTCCAAAAAGGCAGGCAAATAGTACCTTAAAACTATTAAAAAAGGACTACAAAATTCCGAAAAAGGACCAATGAAATTTTATGGTATGTAATGTTCATCAACATAAGGAGATGGACTTGGAGATATATTAAAACTAGGAAAACGCTCTGTGAAACGCGTTGATGAGCGAGCACGGATACACGCAACACCTCGAACCGAAATTATGTCTATCGAATGTCATTAAAAGCCAACAATTCTTTAGTTTCGTCACAGACTTGTATAAAAATCACCAAAATCTCCAAAAATATTGGTGCCAATCCTTGCTAAGTTTTAAGTTGATCGATTAAACCTTTATGATTGAACGGTTCCTTGTTAATTTTCGAAAATCACAGGATCTCGTTCAAAAAATATACCTGGGACCACCCATATGATATGATATGTAGTGTGTGTACACAATATCAGATCAATCTGTTGAACGGTCATTATTAGTTTCATATCGTTTAAAACTTTCTGCTCTAACTACCTTGCCTTGAACTGTAGATTCGAAGTCGCCGTGAATTTGACAGCCAACACGCAAAATGTCCCTAAAATGACAAAAACTTTTGAAAATAACGACAGATTAGAGTGAAAATTGGCAAAAATACCTTAAATGTTGGTACCAATGACCATGCGAAGTTTTTAGTTGGTCGGTCAATCGGTTCCAGTTTAAATTTCAAAAATCACAGGACAAATGGTTTCAAATTTGAACCAATTGGAGGATTTGGCTGAAATTTTTTTTGATTGGGTACAATGTTGGTTGCAATGACTTTGCTAAATTTCAAATTGATCGAACCAACCAATCGAAAGATAATTTTTATAAAATTTGAACCAATCACAGGATCTCGTTCAGAAAAGATCCCAGGGATCGCATAGATTACGTTAGTATGTGTACAAAATTTCAGATCGATTGGTTGTGCGGTTTGACCTGGGCAGTGCAGGCAAAAAACAACAACAAACAAACAAACAAACAAACAAACAAACAAACAAACAAACAAACAAAAAAACACACACACAGAGAAAGTGCCATAAGAGTACCGTGGTGACGCTCGCTACGCTCGCTCAATAAACTTAAAATTACTGTCGAATATGTCAATGGATCAAAATTTAAATGTATAAATTATTTGTAAATAAATAAGTGTTTAAATGTATGGAAATTTTATAAATTGTGGTCTTGACCAAAATTCATAAAATTGTTGTAACTTGCAACAAACATTTCATATTATTTTCACCAAGTATCTAAAAAAAAATGACGAAAAGACATTAAAATAGCAAGAAAAGGACTGAATTCATCAAAAATTGAGATAAAGGCATTTTCAGGCAAAATGAAACACATACTTTTGAAATCAGGAACACATGAAACATATTTATATATCACTTTTAGTCGTGTCTGAACAAAAAACGAAAAAAGGATATGTCCTAAACATCCTAGCCCTAGTCATCATCATCATCATCATCATAACAAATACAAGGAGGGGTGGGGGGAGGCCCACGCGACGCCCGACGACTGACGTCACAACACGATGCATTGACGTCCGTTGTGGAAATGAACCGCGCTTTTTGCACACGTCTGGTGTAATCTATCACAGCGTCGTAATGCACACGGAATGAGGTCTGCGCAGAAGAACGTCTGGAGTTAATGGATTCGGGTCCTGCAAGGAGGGTGGCCTATATTCCAGGAGTGGGAACTAACTGGGTCAGGAACGTCATTGTGGGGCATCCTGGGATCTCTTGAGACTTGCATTGATTTTACAACAGTGGATTTGCATTGACCCAGACAGTTTCACACATGAATGCTAATTCCTGTGGCATGCAAAACAAGGGCATTCCTTACCGTGACTGCGGGTTATCTTTATAACGAGATTCTCTAAAGTCATGTAATTTCTGGTATGTTGATGATTATGGTGATGCTTATAAATGATAGATGATAATTGGGAATGGGTAGGGAGGGAGGATTTTAAGAAGAAGGAATTGGTGATCGTGGCATATTAGTGAGAAATGTTCTTACATTTTTTTAAAATCTTGATTGAGGAAAAATGCAAAATACTCAGTAAGGAAGGTCGTGGGAATCGAACCCAGCCCATGGCACGTCCACTCTCCCTCAAACTCTACCAGACAGAAATAATAGAGAATAAATATGATGCTAATTAAAATGCATCGTATAATTTGCGAGTTCTTTTCTGTTCACCCTTTTTCTAGGAAATGGGGAAATCGTCATTGCCTTTGATTTGCTTCTTTCTATGTTAATTTTCCTTGCTTTCTGGAATAGCATGAAATTACAACTCATATAGGTTCATAGCCAAAGACTTACAATTTTTGAGTTTTTTGGTCCTTAGGTAAGTTTACGTAAGGACAATCAGGGTCCAAAAATGCACGAATACGATGCAAATTGCGTTTAAAGAACACACACATTTCAGGGAGGCGTCCTGGAGGCCTATTCTAGAACGATTTCCCAATTTCATTCAGATGGAATCCGGCTCACGCCCATTAGGATTAACATTGCATAGAATCGAATTTCATCAGAATTGGGAATTTAATAGTTCTAGAATAGGGACCCAGGAGCCGCATTACAAGACCCCCTCACGAGACCCCAACTGAACTTTCAAAAATGCCCCCCCTCCCCATCCCATGCTATGGATCATGTGGCAGTCCATGTCGCAATAGAATCAGACGCACAAGGCCCGATGTGCATTTTGACTTTGCGTTGCACACTTTTGGATTCGTGTAATCAAGCTCTATCAATTGCAAATTGACTGAAGTCCACAATTACAGTTATATTTAAGTTCTAGTTGATTTTATTAAGAAATACAGTGCGGTGATTTAGCTCTCCTCAAGAACCATATAAATGCAAATCAAAACGAAATATCTAGTTCTCGCATAGGTTGAAGTTCTGATACATTTGAATAAGTACTGATTAATGTTCACGTGCAATTTATATAACTGCAACGGCTAATGAAACCAGATCAGATTTGCATTTCCGCTGCTGATGAATAAAATCACTCATAAATGTCACACAACGATTCACTGAGTTAAGTTCAATTGAGCTCTGATCTAATTTTAGTCTGTCATCCATCCAATTGCTATCAAATTATTCATCCGAATGTTAAGCCTCGTCTATAATTACACAATGACGTCATCTTCTAGTAAACCGCAGCTCCACGGTTACAACTCAACGTAATTGCCGGAAAGAGCAAATAAAAACAAATGATTCATTCATTCATCATAATTTCCATTCATCAAGAGGATGCTGATAGCAATTATTATTGGGAATTAAATTTAAACTTGTCCAGCCTAGACTTTCGGTGTTGTCAAAAGATACAAGTTTATCTATCTATCTAGAATGTATCACTACCTAATGACGATTTTTTAATTATACGTTGATTCATTTACAAAGTTATCAGTTGATTTTAATCTGAAAAGCCACAATAATACGAGTCATGCTATAAATATAATTATTAATTCTTATGAAAAGCGAGTATTCTTTAGAATTTATAGAAAAGAGGAGGGGGTGGAGGCGGAATGTTTTGTATGTTTGTCTTTCACATATTATCTTGTCATTTACATAATAATTATTAAGAAAGATAATAACGTGGGGATTTTTCGTGGTTTTCCCTCAGTCTGTAGGCAAATGCTGGGAAGGTACCCTACTAATAGGCCACGACCGCCTCCTTCCCACCTTCCATCCTTACCTACTCTTCACCATCATCTCCCAATCATCATCATAATCATCCATCCGTCGCCATTAGCCTCGCTGCAGAACAGTGCGACGTTAAGCCCCAGACAAAAAAAAAAAAAAAACATCCTAAACTCCAAGGGCATATAAGGGGGGGGGGGGGGGGGGGGGCAAAATTAGGGTTTTATCTAAAAAAAAAGCACATTTAAAATAATATGTAAAAAAAAACACTTCAAAAATAGGCAGAACGTGTCAAAAACGTTCCAAAATGGTTAGAATTGAGCTAAAATGTAAAAAAAATCAGGGGCTATGCGCCCCGGACTTACATCCTATAATGAGTTCAATAAATAAATGTACCTATTCGTAAATCTAAGAACAAATTTACACATTTTGTAATTTATTATTCCTAAAATAGCTAAACCTACACTGCGATTCAAAATAGCACCAAAACAATGACCTTGATTAAAAAATTTCTCGGGGCTGCACCCCCGAACCCTCTGCATTTTACTGTAATTTTTCAAAATATTAGTAATAGCCGCCCACCCTCCCCACCATAAATTTCATCCTGGATACGCCAATGCATCACAGACGATGTGTGATATTCTCACAATTCGGTTTAGGATTCTAGATTATTTATAGAGCTTATAAATTTATAAATTTTCACTTTCTTTGGTTTTCTATCTTGCTGACTACATATCACATCGGCAACGTACGATACTATATATTTATGTATACGGGACATGTTCTTTTATCTCCGCGTTGTAGGTACAAAAAGCGTTTTCTTTACTCAGGCGCGTAGGAACTTCATTTTGAGTGGGGGGGTCAAAATTATCGGGGAACGATGAATGTGAGAAAAAAGCAGTGCGCCGCGCACAAGGGGGCTGGGGGCTTGCCCCCCAATTTGCCCCGCAGGGCCTTTTTTGAATTTTTCATAAAAATAATCGAATTTGAAGCTATTTTGGCATTCTTTTCAAAGACATTTACATGTGTGATATGCAATATTCTGTGGAAACTTTAGACATTTGTGATAATCTGTAACTATTTGTTTTTATGAAATCTCCAATGGCCCCGCAGGGAAATTTTTGAGTTTTTGATACAAAAGAATCGAATTTGAAGCTATTTTCGCATCCTTTTCAAAGAAATTTAAAATGTGTGATATGCAATATTCTTGGGGAAACTTTAGACAAATTGCATTATAATTTATAATCTGTAAATTTAGTTATTTGATTAAATCTCCAATGGCCCCGCAGGGAATTTTTGAATTTCTAGTAAAGGAGAATCGATTATGAATCGATTTTGGAATTCATTTGAAAAAGGTTACAATAAGCAACACCAATAAGCAATAAGATACATCTGTTTGTGTTTTGGTATATTAGTTTAACGTGTAATATTTAATTTTATTCATGAGGATGATCATGTTGGACAAATTAGTTATTGTCTCATTGGAAATACCTCTGTTCAATTAGTTTTGCAAAACCTGGGAAAATTTTGAGAATTCAACCTCATAATGGAGCAAATCTGTGCATTTTTGGATCTCATTATCAATATTTTGTATATCTGGGAGTGATATCTGGGGGTGTCAAGATGAAAAGTGGGGGGGTCATTGACCCCCACTCCCCCCCCCTTCCTACGCGCCTGTCTTTACTACAAAAAGCATACTATTTTTATAGACATTTTCTGTAAGCTATAAAATACCAACACTTATTTACTGATTCAAATGTGTTTTAGAAAGCTCCGATGAACCCAATGAAGATTCTATCGATTCTAGAGAATCAATTGTCTTTCAGTGAGGTATCCGCCTCCTTGGCGCCATCTTCTCTCCGAATCATTTAATTCCACCGCTAAACGTCGAGATGAATACCTGACCACGCCGGACCGTGCGGGTCAGGGGTCAGGCGTGACCGGGTTTAGTCAGGTCAACGTCATAATGTTCACACCTGAGACGGAGGATTAAAACATGAGTTGGATGTTATTATTAGATGAGATGTATCAGTGGGAAATCTATGTCCGGAGGCACGGGCCGATCACGTGGGCTAATTCTTTCGGGGTTTACCTCAGTCGAGACTCGAGAAGCAAATGCTGGGAATGGGAAGGTATTCAACATAAACCACGACCTTCCATTCCCATTCCATTCTCTGTACATCAGAGGTAGAAGGCCGACAGTCCATTTTCTCTGTTTTGCTTGCACCTTTTGGAATCTGAGAAAAGTGAGTTTGACTTTGAAGTGCATTTTAATCGATTTTTATCAATATCTTTTACCAATGTAATTGTTAATAAAATAAGGCTTTGTACGTGTCTTCAGAACAGTTTAATGAAAATAATTTCATATCTTGGAGTGGTGTATTAGTTTTTTTGTCCTATACAGACGTTTAGTGCCTGAAAATTAGTAAAAAGTATGACGAAATAAAACTAATACCCCGTTCCAAGCTATGAAATTATTTTCATTGAACTGTTCTGAAGACTCGTACAAAGCCTTGTTATTATCAATTAGTCAATTACATAAAATTGATTAAAAAAAAGCTCTTCAAGGCCACGCTCACTACTCAGCCGTTTTTTTATGTAATCTGAACTCTATCAATTGCCATGGGATTTGAAGTCAACAAATACAGTTGATTGAAATTCTCTAATAAAATTTGAACCACTTCACCATTTCATGTATGATTGGTTCATGGAGTTTTAAATAGTACTGGCGTATTGGATAAAGGCAGAATTACTGTGTTTTGACGAGGCCTTCGTGTATAAAGGTGGATTCACACGGCCGTTCGAAACTTCCCAAGTTTGTCAAAGTTCCGAATCGCCGTGCCAAAAACTCCTGTGTGAACTATGAAAAGATTCGAACTGCGAAGATTGAGTTTCAAACTTTCATAGTTCACACGGGAGATTTTGGAACGGCGATTCGGAACTTCGGAAAACTTGGGAAGTTTGGAACGGCCGTGTGAACCCATCTTAAAGGTCGATTCACACGGACGTTCCAAACTTTCAAAGTTTGCCGAAGTTCCGAATCGCCGTTCCAAAAACCTTCGTGTGAACTATGAAAAGATTCGAACTGCGAAGATTGAGTTCCAAACTTTCATAGTTCACACGGGAGTTTTTGTAATGGCGATTCGGAACTTCGGCAAACTTGGGAAGTTTGAAACGGCCGTGTGAATCCACCTTAACGAGGGCCTGTTTTGAGCTCACCCATCGCTGGCTCACCTGAAGAATCATCGATAAAGCCTTCTACCACTGAAGCCCATAACTGAGAGGTAGGTAAATAGATGTAAAACTTGCCTTCTCCAAATTATTGTCTTGTATTTTCATGTTATTTTTAAATTATTATATTGTTTTCAACTCTCTATCTTCTCAATGCAATAAAAAGTGCAAGGAAAATGTCTCCCCTCTCAAAACGTGAATTGAAAACTGATTTCACGGGCTATTTGAATAGGAAATTGGACTGTTTTTCCTGTTCTCCTCCGAACTTGAAGTGCAGACGGCGCAGTTTTGCATCACCTCACAATTTCTCACCATTTTCTATTTTAACAATGTTAAAAGTCGCACTGTTCTGCAGCTTGGCTTATGAGGTCGGATTAATGATTGGGATTAATAGGGAGATGTTGATGAAGAATTGATAAATGGACGGTGGAAGGAGTGGAAAACGTTCCTATGTTTTTGCCTCTACGCAAAAACCTCGGCAGTCAGGAAGGACGTCAGCGGGAATCGAATCCAGGACCTCCGGAGTCCGGAATAACATCTCCGGTGGTTTTATTGCAGGGAGGAAGTTGGGATGGAGGCGGTGTGTCCCTCGGAAGTTGAAATTAATATTTGACCTATTTACCTCACACAAAAACATTGCCTGCAAAGAGATTTGCTTTTTGTTCGTCAGAGATTTAACGCGCTATTATATTTTTTGTATCCTCGTGTGGACTTACATCGCAAACCGCCAAGAATGTCAAGTCTGTGAACATGTGTGTAAATTCCTCTCCTTCTTCGTCTCCAAGGAAGCCCGCCAAGATATGAGTGCCAGGACAATGGTCTGCATGATCTCTGCCCTACATGGCGTTGCTCTCGACATAGCTGACCAGCGTCTCTGTTCTGCCCAGCTTCATGTATCCCAGGCGCAATCCAAGAGACAACAATTGACTCAGAAGAGATTCGAAGAAGGAAAACCAGTCGGCGATGTCAGACTGACGTAATTGTGCAATTAATGCGATGAGATATTTGTATTACGTCATTGCAAGGTCGTCGTTACAAGCTACATTTTATAACAATACTAGAAAGCCTGGCTGAATGTGGTTTTTTGGTTCGGTTTGGATGTGGCATTGTGCGCCAATCGCAGCTATGCATAAATCCGGTCATTATTGAAATATGTAACCTTTAGTGCCTTAGAGGTTGAAGGGCGGAAGTCCATTTCAATTATTCTTAAGGTGAGTTCAATTAACTAGTAATTCTGCGTTCATCCCGAGTTCAAACATTTGTAATGGTGTAAAGTCATTTCGTAAGAGAATACCAACGCAATATAACTATATTTTTTGATATCAACCAAATTTCAAATGATAGAGCACCTGAGTATCATTCAAAAGTGTGGAACGCAAAATCGAGAAAGTGGACTTCCGTCTTTCTACTTCTGAAGTGCAGTAGGTACACCCAACACATCATAAAACGGTTTGAACGAAACGGATTGGCTGCTGGTCTGGTTCCTTGGCAATCAATCTTTGCTTGAAATCAGTGCTCATCTACTAGAAGTAGATAACGAGTTAGCGTCAACTCCATTGGATGATGCCTTACATTTTTTTGAGTCAATCCATTTCTTTTAAATACCGTTTTATCATTTGTTGAGTGTACATATATTTATAATAATTGTGAATATTCATAATTAGAAGTGGTTATATTTGTGTTGATTTGAATTCTTGGTTCAGTTGTTGTTATGTTTGTGGTGAGTGAACACGTGTTCTTTTGACCGCAAAGATCACTTCTTCAGGTTGCGCCTGCAACCACCTGAACGCAATGCGCCGTACATGCGAGTCGAAATACTACACGACTCAATACAGTTGACCCATCAAATCCTCGTTCATGGCTTTAAATCACGTGTTTCCAATAACATTCTGGGAGTTGCTTGAATACTATTAAAAAATTAATAATATAACTTGACTTTTTTAGCAAATTCTTTCCAAATGGTTAATATGAAAATAAATAATTACGCTTTTTATCAAATTTTGTAAAGTTTCAGCCAAATCCTGTAATTGTTTAAAATTTATAAATTGTTTCCGATCGGTCGAAAATCGAAACGTTCTGATTTAGTTCAAATTTTGAATGGGATCAAGATCAACATTATCTCATATTTATAAGTTTTTTTCAGCACAAACTGTAAAGTATTTACTGACTTGTTACCATTTCGTAAGTTTTGAAAGAGCTGTCCAAAAAAGGAGATTTCGAAAAGTACCAAATTCTCGCACGCCATACGGATTGTTACCTACTAAATAATTATTCCAGAGTATGTGGAAATTGTAAAGTTGCAAAGATCAGAGAAAATGAGTTATGTTTGATTGAGTGTATCTAATGGTTGGAGGTTTTGCACATATCAGTGCTCGCTTACACCGAGCGTTTTCCTATTTGCTAGCAATGAAACTACACTTACCATATTATTCCACATCTTCAGAAGATCTCTCCATCAGCCACAAAACACCATGCCCCTGCTACTGAGCAACATAATGTCACAACACATCCCTTCTATGACGTCTGATGTTTTTACGAGATGAAACTGATCTACATCCAGATGTGATCTCCAAGAGACCAGCAGCTGACAAACAGGGTGATAATGAGTTGATATGAGGTGTTGATTGGTTGGGCATGAGGCTGTGGCACAGTTATGACCCTGTTGATTGATTGAGATGTGGAGAGAAAATCAATTTCAGTGATGATTGAAATTGAAGGTAAATTTATTAAAACTTTGTTTTTTGCTGTGTAGGGCTGCGAAAGTCACACCAATGAGGTTTACACCAATAACATCGTTTTTCTGAATAGAATTGCGAATTATTTACAAATATTTTTTTAATAATTTTTAATAATTTTGTCAAACAATTAAAAACACATTTTAAAACTGGATGGGAAACCATTTAGATTCAAATAACAGTGGGCAGTGCAGAGGGATATTAAAACATTATGCAAGTAAAAAAATATATATAAAAATTATCTTGCAGAGCTCGTGCAATTTGTGATCTCAATTTACAACAAAGAAAAATTAAAATTCTGAATTTTTAATTTTATCTCTGATTTCATATTTTCAGTATGTTCCAATTATTAGGTTACTATGATTTTTTCTTCATGAAGTAGATAACTAGAGGCCATTTTTATAGGATAGGAGGTAACCAAATAAATTGACACAAATTATAGTACGTATTCATTTCTATATTGTGAATAAATTGCCAGATTTTCCGTAAAAAATCTTAATGCCTACAAGTAGGCATACATAATCTTAATTTGAAACCCATCCATGACTAGCTAGGACTCTAATAAATATGTAACATTGTTGTACATAAAAATGTGAGAAAATCAGTATTTTATAGTAGCATTCATACTACTACTACTACTACTTCTAGATATTTCCACTTGGTAAAAACAATATGAATATTGAATAATACTGTAATACATAATTATGTGCATCCTAATCATATCCTTACTTGCTAAAATAATTTTCAAAGAGTATATAATTTTAATAGTACAGATATCATAGTTATGTACAATAGCATCTACATTTGGTTCAAAGTTTATAACATGATCTATTATTATTATATAATTATTAAAATGAATAATTAATGATGAGATCTCCAAACTTTATCATATTTTCATTATCCAATGATATTGTCTGCCAATGTCTTGGCTTTGCAATCGCAACGTAAGCGCTTTACCAATCGAGTGAGTGGTCCACATTTCTAATTTACATTCGAGTAACAAAGAAATCTTAAGCATGTTTAATAATAATAGACAACTGTACATCCCTCCGAAATTTTTCATTTTCCCATCCGATAAATTGAGTTTATATAAATATTTTAAAATAAATTGCCAGTCTCATTGCATTTTTTTAAAAATTACCAATATTCAAAAAAATATATTATTATACCTACATGATGATTATATACATAACGACTATTTACAATTAGAATTATCGATAAAGAGTGGTAGTGTAACTTGTGTGCAATATTTCTAGCGAGTATAGTGAAGTAACTATTCCCTCGTTACGACAAAACGACCCACCTCAACTTGTCCATCATTCGTTACTGTAATTCAACAGACCACGTGCTTGTGAACTAAGTTGCAAAACAGTCAAAACAGAACACTTAAATAACACCCTTGTGATTCGATACATTAAAATCATGTAACTAGAGCCCAATAAAATTAGCATGAAAACTTTTCGACATTTTCACGGCAGTTTTGAGGCGAGAATCGTCGCAAAGTCATCAGCCGTTTCAATGTTAATAAATAGCACCCCATTGTGCAGTGAGTCTATCTCAATCCAGTGAAACGACACAAAAAAACTCAAATTCGGTTTAAGTCTCAATGTACACAATGTGCTAAAGGTAAAACGAAACAACACCACAATTGACGATTTAGTTATTGACGAATACGAAAAAGTGAGGCTCATCTGAAAAAATTACAGAAACTCTAATATCGTAGCAAGAAATGTACACCGTTACCAATCGTAAGTTCTCCCCTCAACCCAATACCCTATCTTCTTCTCAAAAAGACACTGTTAGATATATTTTATGGGTGATTTCATTTGCTTTTGGGTGCGAGTCCCAGTTCAGTTTTACAATCATACACTCCTTCATTCCTTCTTGAATTTAAATACCACCAAATTGTGGAAACAAGCATATTATTATGTTTATTTATTTAAAGGTCCATAATTTGGAATTAGCAACCGAAAAGGTAAGTTCACAAGGATGTTTCAAACTCCATTCCCTTGTAGTTCGAAACTTCATATTTAGATTGTTGTTCAAATTCCAAAGTTCCAAAACCAATTCTTCGCAGTTTACATATTTTCATAGTTCACATAGTTGTTTTCGCTTGTTCGGAATGATTAGGGCACTTTGGAAGTTTGAAACGTCTGTGTTAACCAACCTTAAGATAGAATTGAATGTTTCACAAATATGGAATATTCAGAAGTTAGACGGTTTTTAATCAAAGTTTGAATACATTCACTAATCAACAGTAGCTATCTTTTCGGATGTAATAATGAACAGGATCGACTGACGACATTGTTCGCTTTACTATCAACATTTAACACTCCTGCCAACCTACACTCTCTAACCACGACATTGTGGACAACACGGGCACTTCCCAAGGCCTCGGTATGAAGTAATACTTCATTATAATCTCGCATCAAACAAAACCCCCAAGCTAACAGATTGAAACATTATTGACTTTCAGTATGTTGGTCAACTGTCTTTGTGTGCTTATTTACAGAACAATTATATCAAACACTAGAACTGACAACGCGCTAGAAAATTATATTTTAAAATAAACAATTTCATCAGTTATAGAATCCCTCTAGAGTCTTTTAATAGATTCCAAGTTGACAATGTGTGGTCTTTTATAAGTGCAAGTACGGTTCCCATGAAATGCATACTTTGCCTCGATTTGGGGGATTTATAATAGGTATAAAATGGGCGGAGTCAGACCCACGTAGGGAATACGTGGTGATGTTGGCTGAACTTCAATATCAATGGCCGCATCAAGCCTGCAGGACTGCTCACCGTTATGCCAGTGTCAAAGTGTTTTATGGGAACCTAACTTACCCCTACAGTAATTCATTACACTATCAAGTGAAAGAGCCTCAACTTTCTATGACAACGATACTAATGTTTGGAGCCATATTATTATTATTATTATTTTTATTATTGCTGACGTTGTGTCATCACTCATCACAAACAGTTGTGCTATCTATCTTCAATGTGCTTCAACCCAGCAAAGAAATTATTACGAAATACTTTACTTAGTGGGAATGATCAAACCACTGACAATCAAAATAATAGCACGAAAATGAAGAACAAAATGAATAGAACATAGATCCCATACATTTCCTTCCTGAGCACACGGGTTTGTGATGATCATGTGTAATGTTGGGGTTTGCTTTGGTAGTTTAATTTAAATATCGGACACATTAATCTGTAAGTTATTTAGGTAGAGTATAGAAGATTATTAGATACTTTGTGGATTTTCAAATACAGACAGAGAGTGGTAGTTCTTTCAAGGATTATATTTATAGTTATAAAAAACAGTGCTAAAATCTCAGTTATGGAGAGAGTATTCTACCCAATAAACGTGAAAATCTAAACGAATTTGTAGTAAACGCGATGATGTACAAGCGTGGAGAAAGACAATGTGGAGAATCGAGAAACAAAGAAGCTTCGGATGTCCATGAGTAGAAGGAGAAAGCTCTCCACCGTCTCAGAATCTCGAGCCTACCAAGCTTGCGCAGATAATAGTTATAGAACTGTTAATTAATGAGTATACATTGGTTGATTCCCATTCTGAACTGACCAACTGAGAGAAGGGATGATATGATATCGTTAAGTTAAAGTAACTACGGAACACTTAAATTTTAACACTCCAGGAATATGAAATGCACAATACTCATTGAAGGTAAAAAATTCACATTCGGGGCAGTGAAAAGACGTCAAATTATGAATAAATCGGCTGATCAGAACTCATCAACTGTCTTTAAAAGCTCCGTAACTTCTTATACACTATTATACTTTTGTGCTGTCCTTCATGAAAATAAATTGTTTTGAAAGTCCACTACTACGAATCACAAAAACCTTTATGATTTTACAATCGTCCAAAGAATTGGTGTCTACTTGCAACTCATTCCAAACTACACTTCGCACCTTTCAAGTTACCGTAGTCAGACTTCCGATCAGACCATTCGGTTTCTACCTCACAATCAACTACGTGCTAGACTCAATGCAGAGGCAGCTACTTGTATCACTTGTTAGGCCATTTGAAACCAAGTAGGGTTACAGGTCTAGAGAGTGCAAAGTCATTCGTAATACAGTGCTTACAACCAATCATCTAAGTGCATTTTAAAAATAACTAGGATCCCGATTCTTAAACGTTCTTGTTTTCAAACCTTATACGTTTTGATGCTTCCGAGTTAGCTTCACTCAAAAATCATTGGAGATAATATTTCCTAAATATCCTCGTAAGACCGTGGAGACGGTTTGTTCCGATGAAAGTGCTGGTGGCCCTGATAAGGGCCGTTCACGACGTTTTGAAGGTGTTACTACCTTTCTTCTGGCGGCGACCAGAAGGTAGTAACACCTTCGAAATGTCGCGAACCAGCACTCCAGCACTCCAGCACTTTCATCGGAACAAACCGTCACCACTGCCATGCAATCACCCGATGGTTCCGAAAACGTCCACGACATCATCCTCGTAACGTTTGAAAAATTCAAAATATGATAAATTAAAATATTGTTTACCTGTACGACCTTGCAGCATAAGCACCAACTTACAAACATATATATCTTTTGTGCCTAAACTTGACCCAAATGTGAATATTTAATATTTATTCAGTTTGTATCGACTTTGGGCACATATTTTGTGTTAATAAGATGGTGTACAAACTGTAAGGTCGACTAAAACCGTAGTATGTAAGGTGTGAGTTATTTATTTTTTAAGTTGGTCATAATTTGACGGGTTCAAATGTTATGATGAGAGGGAATTTGATCTTCAATGTTTAACTTTCGAGTGCAGCAGACTCTCAATATCACATTGAAAAATTTAACTTCTGTCAACTTTTTCACAATTTCAACAAAATTAAACTACGGTTTACAAACCGCTTACATTATGATGTTAAAAATGCATATGGATGGACGAAAATAGAACAGAAGCCTCCATTGATAATAGATACCTACCCTAGGTTAATTCTGGTCAAATATTTTCTGAATAAACCATAAAACCAGTCCTGATCATGACCAATAGAGCCATTCAAAATAAGATGTACTCATTTCAATTAAGAAACCTCTGAAAACTGCACTGGTAGAGGTAGCACTACTAAATGTCTATGGCACTACAATTAGGTACCTAATAATTAATTCATATTCAAAAGTGTTTTAGCTGTCTTTTGAAATAGGTTGGAGCTTTCAGATTTGAGAGTATCTTAACTTGAATGGCTTCTTGTCCGTTAAGGGTCGATGTTTGCACCTCGCGATAAAAACCCGTTTGGAAATTTTCATTTCCGAGCTACTATTGATTAGTAACTAGCTACTATCCAGTAACCAGGACCTTACCAACAGGTGGGAATTCAACCCAAACATGCTCTAGGTTTAACCTACCAATAAAGTTACTGAAAAGATAAATAGAACTAACAATTACAGAGGCAAAAACCCATGGGACACTGGCACTTAAAAAAGTAAAGCTAAATGAGGGCAGTAACATTGCCAGCTGGTAATTATTTTTCTTTCCTTTCAACTATATCCTGCTGCACTTAAAAGTGCACGGCAACTTCGTGAACTCTACGAGAATTCAACTCTTGGTTCCTGCACCTCGGCCAAACAATCAGCATCGAACTAACAAATTAGTTTAAATCAAAACACAACCTCAATTTGGCTTTCACAGTCTGAATCGGACGGCAGTTGCGTTCAATTGTTCATATCTTTATGCCATTCGCCATCTACTTGTAAACAAAGAGTAAAACTGCTTTAAAAACTCATCTACTAAGCCCGAAGCCCGAAACATACTTCGACGTAGCTAAAACTGTTGATCGACTTGATTAATATTATTACCAAAGATTGAGACCAGTAGGAGAGGAAATGGTTTGATCGTTGCCCGTTGTTTACGACTAACGTAATTATTGTGTCTGGTTGCTTGCGGATGATTATTCGTTATAACGTGGCGAGGATGCGAGTGAAGCCGATGCAGGCCGCGAGGACTGTGTGGCCGACTCCCCAGACGACGGGGAACCAAGGCGACATCTTGAAAATGGAAGCTCTGTAGACGAAGGCGATCGCAGCGCTGCTCACCGATCCAGACGTCACCGGGATGAACAAGCCCATCACCAGAATGAAGATTGGAAAGAATCTGGAAAGAATGATTCATTGTAACTTGACAGTCTCGACTATAGAGAAAATAAGGAATATGACTGACCTCTGGTGGATTTTGTGGTACTAGATAGATGGCTGTATCAATCAAGGCACATCGCATAAATATAAATATGTTGTTTGTTATGGCTAAAAGAGTAAATTTAAAACTAAATTTCAATTTCATTTGTTTCTCCTTTTTCACTGCTCTATGGAAACATGAAATGTAAAAACAGTAAATTAGACTGTGATAACCATCTTTCCAGAAGTGGCTCAAGTTCAAATCGTGTCTCTGCTCTTCGGAACAATGTTTAAATAATTAATGTGCTATTTGAGGTTTTCTTGCATTGTCATTCATTGACATGAGGGCCATTGATTTAATTTGTTAAATTTGTAGATGAATCATTTGATGAATCATAGATGAATAATTGGAAATAAGTAGGTAGGTAGTTTAATGGAATAGTTTATCAACTGTACAGTACAAACTGAAATTTGTAAAATTTAAATTGCAAATTGCCTCTGAATACCACACAAATTTACTGGGCTTAGAAATGCAAATCTTTTTATGAATACCTCCGATATAAGTCAAAATAATTGTCACGGAACAAATTTAGTAGGTAGGTACACTCTTTGCAAGTTTAAAACTGTCATTTATAACATACTTTCCAAACTTGTGTTTCCTGAGAGTTGCGAAGGCAATGGCCGCAGCAATCGTGTGGACAAAGATGGAAGAGAAGACGGCACAGAGGAATATCTGATACCACATCTCGGCGAACGTCGCAGGATACGGATGCTCTTGACTCGCTATCGCAGGAGACAGATGACCCTTCTCGTCAGTCGAGGAACCTGATTCACTGGTCATGATTCTACCAGTCTAGAGATCGAATCACTTTTCATTGGCTTCACCGAGAGAGACAAGTTTTTCTAGCATTTCCATGTTTGTGGCAGTTTCTGGATTACATCCTGAAAATAAAATTGACAGTTTAAATAACTGATATGGCTTCTATTAGTAACACCAATAACACGGATTATAGTCAATCTACATAGGTGGCTTTTAAAGTAAAAAAATTACAACCTAGTTCTCGACAATGAAGGAGAGGTCAGACGTCAAACTAGGCTAACCACCTACCTGGAAAGTGTTGATTGGACTAATTTTCACCAATGCCGTAAAATACACTTTGTCCCGGTACTAGCCCAGGGAAATGGTTACCATACTATGTTAATTATATACAAATGCAGTTGATATTATAGCTTAAATAACGTAATTAGCGTTTACGTCAAATTCCATTAACAAGTACTGGCAGCCATTTTTAAAACGCTAGCAGTGTGCAGCGGGGAAAGACTATATTCACACAGCACTATCCAAGGAGGCGTGGCTACGTCAGGTTTAGTTTGGTCAGGTCAGGTTCCCTTCCGGAGCATGGTGATTTCCAAACACCTATCACCTACGATTACTGGTAAGTAATTTTAATTAAACTGTCATCATATTATGTTTTATTATTATCGTTGCTGTACTGTAGAGTAGCTTACAGTAGGTACATTTATTTATTTTGCAGGTCTCTAGTCATGTCGTATTTTGCCAAAGTATTAGCAGATCGATTACAAAACTTCAGGAAGGAAGGGTCTTCATATTCAGGCCACATAGATCACCAAGAGGGCTTCGCATCTTTTCTTACTGCTATCAATGCAGCTGGATATTCTTTTTCAACAAGGAATAGTAAAATATACAATGATCAAGGTGTGGTTCCCTGAAAGCACCCAGAAAATTTGTTCATAATATATGTTACTAACTAAAATCTTATTCTATCATGAATTTTATATAATTTACAGGGCAAATTTGCTTTACGAGAAACGGCAGAGGTTCCTCGGAGCGAGAAATCTCTATTCCCTTCTTCGGCTGTCCATTTCGAGTAGAAAAGTCTAGTCGGTATGACTGCGCTCAAGGCGAAAAATACTATAAATCAAAAACTGGGCAGCAACAAACGTCATCCTCAGCTACTGTTCTAGTAAGTCTATTGCTGGATTATCGCATTCTCATGCTTTGGAAAATTGAATTTTCTATAGGTATACTGCCAACGAGTAGGTCGAGTACAGACAGTATATAGTTATTTGACTATTATTCTATTACATGCCATGTAATAACAATAATTTTAATATTTTGAATAGGCTGATCATCCATCCGGACAGAAGAAGCGCCTCTTACTTCAACCTACGAAGAAGATGGGATGCCCAGCCTTCATGTCGGTCCAATGTATACGAGTTTTCGAGGAATCAAAATATCAGTGTATCTCTTATTCAAGACATGGATGCTCCAAGGTAATTAATTGAGCAGCCAGTGTACTACCAAGCTTGACAAAGTTGAAATAAAGGAATAATAACAAATCTGGACTAAAATCGTGAGGGTATAGGCAAACTGCTTTCCATAGTTTTAAGTAGGTAGGGTCAGCGTCAAAAGAAGCCGGCCAAATCCCTATGTTGGTATATGGGAAACCGGTATAGGAACTATTGGAAGTGGGTGTACCTACTATTGTCAGGCCTATTCTAATATTCTGATTTACTTTTAATTGTACCTAGATATACCTACATGTAGGTACCTACTAGGAAACCCCTCTGTGTAACGCATTCTAACGCAGTCTTCGATTTGTATGAGAAAGTGTTAGGAGCCATGAAACAAATAAAAATCTAAACCAATAAATACACCAATAAAATGCATTGAAGAATCTAATATTTCAAAACGAGTTTTTCACTTTTCAACCATTTAGAGGATTTTGATCAAAACCTACTCGTCACGGCTCTACGACAATAGTGTGGGTGCAAAATTTTAGATCAATTGGTTGAACGGTGTGACCTGGGCAGTACAGACAAAAACGCAATTAAAATAAAAGCAACACAGAAAGTGACGTATGCAAAATATGTGTGTTTGTAGATATGAACAGGTACAACGTATTACAAACTGGTCACTAATAGGTAGATAGGTAGTACATGAAATTCTTATACTACCTACTAATTAATTTGATTAATTTTACTTTTTAGATAACGAAGCTGTTGAAAACCGACATTGCTCTCGACTCTCCGCCCCCAGTCAGCTATCTCCGGTACATTGTGTACTTGTCACATGAAGACGTACACACTCATCGCATAGAGTCAACCAACCTCAAACAGTCTCTGCACCCCGCTATAAAAGAAGAGATTTGCAATTTGGTGAAAAAGAATGTTTGTTCAGTTAAAAATATAAAATTTCACTTGGGAATGTTGGTGGAAAAGATGTTCGAAGGGCTGCAACCTCCCGACAAACTTAATAAAGGTTTTTATCCATCTGATAAAGACATTCGCAATCATGTATATTTAGCACTTTTCCAAACAAACAAAACCAAATTTGATCAGGAAGCTCTGGAGGAGAACATTAAAGAGTGGAAAAAGGAGAGTCCAGACGACACATTCTTCTTCCGACCGTATCAGTGTCCCGACGATAGCGTTGAAAACAAAGATGATGATGCTGGCTCTTCCACTCTGTTGTTCTGCCACCAAACTAAATGGCAACGAGACTTGCTACTTCGTTACGGCAATAATATTTCTTTATTAGACGCTACATATAAAACAACTAAATATAGTTTACCACTCTTCTTTTTAGCTGTGAAAACTAACTCTGGGTACTCGGTAGTTGGTACATTTGTTGTGCATAGTGAATCCTCTGTTTTGATCAGTGAGGCCCTGTCCATATTTGCGTCCTGGAATGAAGAATGGAAACCAAAATACTTCATGACGGATTTCTCAGAGGCTGAGATAAAAGCTCTCGAGGCAACTTTCCCTGAGTCGACGGTTTACCTTTGTGCATTTCACCGTGAACAGTCATGGCAGCGTTGGTTGCATAAAAGTGGTAATGTGCCGAAAGGTGCCGCAGACCCAATTAAATCTCTGTGGAGAGCTATCGCCAAGTCTAAGACTGAAGAGGAGTTTCAAGCAAACATTGACATCTTGAACACAAGCGAATTATATTCTGAATGCCCTCTTGCCCAAAAGTATTTCAATCATCAATGGTTGCCCCAGGCCCACAGGTGGGTGGCTGCATTCCACACAAATGATTTTCTGTCAAAAGTTAATACCAATAATGGAATAGAAAGTCAGAACAAGGTCTTCAAGCATTCATACTTAAAGCATTCATACGATAAAACAATAACTGGAATGCTCAGGCTCGTCATTAAAGAGTATCTACCCGATTCAATTGCAAAATATGTCAAGAACAACGCCAAAATGACCTCTTCTTACAAACCTTTCAGTAAAAACGTACCTTCCTTCCTACATAACAGGCCACTTCACTTTATCAAACATATTATGAACAGACACGCCAAGGCTGATTTAGAGTACAGATTGGAACGGATACAGGACATGACGGAGGGGCTGTTTTGCGTTGAGAGCGAGGCAAATTCAGAAGAACTTTACCATGTCGACATGAAAAATGTATCTTGCTCTTGTCATGACTTTTACACCTGGCGTCTTCCGTGCAAACACATGTGTGCCATATTTATATTTACAGATTGGCACTTCGAGATGCTGCCAGATGACTACACGAAAAATCCATACATTACAGTAGACATGGCTTACGCAGCAAACATGGAAGTTACCCAAGAAGAGGTGGATGTGCAACCTGATGTTGTAATGGAGCAATGTGAAATTAACCCCCGATCGTCTCAGACATTAGACGAAGAACAGTTAGTGTCGAGTGAGCTTCCAACGCTCACCCGATCGCAAGGTGTTTCAATGCCTCAACTCAGGGAGAAGCTGAAAATATTAATGGATCACACTTACTTATTAGATTCCCAACATCCCATAGCAATCCAATTTGAGCAAGTCTTGAATGACTGGGAGCCAAAAGTAAGGTCTGCTCTCTCTTGCACTGATGAAGGGTTGGTTGTAGATCCTTCTCTTCAAGAAAATATCACATTAATCCACAAAAAAAACATCCAGTCAAGACTACATATACCTTTAAAACCGGTACATCAAAAATACCTCAATCTTCCGTCTCGCAAGAAAAAGGGGAATAATAGCCAAAAACATGTCGGTCGTTTTGGTGCAGTAGCAGACAAATGGCGCGTAGCAAGTGGAAATGTGGAGATGCCAATATAAGTTTAATGTTCTACGTATTCTTGTAATCTCGAAAATGATTGATCACGGCAACTTTGACTCTTCAGTTCCATGCTCCAAGGTAACAGTATTGGTATTGGTATTGGCATAGGCATTGTATGCTATACAATGTCTATGGTATTGGTAATTGTATTGGTGCTATTACTAGTTTTGTATAATTTAGTGATTTAATTGTTGTATCGGTACATTGCTTCCTACACATTTATACCGTCACTTCTTGATACAAATGTATGGTATTGTGCTATTTAAGTGTATAAAACAAACAGGAATCGTATTGGTGTTATAACTAGTTTTGTATAATTTAGTGATTTATTTGTATGTCGATTATTATTGTATCGGTACATTGCTTCCTACACATTTATACCGTCACTTCTTGATACAAATGTATGGTATTGTGCTATTCAAGTGTATAAAACAAACAGTAATTGTATTGGTGCTATTACTAGTTTTGTATAATTTAGTGATTTAATTGTTGTATCGGTACATTGCTTCCTACACAATTATACCGTCACTTCTTGATACAAATGTATGGTATTGTGCTATTCAAGTGTATAAAACAAACAGTAATTGGTGCTATTACTAGTTTTGTATAATTTAGTGATTTAATTGTTGTATCGGTACATTGCTTCCTACACATTTATACCGTCACTTCTTGATACAAATGTATGGTATTGTGCTATTCAAGTGTATAAAACAAACAGTAATTGTATTGGTGCTATTACTAGTTTTGTATAATTTAGTGATTTAATTGTTGTATCGGTACATTGCTTCCTACACATTTATACCGTCACTTCTTGATACAAATGTATGGTATTGTGCTATTCAAGTGTATAAAAGAAACAGTAATTGTATTGGTGCTATTATGTACTAGTTTTGTAATTGGGAGATTTAATTGGCAATTTGTATTGACCTTGTGCCATTTGAACTTGAATATTAAAAGTTATTTACGTATTATTGAACTTTTTCAATATTCCCTGGTTTACGTCATGGTTGTGTACACATTGTCTTAGAAAGTTTAATTAGTTTTCCAATCATAATTTATAAAAAAAATTAATATGTTTTTAACTTTCCCGCACAGATCAAAGGTAACTTCGATTGGTTGATTTCTAGTTAGCCACGCCTCCTTGGATACTGCTGTGTGAATATAGTCTTTCCCTGTGCAGCGCCCTCTATGCACATTTTCCGGAAACAGAAGCGCACGAGAATTTGCCATTTGGCAGACAGCGGCAAGATCGTCCTCGAATTTCTCAAGAAAAACACGGAAGTTGTAAATATATACTGTAAGTACAAGTTTAATATTATGTAATATTGTAGGTTTAACAATAATGCGCACCAGCAACAGACGTAGTAATTCCCAACTTGTGAAAATCAGTAAAGTGTGGTGTGGTTGCCTCAACTTTGTCCAGATTTTGTGTCAGTAATACCAACCATATCTTTATAACTATACTTTCCCCTAGAAAAAGGCGCCAAACTTCATCACGTGTACTAATGATTTTGACATTTTAGAAAATGGATAAAGAAGATCTGCCTTCCGACAGTGATGAAAGTGATGTGGATTACGCTCCATCCGACGGGGAGAATGCAGGCTCCGAGGTTGAATCGGACGGCGATGCCGAAGAGGACACTGCTGTCGGCGGAAGTGACGAAGAAATTTCCGGAAATAAGAGGAAGCGAAAACAAAAGGCAGGGAAGAAGAAGTTGAAGGCGAGTGTTGCAGACAAAGAAGAAGAGAAACCAGAAGAAAAGCAGTTGAATGAAGAAGAGGAGAAGAAGAAAACAGATTCCTTATGGTCCGGTGAGTAAATGCGAATCATTTTATTTTATTATTGTAGGTACCTTAGGTAGATCTAAAATTCTTTAAGTAGTTATTTGTTGATATCTCTATTAGATTATGATGATTCTACTTTTTGGTCTAGGCGTTTGAACAGGCTTTACAATGATCTAGGAAGGCTATGTGCGAAGTAAAAAATCCAGTAAAGCCGGGGCCGGATTATATTGATTTTGCATCTCTCTCTTCCTGTCTACTGATATCCATTGGAAGTTTCCCATGAAACCCAGTTTCTTAGTTTTTACAATGTTAGCCAATATAATTTAGTTTGCTCTACTGCTCATTCCGTTGAGATGCAACCACAGGTGCAACTTCAAAATCTAGGTTTGACTTCACGTTTTGAAACTGTTCACGTTTTCATTGTTAAAAACTCTAAAAAGTTTACAACTAGTACCTACTAGGCCTTGGCCTTCAACTTTTTTTTCAAAGTTTTCAAACATGTTTTCAAACAATGGTTTCGAAACAAGGATCTCAGGAATTTTCCATTTGGGTAAAGCGTGTTCAACATCAACTCCTGGTACAAAACAAAACAGTTAAATAATAGGGGATGTTAATTATTTATGTACGTTTTTGTGGCTCAAATATTTAATAATCGTAGTTTGTGCAAATAAAATGTATTAAATTAAATATTTCAACACTATCATAGCTTTCAACAACCCACAGCCGTCTGTACACTCGTCGTTCATTCCTCCTTCTCCTGTTATCTGAGTAAAAATTGTAGCTCCTCATCTGCCGTTGTGGGAAGGGCCGCTACCGTCGCCTGGCGATTCAAATGCGCGACGGTGGCGACGGCAGGAAGCTCACAGGAGGAGGAACGAACGACGAGTGTACAGAATGCTGTGCAATAACCACTTCAACCTACATAACGACAGTGTTTAGACATTGGTAATAGTTTAGGCTGATTCCCACGATCATCTTTTGGCTGAGCAACTTGGTTCTGATCGTGCGAAGAGTCACTTTGGTGCCGTTCGAGTACTCTGCACTACAGAACCAAGTTGCTATTGACCAAGAGCTGATGGTGTGAATTGACCCCTAAATCACAACGTAAAACCAAATTGTTTTTGAAGAATGCATCCAGGAGTTGGGGTCTCAATTCTCTGGTAAGTAACATTCTTAATTAATAGTTAGATCATCACACTTTACAGGGATTGGTAACTGTCTACGTGCATTGTGACGTCATTCCCTGAAGTTCAATGGTAAATGATGTCTGGTTGGTTCTAGTTAGGTCTGGGGCCCTATTCTAGAACGTTTTCCCAATTCCGTTCTGATGGAATCCGGTCACGGCCATAAGTATTAACATAGCATGAAATCGAATTCCATCAGAATTGGGAATTTAACAATTCTAGAATAGTGGCCCTGGCTTATGTCTGGTCTTGTTGGTTCCCCCCAAAAAGCGAACAGAAAGTGGCAAAAGAGTGACTGATAACACTCGCTTTCGCAAACAATACCTACTTTCTTTCACAGGTCCATTGTTGGGCTGGGCTCACTAATTCATTCTAAATCTCCCAATGCTTTCTTCTTCTATTGAGCTTCTGTTTGGTCCTGGGGCCCTATTCTAGAACGTTTTCTCAATTCCATTCTGATGGAATCCGGTCACGGCCATAAGGATTAACATTGCACGAAATCGAATTTCGTCAGAATTGGGAATTTAAAAATTCTAGAATAGGGGCCCTGAAAAGGTCAGGGTGACATTGTCAGCTCTTTGGGCGCTAGGAATAAGATGTCTCCAATTTGAGTAGAATTCCGGGTACAACCAGAGCTCAATCGAAAGGCATTACCAAGAGCTCTGAAATCCTTCTAGTTGTAGTGAACTTATTCGGCTGGAGGACATTGGTAAATTTCTTTCTTTTACCTATAACCACGGTGCCTATGACACAATTAGTAGTCATTCATTGTATGCCTGGCCAATATAATCGTACACATGGGGTTCTTACTATGGTCAGTCTCAGACCTAGAGACACTCATTGTTCTCGTTTATTATGTATCGTAAAATCATTTGCTCTCATTGTATCCTCAACCATTTATTGTCCGTCCCTTGTTCGATGTCGTTTACAACCTTGTTACTCTTAGCCCTCTAAGGGTTGTAAAAATTCGTTCCAAAGAAATGGACCTTGAGTGGGTGAAAATGTAGACACATTTGAGGGTCTATTGGCTCTGCGGCAGAGCTGATACAGAAAGCATTCCACAGCTGAGGTTTGTTTTGATACTTTTACGTTTTTACGATAGGGTCAGGTCCAATGTAAGTGAGAACAATTAGTGTATCTAGGTATGAGACGGACCATAGTGGTCTAGTATTAAAAATGTCAAAGTTTGTGCACATTTCATTTGTCCAATTAAGACGTCTGGGTAGTGAGCGTGACCTTGAAGAGTTTTTCTACATTTTTTTTCAATATAGTTTACCTATGTAATTGTTTATAAAATAAGGCTTTGTACACGAGTCTTCAGATCTGTTCAATGAAAATAATTTCATAGTTTGGAATAGGTGTTTTATTTTGACCTACAGACGTTTAGTGCCATATTTTTACTAATTTTCAGGTACTAAACGTCTGTAGGTCTGACAAAATAAAACTAAAAAACCATTCCAAGCTATGAAATTATTTTCATTTAACTGTTCTGAAGACTCGTACAAAGCCTTATTTTATTAAAAATTGTATTGGTAAAATAAAAGATATTAATAAAAATCGATTAGAAAACTCTTCAAGGTCAAACTCACTACCCAGCCGTCTTAATGCCACACACTTGAGGGCAATTCCTGAAATAGTGAGATGACAAGTAAAATGGAGATAAAAGTGAGAGAAACTAATGGTGTTGGCCGCACTGGGCCGCACTAGTTCTACACTCTGTTTGAAATTTGCATTGAGTTTTGTATGGTGACGTCATTTCAGTGCAGCCCCAGTGCGGCCAGTGGAAAAAGCCATAAACCTGCTTTCTTTCTTCAAAGATTTAGCCGAATATGCTACGGTTAACTGAAATAAGTCAGCTTATAACAATTCTTTCTTTCTAAGGTGCCAAAGCCATCCTGCCTGAACCAAGTGGCCTGCCTCCATTGGAAGACGACAAAGTTGTTCGGATCCTCGAGTGGCAGAGGAATTCCCTGGCCGCAAGCGAGGAAAATGAATCCGAATCGGGCGAATCTCACTCCCGCGTCCTACTTAAAGCGTTGGAGGTGATGCAGGGATTGGTTGCGGCCGTGGACAAGAAACCAGACCTGTACGATCATTTTGGAAAAGTTGTCGCCGCGGAGCTTCGACAGATGAAGCCGTGGCCCGCTGCGGTTTGCAAGTACAAGATCATGGGGCTTATGCTCAAATACCATCCAGACAATCCGAATAAGGCTAAAATTGAACCCTTTGAGTGAAAAATGTGAACGTATTTCCATTGGTTTTTCTTGAGTTTGTAGACCTGCATTGTTTTAATTGTGTGTAAGATGCCTGGGGATGGCTGTAAAATGTTATATTTACCTTTTTTAACACTGTCTTTTTTAACTCTTCATTGTACAGTGTTGCAACTTTATATTTGATGTTGGAATGAGGGGAGATTTGAAGATTAACAGCTGTCTCCAGGCTTCTTAGAAGTCATTGCATTATCTGAGATAACTTTTTGTGTGCATCTCAAGCTTCTTATGTCAACTGTATGATGTATCACATAAATTAAATACACAATTTCATTGCAGGGCATTTTCTAACTGACACCCAGAACTTATTTGGGTAACTTAAACTATTATATTTTTATTTGTAAGTCGTAGGGACAAACAACTACGTACAAGAATGACATTGATTTTTAAAATGTGTTGCTATAGGAAAAATGTTGAATATTTTTCATGAATATCTAATCCAACCATTTGGTTAGGTCCAGGTAGTCATTGGTGTAAAGAATAGTCGGCGGCAGGTTAGTTGTCGACCGTAAAACTAAATTTGCTTTCAACACTAGAAACCTTTCGGGCGAAAAGCCCAAGGAATTACCAAGTAAACTCGGTAACTCAGGTGGAACCCTTGGTCTCAGCCTGGTAAGTCAAAGTCAAACGAAAGTCAACGTGTTAAATTATATGTTATTTATAGCTTAGCGTAAAGATGTGTTTCGTTTTGTACTGATATCAGGTCATTTTATTCGTATTGATTCGTAATTATAAACATTTTTTGTCACTTGTAGAAAATTATACCTAGAACTATCTATGACCAAATTTCAGAATGTCTACTTGCACTAAGCAAACAAAGAAATCTATTCTGACATTCTCCAAGTCTACCTTTAAGTAAACAATATCAGATCCTAATGTTTGTCAAAATGTAAACGTAATTATAAATAAAAAGTACATAATGACCAATCACAGCGTGTCTACTCAATTATTTCCTTCATCCATGTTGATTATTTCCAATTTATACCTCTGTGAAGGGTATGCGTGATTAAAATCAATAATTATTATTTTCATAAAAAAAAACTATGAATTTTATTTCAATATACGTATATAATTTTGGGATGTTTTGACTGCAATATGAATCATTGTCAGGTCAAGTGAGATTATTTTTATTTTAAGAAAATGTGAAAAGACACAAATATTTAGAAATGTAGTGATCACCCTACATAGAAAAGGTACAAGTGTTACTCTTTAACACCTTTTTGTTGACTTAATCGATAGGAATCACAAGCAGAGTTATAAAAAAACTAATTTTCAATTTAAAAATTATCAAATTATCCTGTTACCTACCCAGTGCCCTGCTCTATTGAAAAGGAAAACTCTGAATCAATCTTGGTACCTACTACACATACCTTGGTTCATCCAAAGGTCCATAAATAAAAAAAAAGGATTTAAAATTAAGAAAAAATGATTCTTTAATCAATAGTAACTTTCTATAAATGTATGCCTTAGTGATTGCGTGTTAATAAGGTGTTTATAAAAACGATGTATTTTAATTTATTTCAGATTTCTTGAGTGACACATCCAGTCCTAAACCTAAGCCCACATCATCCGACATTCCGAAGAAACAGGAGAAAATAATCACAGAACCAGAATTACCCAAAGTGAAAGCACATGCTGAGAAAGTAGTCGTAACGAAAGTATTTGAGTTTGCGGGGGAGGAAGTCCGAGTGACGAAGGAAGTCGCCGCCGACTCCGCCGAAGCGCGACTGCAAGTCGACCGACCCTCGCCGGCCGGCCGAGGAAGGGCCTCGGGCGGCCTCAAGGGGCTGTCGGCAGTGCTCGGGCAGCTCGGCAAGAAGGAGAAGATCGGGACTCTGGAGAAGTCCAAGCTGGACTGGGATCGGTTCAAGCGAGTGGAAGGCATCGAGGACGAGGTGCAGACGCACAATCGAGGCAAGGACGGGTATCTGGAGCGACAAGACTTCTTGCAGCGAGCGGATCTGAGGCAGTTTGAGATCGAGAAGGACATGCGGACCACGCGACGAAGCAATAGATAAAACAATCTCTTCACGTTCATTACCTGATATTACTTGTAACTATGCCATCATCTCAATTGATAATCTTTCATTGAACACTTACATTTTGTCAAGTCTTCTCGTAGCCAAGAATGTCGCTGAATGGATCTTCTGATACTAATTAGTTACTTTTTTTTCTGTGCAATTCCAAATAATACTTCAAGATTGTACTCAATCAGTCAGTATCAAACTCGAGTTTAATTGTTTCATGTTAATCAATGTTTCAGTTTCACTTATCTCTTAGCTTGTATTTTCTTAATAAATGCTATGCCACTATTATTGTATCAAAGTTGTTTTCTTATACCTACCATATCTAGGAAGGATGTATCCCTTCAAATTTTTTGTCAAGGATCTTTCTGACCAACTCATTTTGGAAAATGAATTATCAATCACTCGTAGTTTCTGTCATTCCAAGACGATTTTGTTCGATATATTAAGGTGCTGCAAGCGCGAGCGTTTTTGCTGCCTTTTGTAGACACTTTTTGCGATACGAATGGAAACGTAACTGGTAGACCAAATTATTTGAAATTTTTATCGTGATTAGATAAAAGACAAACTTAGGGTTATCCCTTGGTACATTTTTTATTTTTTGTTTCGTTAATTAGTAATAATTAGTGGATTTTTGGTGAAAAATTAGCTATTTTCTGGTCTCCCTGGGCGCCGTATAGAATTAAATTTCAAAGATGTGACAAGTGATAACCCTAAGTTTGTCTTTCATCTAATCATAATTAAAATTAGAGATCAATTGGTTAACGGGTTTGGTCTCCAATCGTATCGCAAATTTCATCGTTTTTCACGTTTTTGTTGAATAACCGGCGCGAAATTAACGATGCAATGAACAAAAATTAAAAGGTGCTACCAATATACAATCAGACTGATCATGCGAACATCCTGTAAAAGTTACACTCACTTATATAACAATTTTTCTCGCTCAATTTTCTAAAACGGCCGAGCGCTAGTATCACCTTAAATGAAAAATATCTGATAATCTTGACTTTCAGCTAGGAGCACATTTTCTAGCTATTCACAGTCCCACTAACTAATTGCTCAATAAAGTATGAACTTTTGGAGGTAGGTATTGTGAAAGCAAATATTAAATCATTTTTTTCGCACATTTTTCACAGATCATCAAATATTTTAAATAGAAGATTGAGGCCGAATTTTTTAAATACCTATTTTACCAAACTCTGAACATAATTGGTGATCATGTAATGAAGGCTTTAATAATCTACTTATTACTCACGCTTTTACACTGGATTGAGACAGAAGGTCGTGGTTCGAGTCTCCACCAGCCTATCATGATTGTGGTCCCCCGAGATTAATACGGCCCAGCTGAGCTATGTCAGCCCAAGTCATGAGATTTCTCAATAAACTAAAACCTTTAAGTAACAGAAACAAAGTACAACTTGTGAGACCCCGTATAACGTGGTTACAATGTTTTTACGATAAATGGAACGCCATCTAACAGGGCTAAGATATACTTTATTTCTATTAATTTTTTACCTATACTCATTTTAGGGCGGTGGCTGATTTTTAGACTTACAACGTCTTTCAAATTCGAAGGAAAGAAAAACAATTATGTAATACTTAAGGGGGTACCTTCATTATACATATACAAAAAAAATAAAAAATTGAAATTACAAATTCAGAAAACGTTTTCCTACATTTCAACTATATTTAAGTATAAATGAATCATAAAATGTCATTTAACTTGCAACCCCTGTCGTATAGCGAGGTTTCAATTTATTGCCTTCCGAGAATGAACAAAACTGTAACACAGGAGGTATAGGGAAATCATTTCGTTTTTGGTGGATAACTTTTAAAATAGCACACGTTGGTATTGTTTTCAATTTTTTTCCTAATAGAATGTCCAACTATCTATCTAGAAATCAGTTTTTTGAAAAAACGTTGAACCTCAGAAAAATTAAAAACTCAAAAATAGCATGGAAATCGTCATGATTTTAATGGCCCCCATAAGACTACATGTTAAAAATAGGAATTTACTACAATATCTCAAAATCTAGACACGAGAAGTTATTCATATTGCACAGTATCGTGTAAATAGTGATTATTGATACCTCTGCTAAAAATAGGCTTATTTGGAAGATATGAGATATCAGTTGTGCTACCTTTTTTTTTTTATAAAATCTTTATTTACACATGTACATGGATTTACAACTACCTTAATAAATGACAAGTCAATGATAAATGGGTTAACTTCCAATAAAGCTCCCCGCTCCATCCGCACCCCTCAATTCATTACCTAATGATGTTCCTGTGCTAGATTGTGATTATTTAAAAATACTATTCAATAACCTAATTTAAAAATTTTTTAGGTTTTAAAACAAAGTTTTGGACTTGTGTAGAGAGGATGAGGTCACATTTAAATAATCTATTAAATAAAAAATTAAAAAAGTTTTTGTTTAATTTATGGTTCGACATCCATTTTTCAAAACTTATTTACATTTTAGCCTTTGTCAAACCATTCATTTAAAAATCAGCGTATTCCTGTAAATGAAAATAATCTATTTATTTATGAACGTGGTGCGTAAGTCAAGCCGTGATCAACAACTGGCCCATTAGCTCAGCTGGTTAGAGCGTCGTGCTAATAACGCGAAGGTCGTGGGTTCGATCCCCCCATGGGCCAATCTTTTTTTATTTTCATACCAACCACTAATAGGCCACTGCCGCCTCCTTACCGGCGTTCATCCGTCCACATTCTTCATCGTCATCATTTTCATTCATAATTATTAATTACTAAGTAATTATGTTCAGTCATAAGAAAGACTGAACCTCGCGGCTTGAAATGGCTGTGAAAAAAGGCTGTGACGGACTTTTTACTGAAATACATATTTTTGCCGAAAACTCATAGACCGAGGATATTTTGCAGACAGCTTTAAACATTTTTCCGACATTTTGCCAAAAATAAATGTTTGTAAAAGTAAAATAATTAAAAAAAAAATAGGGAAGCTCCATGATTTCTATAAAAGAAAATTACTCAAATATGGGAAGTGAGTATATACGTACGCAAAGTTTAATTTTTTTTTATTTGAATTTAAATCAATTGAATGTTTTAATTTTCCAGAACCCATTTTCCAAAACTCAATATACCTATACTATCATTGAGCGAGCGAAGCGAGCGTCTCCTTTTGGCTCTTTTGACACGGACCTCTGTTTTTTTTTTTTTTTTTTCTTTTACCTGACGATATAAAGATCAGAGTTTTCTTTCGATCGAGCTGAAATTTTGCACACATGTGGAGACAACCTTTTCTGTTGGCAGACCCCAAAATTTTTTGAAATCCATTCTTTGGCTAAAATTTAAATAAACATCTCCTGATGGTAGGTTGAAAAATGACAATGTCTTCGATAAAACTGATCAAACTCATATTTTGGCTATACAGGTCAGAGTTTTTCTTCGATCGAGCTGAAATTTTGCACACATGTAGAGACAACTTTTTCTGTTTCAAGAACCTATTTTTTTTGAAATCCATTCATTGGTTAAAATTTAAATAAATATCTCCTGATAGGCTGAAAAATGAAAACGGTCTTCGATAATTCTGATCAAACTCATATTTTGCATGATCATTAAGACCAACATTGTCTCTTATTTTACAAAATGTCATCCCAATCCGTTAAGAACGTATGAACTTACCTATTGACATTTTTAATATCTGTCAGTAATGAAGTATCGAAATGAATGTTTTCCAGTGCCAATTGAATTGATTCTGATTTGCTTTATGAACCAGGTGCTTAGATGCTATTTTAAAGTTTCGATGAAAAGAATTATATACTTTTATGTTCATATTTCTATTCAATAGGAATCCTGCTCGTGACGTCACAGTGGTAGAAAAATGGAGGCTGCTATGGTAGGGGAAATGTGTCAAAGCTCTAAATAATAGCAATAAATCATATTTATCAGATGAATATTTAACTTGAACATGTGTAAAGATAAATATTGCGTATTATTATTAGCTTGTACTTACTTAAATATCTTTCTTTCACAAGTAATCACTCAAAATATGAGATTTGGATTGCCGCTGTCAGATTTGTTTTTCCCTATACTTTTGTATAGGTTACTATGGCAACCTTTTGTCACGCAGGATGCCTATATGGATGTACCTATATGTTTTCTGTGCGTTGTGAACGCATTTCCGTTTCGAGAATTTGCACGTACCCGTGCTCGCTCATCAACGCGTTACACTGAGCGTTTTCCTAGTTTACCTACTTACCTACCTATCTTAGTTTATAGACTTTTTTTAGAATCCATATATCTAATTGACATCTAATTGTCAATGAAACAATCAAAACATTATAAAAAGCATGCATTTCTCAAGAAGAAACTTAATTTTTAACAATGTCCAGGTTTATATAAAAAATGAAAAATAAATACCTAGACAAATAAGTAACACTATTTAAGAGAATATTTAAGTTATTCGTCAAAATGTCCGCTGATGTGTTTTCGGCAGAAAGTCCGTCTGCAGAACGTCCTAAACCCCGAGGAAAGCCTCCCAATGCAAAGCGTAAATATTTGGAATTTCGGGAATGAATTTATAGTGCACAGTAAATCGATCAACGGAACAAGTTGGCCGAGTCAGAGTGGTAACGCTCTGAACTTGTATTCCGGAGGCCCGGGTTCGATCCCGCGGCCGTCCTTCCTGACTGGGGTTTTTTCGTGGTATTTCCTCAGTCGACAGGCAAATGCTGGGAAGGTAACCTAAGTACTAATAGGCCACGACCGCCGTCTTCCCACCTTCCATCCTATCCTACTTTTCACCATCATCTCCCAATCATCAAACATAATCATTCAGCTGTCGCCATTAGCCTCGCTGCAGAACAGTGCGACGTTAAGCCCCAGACAAAAAAAGTAAATTGATCAGAGGGCGGCGGGATTTTCCTTCCATTCCCTCCATTCCTACGCGCAGCTGCTCATACTTACCAAGAAATGCATCCTTTTTGTGTGGATTCTATCCCCCTTCCCTTCGTACAGACAGTACCTATGTATATTTATGTATGTTTTAGTTTTTAACTGACCTACCTACCTATCAGATTTTCTGAATGTTCTTGGCCACCCTATATGTTTAACATCAAAGTCAGTCAAATGAAACGAAGCAGCAAGTTCATAGCTTGGGGGAAGTTTGACCCTCTCCCCAAACGCAACGACACCTGTTATTGTTATGGATTATATTTTATAACAACAACATTATGACAGTTTACCTCCAGCTACAAATTGCAATCGAAAAGGTATAATTCTGTCCGGAATGGAATGAATGGGAAGACCACGGCCAAGTGAAGTGATTATCCTAATGCCAGGTTTTCTCTTGTTTTGTTGTTGATGGGAAGCGGGCCGGATGAGGCGACAGGAGCCCCACCTGGTGGAGGCAGCAAGCGTGACTCAGTGGGGCTTCAGCCACTCAGTGCATATCGCGTGTAGCCGACATCCAGTGCAGACCTCTTGTCTTAGCTCTCTCAGTGCAGTGCAGGCTTGTCTTAGCTCTCTCAGTGCAGTGCAGGCATATCGCATGCAGTCTTGTCTTAGCTCTCTCAGTGCAGTGCAGGCATATCGCATGCAGTCTTGTCTTAGCTCTGTTGCGAACTCTTTTAGTGTTGACGCGAGTGCAGTGAAGTGACATTCAGTTGGATTATAGACGCATCTACAGCTGGGGCACATAGGGGTGAGTTGTTTGTTTTATAGACGATTTTTTTTATTGATAATAATTACATACCGGGTGGCGCAAAAAAATCACCCTGTTTGAGAGATCACTATATCGAAACTATTATAGATAGGATTCTGAAATTTGTACATATATTAGAAAACATACCAAAATTTAATATGTGAGAGTTTCAAATACATTACTGTTGTAGGAAAAAAGTTACAGCTGTTCAAATTTGGTTGTCAAAAATTGATTATACAGAGCTCAAATAGCACTCGTCGAGAAAACTTCCAATGCCCGGGACGCAGTTTCTTCAAAACTACGTACGATATCAAGCTGAAAATTTCAAATTATATTTCAAATATACTAAGATCGATTGTGTAAAAATTTCAATCAATTTGAATGAACAGAACGAAAATTATGGAATCTTGAAGTTGAGCGTAAAGTCAGAATATGTAGATTATTTCTAAACTTTTATTACACACGTTATAAAAGTGATTCTTTTCCCATTATTCTGTTTTCAAGCTCAACGCCAAGATTCCATAATTTTCGTTCCATTCATTCAAATTGATTGAAATTTTCACACAATCACACAATTTGAAATTTTCAGCTTGATATCTTAAGTAGTTTTGAAGAAACAGCGTCCCGGCCATTGGAAGTTTTCTCGACGGGCGCTATTTGAGCTCTGTATTATCAATTTTTTGACAAACAAATTTGAACAGCTGTAACTTTTTTCCTACAATAGTAATGTTTTTGAAACTTGCACATATTAAATTTTGGTATGTTTTCTAATATGTGTACACATTTCAGAATCCTATCTATAATAATTTCGATATAGTGACCTCTTAAACAGGGTGATTTTTTTTTGCGCCACCCGGTATAAGAAAAATAAACACACTACAACAATGTGCCGCATAGTCAAAAGGCTAGTCTGCGGCCAAGTACATAATAAAATATGCAGATGTGTCATCATAATTAGAGCTAGGATGTTTAACACATATCATTTTTAAATTTTTTGTTAAGGCACGTCTAAATATGATAAATATGTTTCATATGTTCCTAATTTCAAAAATAAGTGTAAACTATCTTGCCTGAAAATGCTTTTTTCTCAATTTTGTTTTATGAATTCAGCCCTTTTCTTGCTTTCGTTTTTTTTAAATATTGGGAAAATAATATCAAATATTTGTTTCAAGTTACAAATAAAATTGTTGTCTTCACAAAATGTCTATCCTCCACTTGGATGGCCAACAACGATACTTGACACATTGACACATTCATACAATAATTTAAGTTAATTTTAATATCTTACTCCAAATTCAACTCCTAAATCAATAAATCGAATAAATGTTGACGAATGTTACAAAGCCTAACATTTCATTGGTCCTTTTTCGGGATGTTATGGTAATTTTTTAAAAATAGTTTTAAGGTACTATTTGCCGGCATTTTTACTTCATAATCTAAGAAGTAAACAAAGAAATAGGGAAGTAAGTTTGAACTTGCTTTAAACAGCGATTTCGCGAAAGAGGACGATGATGTTGATGAAAAAGGGATGGAGAAGTTTTGGATTATTAGCAAGTAATTTTGAATCTCGACTGAGGGAAATCACAAAAAAATTTAATCACTGAAGTCGCAGGACTCGAAACTCAGGTGAGCCAACTTGCTCCGTTTGAATATTGGGGTCTAGCAAAGTAATTAACATAATAAGAAGTACCAGGAAGAACTAACTTGGGCACAGCCTCCAGAAATCTACATTACTTGGCAAGGTCCATTCTAAGGGCCGGTCTTTCAATACACTGATAAAGACTCAATTAGCTGCTAAAAGTTAGTTACAAAACTTTGTCTTTCACTGGTTGTTGCCATAACAATGCAGTCTTAATCAACAGTTTAAAAGTTAGCAGAAAGGAATTGCTAATTTACCATGGATCATCATACAAGTGTCGACCATCACGGTTGTCGCTGATCATCCATAATGCCAAGATGTGTTGCTTAGTTTTGTATTCACTATGCATTATAATTACCTAATAAATCAACTTTTTCGAGTTGAAATTGATAAATCCTACAAGGTGGAAAACTTTGCATTTCTATTTAATTTCGAATTTATCTAATATTTAATTATTTTTATTTAGCCTAATTAATATAAATTATTAATAATAAAGCAATATTGAATAGATACGCCATTTAACTTAATAAATTCTGTAAATATACCTAGGTACCTTACGTATTTTTTTCTGCAACTAGGTATAGCCAATATTTGCGACTAACTAAATATTACAAAAATTAGGTACCTACAGTACTATAAGTAGGTGTAATAATTAATTATTTACTATAACGTATCTAGATAAAATGATGAACTTGATGGATGTTCTTGATCTATTATTTCACCTGTATAGTAAAGAAGTCTAGCCATAGAACATTCTTTACAAACTCAATCACAATGAAGAATTCTTCTTTCAATAGGTCAGTGAACAGAGTCAAGGAAGTCAATCATTGTTTACAAATCCATTGCAATTCCTTAGACTTAATTCACAGAAAATAAGCAGTTACTAAAGGCATTGTAAAAAACATTATACTTAGCAGATGGCAAAAAGTGTAATTATTTATTCAACTGACAAGGTACCTACCTATAATCATCATTATACAACACAATTACATTAATCAAATACTTTTATAATTGTAAAATCATACGAACATTACAATCTCAGACTCGATAGATTCTTTTATTTTAAATTGATTCAAAGTTACTAGATTTTAATAAATCTAGAAAAGAAATAAATACAAATTAAGCCAGTGACAAAATAACGTAGCAAATGAGCAAAAATACAAAAGTTAAACTTTAAATATATATTTTGTAAACTAGTAGATCAGATACCTACGTCACTCTATAATATTGCTCCCCGAAGGTTAAATTCTCACTAAAAAACCAAGTGTTGTGAAGAGCAATATTGAAATTATTCGCATTTAAAAATAGCCGTATTTTTAATCTTCCATGCACTACTTATACCTTTCTTTACGGCAGTATCCATATCATGCTCGTCCGGTAAGATTATCAAGTCAGGTTTAGGATGTTGGTGGAGAGAAGGAATCGAACCCGAGTCGCCGCGTGCGAGGGAAGTTTGCATTTCATCATTAACATGTCTCGACTTGTTTACACCTGTCTGTCACGTGATACAACATGGCGGATCGCATGCGGGGATGATCTGTGTCGCTTAATGACGCACAAAGCTCAGGCAGTAAACCCTCTGGACTTGAACTCCAGGTCCGATCTATCTGACTGAGTGACGGGTCACGGGGTTCCCTCAGTCGAGGCAAACGCTAGGAAGGGTTCTTACCTGGGACTGGAACCGAAAAGAACCGTCATTTTTATAGGATCCGGAACAGGAATCGGAACCCATATTAATTTTTTGGTGGAACCGGAAGAACCATTAATATTAAACATTACCTACTTGGGTTCCATAACGGTTCCATAAGGGTTCTTTAAATAATTAATTTCATTGAATTTTGACTACATTTCCTTTCAAATATGAAATTATTTACTGCCATTTACAGTTTTTCAAATAATGATCACGGAGTCAAATTAATGTTAGACATTTCTTCATGCAAGTTCCCAAAAGTCGATTAAAACAATTGAATTATTGTCTGAATTTGATGGAAACGATTGGAACCGAAGTGGAATCGGAACCGATATTTTATTTTGTCTAGGAACCGGAACCGATAAGTTTGAAAATCTTGGAACCGGAACCGATATTTATATGAGTTCCAGTCCCTGGTTCTTACTAATAGGCCAAGACCGCCTCCTTCCCACCGTCCCACCTTGCCTTATCTTCATCATTCCCAGCATCTCGATAGCATCACAATAATGTTGATTCTCACAATTAGTAGCGTGTTGCTCATTATAAAATTATAAATTTGACGATTTAAAAGGCCTATGATTTTGTAAAATGTTCACAATGGACTCAGCTAAAGGCTCTCTAAAATTAAAATGGAAAACAGAGACTTGACTTAATTTCTCAAAGTCGAACATTGCCGTTGTCGTTTTCAACACGATGAGGCACGCAGGGGTGCGATCACGTAAAATGAGAGAGAACTTTCCTGACGCAGTGACAAGCTCTCATCTCACACGAGGAATACGTAATAAGATTGAGGTGAGATAATTGTCACGCGATAAGAAAGTTGCCATTTTATATGATCGCCCTCCCAGGTCTCATAGTATTAGTATATATAGTCCGTGTGCGATATTATGAGTCCATGGAGACAAATGGAAACTTGTACTAAACAGGAACTGGAACCCAAATGAATATCGGCTCCGGTTCCAATAACAGTTCCTAGTTTTTAAAAATAACGGTTCGGATTCCGGTTCCATAAGGGTTCAAATAGGTTCCATCAAATTCAGACAATAATTCAATTGTTTTAATCGACTTTTGGGAACTTACATGCTCAGAAAGGTCTAACATTAATATTTGACTCGATGATCATTTATTAGAAAAACTAAATAATTTCATATTTGAAAGGCAAAGAACCCTTATGGAACCGTTATGGAACCCAAATAATGTTTAATATTAATCAGGGTTCCGGTTCCGGTACCGGTTCCTGGTACCAATACTAAATGGTCGCGAGGTTCGGGACACTAGCCCACAAGGTAGGGTCTCCCGAATGACACGAGTCGCGTGGTCAACCCGCTGGCGTGCGCGTGTGGTACCTCCGCGCGTGCGCAGATGATAGGAAGTCTGTGCCGTTACATCGCGTCTCACTGCGCATGACAGCCCACCAGACAGTTACCTTCCAGAAGTTCAACTTGAACCCTTTCGACTGATACAGCGCCAGTGTGTTCGAGGTGTAAGCTCTCATTTTACAGGCCCGGCTTCGATACCCACGCCCGTCGTTCCGAACTGAGATTTTACTAATAGGCGAAGAAATAATCAAAATGGTCATCAATGTATCTGATAAAAATCGAATTTTGCATACCTAGTAATTATGACCAAAAATTTATAAAATTTTATAATTTTGCAGCCAAATCCCTATTTGTTAAAATTTATACAAAAAACACATCGTTTTGCCATCGTCCATTCTTACTTACAAATTATTGTTTATCGCCATCATTGTCTCCCAATCATAATAACACATCCATCGCCATTCCTTTGCAGAACAGTGAAATAAAAATTATACTACCTCGTCAATTAAGCTTTAGGAAATTGTCTGGTTAAATTTTATCCGGGTAAATTTGTAAATATCAAATAATAATGACAAACTCACTTATCACCCGATCCAAATGTAAAATTTCTATTTGTTAAAATCAAATTCAAATGTCTTGGTACTTTTTGGCGGGAAAAACGGTATGCGACAAGAATCAGAACTATGCAATTTCCATGTCCCCAAACAATGTGTTACCATGGTGAATTCTTTGTTGCCAAGGCAATAAATCAAGTTGCGATGCCAAAAAGCCAGTGAATTTAGTCTTTAAAAGCTCGAAAAAGCTCGGAGAGCATATTTTAGTAAGCTGCTAGCTTTCTCAGTGGTTTCTGAAAATACGCTTCTGCTTTCCGCGCTTATGTGAACTCCTCATAAAGCTCTGAAATGGAGGCAAAGCTTCAGTTCTGTTTGTATTTAGTATTGGTAGACGTCAATTCGCACAATCAAGATCAGCTCTGCACTCTAGTGGTGGAGATGTGGTACTAGAGGAAAGGGTTCAACATTCAATTCTCCATAAGGAACCTGTAGAGTTTGGATACCTCTACTTCATACACTATTAAACATAGAACCCTGAAAAAAGTAACGAGTATAGAAAAGATTATGCTTTATCGATCTGTCACCTCAGAATTTTTCTCCGAGGTTAAATTGCAGCGTAATAATCATGCAAACATGAAATGCAGCAGCCAATCAGAGTACAGGAAATGGTTCAACAGACCAATCAGGCTACAGTATAAGCCGTATTAGCTTCATACGGAAAGTTATTTTATAATTATTTAGACACAATAAATGCATTTCTGAGGTGACAGATCGAATAAGCATAATCTTTTCTATACTACTTACAATTTTTATGGTTCTATGTTTAATTGTGTATGCTGTAGAGGTATCCAAACTCTACAGGTTCCTTATGGATAATTGAATGTTGAACCCTTTCCTCTAGTACCACATCTCTACCACTAGAGTGCAGAACTGATCTTGGTTGTGCGAATAGCCTCTAAGTGGTGGTAAACACAACACACCGGTAAAACACCACGCTCTTTGCGTCGGCTCGTGCTGGTGAACCGAAGAAGTGCGTTCAGATTCACTTGTCACGTGACCGCGTGTTGCGCATGCGCCGATGTCGTGCGGAGGACGCACTTCCATTCAGACATTTCACAAGAGGGCAAACCAAATCTTAGGGTGGGCACAAGAAATAAGCAAAACGGTAAACCCGGAGGCCTATTCTAAAACGTTTTCCCAATTCCATTCTGATGGAATCCGGCCTCGGCCATAAGGATTAACATTGCAGGGAATCGAATTCAAGTGGAGTTGGGAATTTAAAACTTCTAGAACTTTTAAAATGCTCAACGCTGATAATGAAAACGGGACAACAATTTATCCACACTCACAAAGTGCACATAAAACAATGATAGCACTGGGTAGTGACTAGTGTTCCTCCTGTAATATGTGGGTCCGGGTCGAACATCACCGGGAAAATTTGGAATTTGATATACAGGGTTTTTATAATTTCTGATGGTCATTTTTTTCAGCAGGACTCTTTATTTTGTTGAAAAACACACTATGATAAATGCAAAATACCAACTTTCCGGTATTAACCCCAAAAATTTGGTAAAAGGACAAATATGTATGCATTAATTAAACACTGAATTCACTGAATATTTATATAATTTTTGTGATTATTTATAATTTCAATTATTTTTAAAACTCTCCATGGAATCGTCACTACCGAGGAGTACAAACCAGAGATGTACAAAACCGATATCGCAGCGAAGGTTGTACAGAAAGCAGAAGCAGTTTCGGTTCAGCCTCATGCACCCAACTGTAAAACAATTTGGAATACTAATAGGCAGACGATTTCTTAGTAATTCTCGATCAGATATTGCGAATCCTGTGATAGGTGAAAGAGCAATAACTCTCTTTATGTCTGCAGTCCATGTGCCGACCACGTGCTCCTTACGTCAGATTATTGATAATGGACAATTATTTGGTATTGGGAAGGCACTTTTACAAATATTTGTTCCTGATAGCATAGAGATTCATTATAAAACACACGATATTCTGTAGTTTCGACAGAAATATTACAACTGAACTTTGATGCGGATGTCTGCGTACTAGTTGATAGTTCTACAAATAAGTATACGTTCCTTGCTAGCATGTTAGTTTGGTTTGCAATGTAAGAAACTCTGATCATTGAACTCTTGCATGTTTTACTTGACATCTTACGTAGCAAGTTGACACACGCAGTACACTCTGGATGTAATCCAGAGGTCCTGGGTTCCATTCCTGCGGCCATCCTTCATGATTCATAGTGTTTGATGGCTTCGATAAAACATTATTAGTTACATTCATTATTCTTAGTAATAGAAAGAGTGAAGCATAATGAATCAATGCACTATGATGAATGAATTGAAGATAAACGTGATGTGTAAGTCAAGCTGTCATTAGCTCAGCTGGTTAGAGCGTCGTGCTAATAACGCGAAGGTCGTGGGTTCGATCCCCCCATGGGCCATAGTTATTTTTATTATTTTCATAATGTTTAATACTAATATGTCCCCACCACCTCATTCCCACCGCCGTTCTTAAGGTAGAGCAATCGATTGATATATAAAAAGAATATTTTTTCTTAAAATTACAAGTTCAAAAAACGTTTTCCTACATTTCAACTATATTTAAGTATAACCGACTGTATGAGATGACTGAGGGTCTGAGAGCTATCGTTATATGCAACTAGTGGCTTTTCGCTCTAAGATGTTTTTGTGATGTTGGCCCCACATCACAAACATCACAAAAACATCTCAGAGCGTGTACCGAAAAGCCACTAGTTGCATATAACCGACTGTAGTTTTCAACTCCATGTCCAACAATTAGTTTTCAATTTTATGTCATCATAGAATGAACAAAACTTTAACATGGGAGGTATAGGAAAATTATTTCGAATTTGGTGTATTTTCCTGATAGTATGTCCGTAGGTCACCATAAGAAAAAAAATCGTCCAAATCTATCGACACAAAAAATAGACCTTCATTATAGCCTAAAAATGACACGTTTTTCTTTTTCCGCCATAAGATATCATATGGGGGAGACAAATCAATTTATCTCAGAAACTGGACACGAGAAATGTTATTCTATTTATGGTCAAACGGAAGCGAGCGGGAATCGCACGGTTCGTCAGAGCGGTTTTTTAAAATTTTGTCTTCCCACTAAATAATTCTAAAAAATCAGATAGTAACGACCCATTACAGCCTAATAGACTAAATAAAGCCACACACTGGAGTACTTTATGACCTCTGGTGCGACCTCAAAGTGTTAAATACGATTATTTTTTATTATTTTACTAAAAATATCGTATTTAACACTTTGAGGTCGTACCAGAGGTCATAATTAACTGCAGTGTGCGTTATTATTTAGTCTATTAGGCTGTAATGGGTCGTTACTATCTGATTTTTTAAAATTATTTAGTGGGAAGACAAAATTTCAAAAAGACGCTCTGACGAACCGTGCGATTCCCGCTCGCTTCCGTTCGCCTCTTAACTATTCTTCATCATCATTATCATCATCATTCATCCGACACTGTTAGCCAGAACTTCTCCCTTCGTCCAACCAATCATTTTTGTAATTGTGACACTGACATAAGTCCTTTTGTAAGAGAATACTCTAATAACTGTATTTGTTGACTTTAGTCAAATCCTTGAATATTTGAATATCAAATCCTTAGTTTATTTCTTTGTAAATCTTCCGTGTAGTCAAATGGCAATTGTTAGAGTTTGATGCAACTCAAAGAAGAGCTACTGAAATGTAGCAGCTTAGAGGTAGCAGCTACTGGATGTACTGTATTGAACATCACGGCAAACTCTGCACATGTTTTACTTGGCTTCTCTCTAACTGCTTCCTCTGTTGCTTCACCACTCATCCGGAATGGCTTCCTGCATTCGCCGTACAATAGCAATTGCCTCAAGATTTGTAACACTCTTCAAACAGATTAACACATCGACAATATGCAACTACGTTTAGTTTGTCATTACCGAAATTTAACACTAATTACTTGGAAGGTAAATAATGAATGAATTGGCAGAAAATTACGATGAGCCAATAGCTTGAAATTCGATTTATATAATTATTAATTTTACCTCATTATTATGTTTTCCTTCATTCCATGGTTTGTGTAAAAATCGTTTACGAATTTAACATTTGTTTACTACAGGAAACCTAGAACATTTTTTTCCCATGAGATCAAAGTTTGGAGCTTCATTTCTGATTGACTGGAACCAATAGACCAATTTTGAAATATTCTGGGTGGGCCTAAAATGCTGAACAATTTCACATGTCAAGTTCGATTTTCGTATGTGTTTCATACCTACTGTCTTTATCACGAGACAAGGAAAATATTATCTACATAAAAAGGTTCCATTTATCGGAATCCACTTTGAAGTTCAAGAAACCTATTGAGCTTTTTTAAATCTAAGCTAATTTTCGACAATTCGGTTTCGACGATACCTAAAAAATTTAGCTTTTTATGTGGATTCCATGAAATCAATCTTTTGTACTGATATAATGAATGAAAAACAGAAAAGATATATTGATAACCAAACTACACCTGATTTTTATAAAAAGGAATAGAGATGGGTACCCAAATAATGTCTGACATTATCTGTCTGTCTGTTCAAACTTTTTATCACCTTTTCCACGTAGATTGTCTGTAATACGAAACGATTTGCATCAAGTTCAAGTTCAAGTTCAAGTTTTATTAATCCCTATTTGATCATATACAAATGATATTGGACACGTCAATTACATAACAATTAGGTAAAGCAAACAAATTAAATTCAGGCTTGTACAAGAAATCATAATAACTATAAACATTTTGCGTTGAGAAACTCGTCAATTGAATAAAAACAATTAATAATTAAAAATTCTTTCAGTGATGATTTAAAAATATACAATCTCTCATAGTCAATTTTAGATTTTAATGATGAATTCAATTTATTGAAAAGACTGACACCAACTGCGACTGGACACTTATTATTAAACTTAGATTTAGAGTTCATTGAACATACTCTTAAATTATAATTTAACCTGGTATTGTGATTATGTACCTCCTTGTTATCAATTGTTAAATGCTTATTTTCTATCACGAACATAATAGTATTATAAATATAAATGCAAGGAAGAGTGAGAATTTTAAAACTTATAAAAAGTGGTCTACATGAATCTTTGAAGTAAACACCAGCAGTACACGGATCGTAACTAGCACTGGCCAGAAACCGAACAGCTCTCTTCTGTAAAATAAAAAGTCTTTTTGTGTGTGTGGAATGACCCCACAACACAATTCCATAAGAAATAAATGAATGAATATAGGAATAGTAAACGGACTTAGCTGCCTCAAAATTACAAATTTGCATTATTCTTTTGATCAAAAAGCAACCGGAAGACACTTTATTACCTACATTAAAAATGTGTTCTTTCCAATTTAATTTACTATCTAATGTAATGCCCAAATACTTTGTTGAATTTTGTACCAATATACTTCTCCCATTTAAGTAAATTAATGGACTGGACAAATTACTGTTATTAGTACTTTGAGAAAATTGAAGCATAACAGTCTTAGATTCATTCAAACACAAGTCGTTGTTAACAACCCAACTAGCCAATTGCTGTACTTCCATGCACCTATCATCAAGATCATTGCTCAAGAAGTGAGAAGTATCGTCAGCAAATAATGTTAAATTTCCTTTTTGAATACAATGTGTCAAATCGCCAGTAAATAAAATGAATATTAGAGGAGCAATTATCGAACCTTGCGGAACACCTATATTAACAGTAGTTTCATCAGAAAAATTAACACCTGAAGAAGTCACTAGTTTTATCACCTGTTTTCTTTCCGTTAAATAAGATTTAACGGAAAGATTTAAGATTTTACTCATTGAAGCCAAGGATCAAAGTAATCAATCAATACGATTAAACTGTTGTGTCACTTTAAAGACAAAGTTCAAATCGATCTCAAATAAAAACCCTCAAGTAAATGTTCTTTTAAATCGATTCACTTACTTTTTAACTTAATAGACATGTTTCTCTCCAAGTAATGGGGTTGTTCACTGCCATTTGCTCTCAGTCGCAGCGCTAGCGGCATTGGAGGTATCTCTCTCTGATTGGTTGGTTTCTGAATCCAAGATCTCTGAATCAAATTCCCGCCAAGGTTTAAAAACCTTCCATTCCGCTAGATGCATTTTGATTGGCTCTCTCCCGGACGATTAGAACAGCAGCGCCATCTACAATAGTTTTGCGTGAACAACCCCATTGGTTTATCACAAGACATCGACTGACAAACGACAAGCCTCATTTGCAACTCGCTCAAGGGCAGAAGGCTACATTTATACAACCAATAAAAAGTAAATGGTAAGTTTTTTAATATTGCACATCCAAAACGAAAACGTTGTCAGCTTTCTTTCCTCCTTTATTTGAATTAATTATCACTCTCGCGCAAATGGAAGTGTGGTTAGAGTGTTTCTAGATCCGTTACATGCGTTTTAGAAGGTAACTGTTTCTTTGGTTTTGTTTGACAATTAGCACTGAGAGTGTGATAAGTCCTAAACGCCCGGAAGAAATATTCAATAACAATCACTTCTTTCAATGTTTGCACCTAAAAGGTTTTTAGAATTACACCGCCTTCTAAGTGACATGAAAGTTACGGAACAGGTTGGGTGAGTGGTTAACGCTCTCAGCTTGTATTCCGGAGGCCCGGGTTCGATTCCCGCGGCCGTCCTTCCTGACTGGGGTTTTTCGTGGTTTTCCCTCAGTCTTCAGGCAAATGCTGGGAAGGTACCCTACTAATAGGCCACGACCGCCTCCTTCCCACCTTCCATCCTTACCTACTCTTCACCATCATCTCCCAATCATAATCATCCATCCGTCGCCATTAGCCTCGCTGCAGAACAGTGCGACGTTAAGCCCCAGACAAAAAAAAGACATGAAAGTTGATAGCGAGAGTTCAACTTCTGCAGAAAGAGTTGGTCGGAAGTATTAGCATGAATAGCACGTGTAGATGTCACTTTGACAGCTGTCATTACCAAGGTCAAGCTAAATGTTGAGAGCAACTAGGTTTATATAGTTTATTTTTTCCTGTACAACTGTGGCAGTGAGATTTTAGTGAAAGGATTGAAATTCAGATTTTGTTTTAAAATTTTCTAAAATTTGTGTAATTTCAGTTTGAAGGAAATAAGGAAAAGACTTCTTACATTTAGGTCAATGGAGTAAACATTTCAAACTATCTGCTAATTAAGGACGACAATCGTCATCAACATCATTAATATTTGGAGTCTTGGCATAGGTGCAGGAGGGAGGGGGAGTGGGGGGGGGGGGGGTGCTGTCAATGATTCTGCCCCATGTTTCCATAAGTGACGATATTTTTGTTTTTGAAAGACGTTCAGATGCAATAATACTATCCTACTTTCTCATCATAATATATTATAAATTCTTGCATTCTGATGCTTCTGTACATAATTGTGACACGATTACTGGTGAAACACTTAAATTGTTTGTGGATGTAATAATTTATCCAAGAGAAAGAAAACAGAGTTTTGGAATTAAAACTAGATAAGGATTGCTATTTAGTTCGCGTACCTCTCATACGAAATATTAGATACCTAGATAAAATAACCCTGATAAATATATTATCCGTGACCAATTATTCAAGTAGTGATCCACAATATCCTCAATTAAATTATATACTCTTAAACAAATCCATAAACCACCGATGTACATGTATACAAAGCCTTGAAGGCTGTTTGATGTAAACAAAGTAATCATAAAGATTAATGCCAGCTCACACTATGTAAGGTCAACCCGGATAATACAAAGATTTCAACTTCATAACCCTAACTCCAAGTGTAAACAACACAGTAATTATTACATTCAATTAAATGCATTCTTTACAATATTTTAATAGTGTATTGTATAGTAAGATAGCATTTATATCATTAATGTTTTATATTAACAACAATGGATCACGTAAAATGAACATTAAAACACATTCTAGGCGACTTTTACAAACTAGTAAAACATCTATTCATTTATACTCGCCTATACGTGCATTCATCTCCCCATGTTAATCTTATGGGGGTTTGTAAGCAAGTTACAAACAACGATTGTTACTGAACTTTTCTAACCAAAGTAAACAATATTATTTCCATGATGCATGAAAAAGTGTATTTTCATGCTGTCAAGAAACTGGATGCAAATAATCTTGAAAACAAGACGTCAGAAGACAATTGAGTATGTAAAGTACTCTATTGTTACTGTCAAGGTTTCTATTTGATCATCGCTCGATTGCTTTGTTTTAATTGTTGGCGTGAAACAAGACCATCTCTCAATCAAGGTGGATAGAAGTACAGAGAAATAACAAAGAATAAAACTCCTTATTGACAGATATGATTGTTGAATGACCTTGAACTGTGGGTGGAACAGTGGCGGTCACAGTGCGTGGATGTGCCACTGGTTGCGCCTCTTCAGATTACACTGCTCAGTCCGCCACTGGTCGTAACTCATATACCATATATTATAGGTATAAAGGTCATTTCAATGACAGGCTTATTCCAGTTTCAGTTCCACCAGAAATGAACAGAGCTTTGGCGTCCCAAAAGGAATAAGAGTACTTCGTTAAATATTTATTACAATAATTATACAGTCAAATATCTTTAATTTACAGGATAGTTTTTAATAATTAAAAGTGGGTGTTTTGTGAAATTATCAAAATGGATAACGTTAGATTTCTGGCTACTGCATCATGGATGGTGAGTAATGTAGAAATATGATGATTGGAGCAAAATGTAGAAAGGATTTTATATTATATCATACATCTCTTGAATAATTTAATACAAATTAAATTTTTAAGTATAAATACAAATCCTGAGCCACAGCAATCCAAAGTTCCTCAAACAAGGAACGATTTCCTCGGTACGGAACATTTCCGTTCTGTTCTTTTCCAAAGCAACAAAGATAACTTTCCGCTCAAAGACTGAAATCGAATAAGAAGATCAATTTTATATATACGAATACAAGATATACTTTTTTGTGGGTGTAAAAGGTCGTTATTTTTTTCGCGGTTACCTTTTTAGTAGAATTATTGGAAATAATAAAGCAATGATTCAGTGTAATTTAATGCATGATGTAATAATTCCCGTTCGTCTTGGAAAATCTCATTTCTGTGGTTGCTGAATATAGGTCTGTAAAGTAGCGGGATTCAAAATAACCACAACATTAAAATGCAAAGTGATTTGCACGATTCAACTTGAGCAATTGAAACGAAATTGTCACAATATCGGTAAAGCATGTTTCACAGATATTGTGGAGTCTAAAATGATGCATAGTTTAAACTAGGAAAACGCTATGTGTATAGCTATACTTTCTTAAGCGTTTCATTTTCGTGTGTAATGGGTAAGGGGTAAAATGTCAAGACTATTTATTATTATCATTTGTTATTATTAAAATGCTTTACCTACATGAGTTTCTATTCTTTACATCTCTGGTGTAAAAACAAACCCCAATTAGTTGCAAGTGATCAATTTGTGAATACTAGTTGAAGAAGTAACAAAAATTGTTATAGTTGTGGACCGAATTCACAGAAAATTCATATAATAATAAAATGTTGATCACAATTACCTAATAAAATGTCTTCTTGGTAGATCCCTAAAGGGACATATGGACTGAAAAATCCATAATAGCCTATTCAATTTTCAACCAATCAGCAATCAGTTGTTGTTGCTGACTATAGTACAGATCAACGCTATAGTATAATATACTAGATGATACGCGTCTGTTCAAAGTTTAAGTTCGATATTTTATTCGGTGTGACAGATGGGCGGGCCTTACAGAAAAGAAAAAATAAGAAAAGAACCGAGAAAGTGCAGGAAAAGACCATAATAACTCTTACTTAAAAACAAAAAAATACCCGATTCATTCTGGTTATGTGAGTCGATTTAAACCCTTATTTTGTGTTAATTTTATAAACTGTTATTTACTTAATACTAATTAGTTTTGTGTCTCGACATCCTCTTTAAAATAACTTATACAGTTGCAGCAATTGGTTCATAAAATCTATTATTTCATTATTGAAGCTTCTCAGAAGAAACGGCGTCTTTGAATAAACACAGAACTGGATCAAAAAGTTCGCACAGTAAAACCGAGCAGATGAAAGGACGCGAAAAGGAAACGCCAATTATTTCATTAGCTAAAGTGCAATTCATGTTTCCACACCTCTGCAATGAGCAACTCTGCATTTGAACAGCGCTACAGTTACCTGGTGCAGGCGTGATTCATGGTACATCAACAGCATCCGAACATTCCGGCAGATCAGTTCCCAGATGACTCGGGATTACTCTCATTCGATAACCCGTTTTTACAGAATCATTCGCTGAATAAACATCATGCATTGAGACTTGCAAGATGATTCTTCAGCAGTATGCGTGATGATCAATGATGCTACATGTCTTCTTGTTCTCTTTTCTTTAGAAGATCTCGACCATAGCCTATCATTTATTGCTTTTGCAACAGTCTGAAATCATATTCTTAATCATATTTTAAATTCAACGTACCTAATGTGCACAATTTATCAACCAGTTGGTAACATTTTTATTGTAAAAATCGTACCTTTGAAAATGCTAAAGATTTGGGCATACATTCCCATCAGCGAATTATTACAGCCATTCTTCCAGTGTGGTTGGTACCTACTATAGTGCTGGACTCCTCCGAACTGCCTCGTTGGTCGACCCCCCCCCCCTCCCATGACCTATAGTATGAAAAAAATGTACATGCTCCAAATGACCCCTGTATGACAGGGGGCACGCTATTAATTATCTCTCCCCTATTTTCACCAATGTAAACTTAGCAAAACAAAAAACTATCGCTTTGACTGAAAAATTTAGATCACACCATTAGAAGAGAGTCTAGCGATCTCCTTGTCTCACTCTAGTATAGGTGATCTCTCATTTCAATGATAATTGATTGTTACAGAACTAGACCAGCAGTCATTCAAAATTGTTCTCCGATCACTTTTTATTTTGCCAAGTGTCGTCTGGTCTCGAACTCGCAGCCTTCATGATGTTAATGACTCTCTTCTCACCCTCAGATGCCCGACGAGACACGTGCTGTGACGTCAGACATGTGACGTCATACAAGATGGCGGCCTTCATGTCGAGCCACGTGGCGCGGCTGCTGATTGGCTGTCTGCTCCCACTCATTGTCCGGTCACAAGGTCAGTGTATTTACAAATAGGAACTATCACAGCGTTTGCTAGATAGAAGATATTGTGCTGTAACAATGCTGTCAGCTATTTGAGATTAGGCACTCACTGGATTAGCTGAGGTACCGCCTGGAAGTGGGGATGATTGGGGTGAAGAGTGAATATTATGGTGACATTGACCCCTATTTTCAAGTTCGTTTGAACTGAAATTTCACATAATATCGAAAGGAACTTGGTAGTTGGAAACAGTTGTCAAATGTGATCTCAAATGACGTCAGTCATACCACGATCGATATCAGGAGGCCAATTCTTGAGATTTCACGTTTTGGAACAGTTATTGTAGGTACCTTGAAAAGTTGAAGACTAATGCTAGTTGTCAACTTTTTCAAGTCGTGAAAGCTCAAGAATTGTCCTCCAGATCAATGAATAGTGATAATTTATAGGCCCTTAATTTCAAGCTATGGTGTATATTCTCTAATTGAATCCGTCAACGGAAATGTTCATGAAATCAGTGAAATCATTTTGATTTTTCAATGTTAATTTCGCTGAATCCACTGTGCACGTGGCGCAATTCCGCATGGCAAACGTTTTCAACAGAAGCAATCGTGTAAAATTATAGCTGAATCAATCAACAATTCATAGAAAGATGCAGTTTACTCAAGCTTGCTGTCGATCGTCTGTGGCGTGGACTACATCATAACAGATCGATCGGTTGCTGACAAAAGTTACACGATTCGTATGCAAACTATGAAAATTGTTCGTATAAAGATGTTCCGTCGGCTTGAATGAAGCTCGATGAAAAAGATTGAAAAGAAGATTGAAAAAAATGAAAGACAAACCACAACGACTTGACGAAAGAAACAGTTTTCAAGCATTTGAGATAGTTTACTTATTATAAGACGCAACCGCGAGTGGGCAGGCACTGACATCATGTACTGGCCACTGCACGGTGCCATGATCGGAGTCATCAGCGACGCAACCGCGAGTGGGCAGGCACTGACATCATGTACTGGCCACTGCACGGTGCCATGATCGGAGTCATCAGCGACGCAACCGCGAGTGGGCAGGCACTGACATCATGTACTGGCCACTGCACGGTGCTAAACCGCGAGTGGGCAAGCACTGACATCATGTTCTGGCCACTGCACGGTGCTAAACCGCGAGTGGGCAGGCACTGACATCATGTACTGGCCACTGCACGGTGCTAAACCGCGAGTGGGCAAGCACTGACATCATGTTCTGGCCACTGCACGGTGCTAAACCGCGAGTGGGCAGGTACTGACATCATGTTCTGGCCACTGCACGGTGCTAAACCGCGAGTGGGCAGGCACTGACATCATGTACTGGCCACTGCACGGTGCTAAACCGCGAGTGGGCAGGCACTGACATCATGTTCTGGCCACTGCACGGTGCTAAACCGCGAGTGGGCAGGCACTGACATCATGTTCTGGCCACTGCACGGTGCCATGATCGGAGTCATCAGCGACGCAACCGCGAGTGGGCAGGTACTGACATCATGTTCTGGCCACTGCACGGTGCTAAACCGCGAGTGGGCAGGCACTGACATCATGTTCTGGCCACTGCACGGTGCTAAACCGCAAGTGGGCAGGCACTGACATCATGTTCTGGCCACTGCACGGTGCTAAACCGCGAGTGGGCAGGCACTGACATCATGTTCTGGCCACTGCACGGTGCCATGATCGGAGTCATCAGCGACGCAACCGCGAGTGGGCAGGCACTGACATCATGTTCTGGCCACTGCACGGTGCTAAACCGCGAGTGGGCAGGCACTGACATCATGTTCTGGCCACTGCACGGTGCTAAACCGCGAGTGGGCAGGCACTGACATCATGTTCTGGCCACTGCACGGTGCTAAACCGCGAGTGGGCAGGCACTGACATCATGTACTGGCCACTGCACGGTGCTAAACCGCGAGTGGGCAGGCACTGACATCATGTTCTGGCCACTGCACGGTGCCATGATCGGAGTCAGTGGTCAGGCACGCGTGCGTGGTCAGTGAATTACCTGACCACGACATGGAACCGACATCACGCGCCGTTATGCGAAGACTTCGGCCGCTGTCGGGCAGGAAACTTCACGTCGAGTCCGTATACGTCGTAACAGAGAGGCGAGATGGACATTAGTCACTCACTGTTCAGCAATGATGGACTTTAGTCACTCACTGTTCAGCAATGATGGACTTTAGTCACTCACTGTTCAGCAATGATGGACTTTAGTCACTCACTGTTCAGCAATGATGGACTTTAGTCACTCACTGTTCAGCAATGATGGACATTAGTCACTCACTGTTCTGCAATGATGGACGGGATGGACGGTGCGAAGGAGGAGGTCGAGGCCTTTTAGTATGGAACCTTTCCATCTTTTACGTCTCCTCGACTGAGGATATACATGAAAAATTCCTCAGTCAGAAGGAATGCAGCAGAAATTAGGTTTGACCAATCAACTTCATAGTTTGCATGGTCATTGGGAACAACATTTTAGGTGTTTCTGTCAATTTTCAGACTAATCTGTCGTTATAACTCAAAATTAATGGACATTTTATGCGTGTTTGAAAAAGTTTGTCAAATTTCTTGAAGGAAATGTCGGAAATGGCAGATAATTTATCACTGCTCCTCTGACTCATTTATTTCGGCTCTTTCCAAGGTATCTAAAGAGCAGAAACTTGCAAACGCATAACAATTCTCATGCCATACGAAGGCTAGCTCATCAACGCGTTACACATAGCGTTTTCATACCATATGACTTACTTTTAAAGTGAACGATCGGTTCGAGATAAACATCTTCAAAATGCAAAATCTGCCTCCTAATGTCAGCTTGATGCGAGGAACGGTCTGCTGTACACGCAACAATGAGCTCTCAATTCGAAGCCCTGCCCTGGGTTGAACCCCGCTGCTAACAACATGTATAACGGCTGATTATTGTCCTCCAAGAACCAACTGAAGCGGGACACAACGCTACTCTTGTGTTCTGAAACTCAAACACAACTTGATTGATTCTCACGACGATGTTCATTGCTTTGATTGCTCGTCAGAGAACAATGCGGCTGGAGCGAATGAATTCAGATGTGTGTTACAGTGTTACTGGGCTGTCCTGGGAGCTTAGCGATCGTGCGACATTTGTCTTTGTTTTCATGATGTCGTCTCTGTTGTCAGCTTGTTCCCCTGGTTAAACTGACATTCAGAGAATAAAGAAACTGTGTCTATTCATGCTTTGCACGTGACATCATCTCATTGTTGCGCGGCCATCTTGGTGATACATGTCAGAACGGCTGTCAATCTGTTTTTCAGTATTTGTTGATATTATTTATGGTTTACCTGTGCAATTGTAGGCTGCAGAAGAAGTTCTGACAGGTATATAACCACTCATTTACATACTATCTTTGACTATAACCGATAATAATTAGTTTAAATCGACTTGACAACTATCACCAATTTGGCCGAAAATATACTTTTTTACATTGTTGATGTAAAACAAAAGACGCCCGTGCAAACTATGAATATTATGGCTCAATAAAGATAAATAATCATGATGTTTTTGGTTGAATACTGGTTGTATCAAATCGTTGCGGAGTTAATTATATGTTATATCTGTAAATTGTCATGCCTTCGATGAATTAAATCTCTCATCAGAGGTAGTAGGCCCGATGCCTATGTTCTCGATTTTGCGTGGAACACTTTTGAAATGATTAAATCAAGCTCTATCAATTTCAATTTGACTGAATGTCATCAAATACAGTTACATTGAAGTAATCTCCTCCTACAATGACTATTGTCACGAATACAAATATGATCGAATGAGGTAAAATTACTGGTTTTTAAACTCACAAAAAGAATACTAATTGAAATGGACTTCAATCCTTCTACCTCTATAAAGAATAATCAATAGATTTTAAGAGTAGTGAGTTTGATCTTGAAGAGTTTTTTAATCGATTTTTATCAATATCTTTTACCAATGTAATTGTTAACAAAATAAAGCTTTGTACGAGTATTTAGAACAGTTAAATGAAAATAATTTCATAGCTTGGAATGGTTTTTTAGTTTTATTTTGTCCTACAGACGTTTAGTGCCTGAAAGTTAGTAAAATATGGCACTAAACATCTGTTGGACAAAATAAAACTAATACACCATTCCAAGCTATGAAATTATTTTCATTGAACTGTTCTGAACACTCAGACAAAGCCCTATTTTGTTAACAATTAAGTTGGTAAAAGATATTGATAAAAACAGATTAAAAAATTCTTCAAGGCCACACTCACTACTCAGCCGTCTTTAGTTTCTCGTGATCTTCTAATGAATTGGATTCAATCAGCTTTCTTCCCCTTTAATTCGCATCTGCAATCATCCTTATAATCATGGGACGTACCACTAATTAGAAAGAGAATACAGAACAATTAGTCTAAATATCTGGTACCTGCGAACCACTTGTGGAGGTTCACATGCAAGGTCGCGTCATCACGCCACTGGCTTTTACTCTTCACTTGAACAATGATCCTTTCTTTCTTCGAGATCAGTAGGATGAGATCGCTGTTAACCCACAGAGAAATATTACCTTGCAGAGAGAAACCGGAGCAAGTTGGCGGTGGTAGTATAATGCTCTGGAATTGGACACTAGAGGGCCTTGTTGAGAATGTAGGTTTCTGTGGAAAACTTCCATGGAGTCAGGATGATAGGAAGGGAAGTGCGTTGTGAAAAATATCTGACCGAACCGGGGCTAGAACCCAGGACCTATTCCCATCTCGATTATTTTGATCGAGAGGCAAATGATGGGAAGGTTTCCTCGCTAATAGGCCTAGACCGTCTCCTTCCCGCCGTACGTCCTTACTTATTCTTCCATTCATTCATCGGCATTAAAGAGTTGAAGAACAGTGCGACGTTAAACACCATTATTAAAATAAATTATAATACCAACAGAGATCAATCAATATGAATTTGATTCGAAACAGTATAAGCAGTTATGAATTCAGTTTTATTAAAAATATTTTTTTAATACGGCGGAGTTCATATCTCATTATTATTTAAATAAAAAATGATTGAATCCCATTCAATGAATTAATAATTTATTTAAATCTATAAAAAAATATACTATTTTTACAGGTTTTAAAGGTACAGGTTCGAATCCCGAATTTTACTTTGTTTTCGTTGTTTTCCCCAGTCGATAGGCAAATGATGAGAAGGTTCCCTATAATACTAGGCCACGACAGACTCTTTACCACCTTCTATCATTGATTTTTCTTCAACATCTTCAAATCATCATCATTCATCATTCGTTAATTAATCTACACACTAATTTCCATAGGAATGTAATATTTATTTTGTGCTAAAATCTGTTTGTATAATTAAATTAATTTTAAATTGAATGTAAAATGAATTAGAAACAATCTGATATTTATGTGAACCATTTACGAAGTTTCACACGAAATCGCCAAAAAAAACTCACCGCACAATCAAACTTTTACACTCGCTCACAAACAATGCTCAACCTTCTTCTTTCTTTCATCAAACAAATACCTGTAATTTGTTTAATCTGGTAATTGTCGAAGAATGGCCGAACGCCAGGGGGTTCATTCACGAAACTTTTCGATAATCGGTGCTATTCCGGATTACCTTATCCTGCCTCTAATCGCCGCTATCACAAGATGGAAAATCGTATTCACAAAACAACTAGGCTCCGCCCTTGTGTTAAAGTTCATTAGCCAATCAGAAACGTACAATTTGAAATTATTTACTTTCCCGCAATAACGTGTATTGTTTTCACAAAGTTACGGAAGTCGTCGAAATATTTCTGTCACATAATTTGAAGCTACTTCCGGTATCTAATTTACGAGTAAACTAATGTTTTAAACTGTAAAATCATTATAAGAACACGTAAAAACACAGTACAAATGCTCTTATATGTTCCATAAAGAGTTCAAGAACTATGAAAATATAAATCATCAAAATAATGCATGAGTTGTGAGAGTCGGTCGCTTTTAACCTACAAACCCCCGATAATCCGCGGTAACACTACCCCGTAGCGGGGTTAGTGAATGTTAGGTCGTGAATCGGATTTTCTCAAGGTCAGCGCTAATCTAGTCGGGCGTTAGCTCGACGCTGCCAAGCACCGTGTCAATACGAGGTCTACTTTTAAAACGCGGCGAGCTTACTACCACTACTGTATACTGCAAGCGCTTCGGGCCCGATTTCGGGGTGTCAGTACGCATGCAAGCATTTAGAAATGAAAGTTGAAAACCATGGTTATCGGGTATATTTAGCCACCTGACAACACCTAACCAAATATCAAAGTGCTGCGATCATCCCTTCGGGGTGAATTTTGGGCCTCAAACATGCAAGGATTGACTTTCATGTTAGTTAGTTAGTTAGTTAGTTAGGCACGGTCAATTTGTTTGCCCCTCTCCACAGGTTGAACGGTTTGTCCTAGAGAGTTGAAATTTGGCAGAGACATAGAGTCATATTTATAGCAGTGCCCTTTGAAAGAAAATCTGAAACATTTTGACCGGAAGTGAAGTTATTACAATTTTAAATTTTAAATATTTTAAAAGTCAAACGGGTCCATCGAGAGTTTTGAAATTTGGCAACAATAAAGACAATGTATTGCTAGACACTCCACTTCAAGAAAAATCAATAAATTTAAACCGGAAGTGGGAAAATTATCAATATTTACGTTCCGCCCTTCTTCTTTGATACACTAAACAGCGGCTCTAATTCCCATCGGACTGATAGCTCATGTTAGGAAGGCAGCTGGCTTCGACATCTGCATAACACGTTCGATTCCCGATCCCGGAAAACTTTTTTTTTCATATATTATTTTTTAATTTGTATAAGCGATGATACCTTCATGGATATATATTCAAATGAGAGGTCCAGGGATGCTGTGAAGATCATCAATAGACCGAAACATCGCAATCGCGGCACGCCAGTTGCCATCGTGAACACTGAAGATATCAGGGAATCAGGAATTGCGCACGTCGTTTTACGCTCCACCTTTCTTCTTTGATATACTACACAGGTTTATATTTCAGTGTGGCTAATTGGCTCGGTCACATGAGGCAAGTGACTTCGATCACGGCGTTGCCGGGTTCGATCCCCGTAACAAACGTTTAATTTTTTATCTTTTTATTTACTTAAAAAATGTTTAACCTTCTTGTGTATATATTCAAAATGTTAATCCGAATACATTCAACGATTACATAGCTACTCTTTTTAATATCATTGGACTCTAGTAATGATTGTCAATGTACACGTTGTACGTAAAGTTGTGCAATAAAACAATTCGTGGTCATGCTAATCAACAGAATCTTGGTGGCTCAGTTACTAAACTAGAAACCACACAAAAAAGGTTCCATTACTGGGTGCATGAGGTTGTCACAGCTTTTAATTTATCCGAATTATTTAATTATGTAAAATTCAGTTAATTAAGTAAATAGTAAAATTCAGTGAAGGCTCCATAACTAATATTCAGAGTATTAGGTGTTTACAACTTTTCATTTGTCACACTTATTTAATTATTTAAAATAGAGTTAATTTGTCAATATTGGTGGCTCAACAAGAAACAAGAACAACACGAAACAAGAAACCACACAAAAAGGCTCCATTACGTGCATCCATTACGTGCATTAGGTTCTAAAATTAATTTAATTATTTTAATTATGCTAATTTGTCAATCTTGATGGCTCAGTTACGAAACAATAAACCACACAAAAAGGCTCCATTACTAGGTATATTAGGTGCTCTTTGCTCCTAATACTCTAAGAGACTAATGCTCTGGTGCTCTGGTACATTTTTAATAAATGAGACTACCAATGGATGCTGTGAAGATCATCAATAGACAGAAACATCGCCATCGCGGCACGCCGGTTGCCATCGTGAACAGTGAAGATATCAGGGAAACAGGAATTGCGCACGTCGTTTTACGCTCTACCTTTCTTCTTTGATATACTACACAGGTTTAATTTCAGTGTGGCGAATTGGCTCGGTCACATGAGGCAAGTGACTTCGATCACGGCGTTGCCGGGTTCGATCCCCGTAACAATTGTTTTATTTTTTTATCTTTTTCTTTACTTAAAAAATGTTTAACCTTCTTGTGTATATATTCAAAATGTTAATCCGAATACATTTAACGATTACATAGCTACTCTTTTTAATATTATACTCATTGGACTCTAGTAATGATTGTCAATGTACACGTTGTACGTAAAGTTGTGCAATAAAACAATTCGTGGTCATGCTAATCAACAGAATCTTGGTGGCTCAGTTACTAAACTAGAAACCACACAAAAAAGGTTCCATTACTGGGTGCATGAGGTTGTCACAGCTTTTAATTTATCCGAATTATTTAATTATGTAAAATTCAGTTAATTAAGTAAATAGTAAAATTCAGTGAAGGCTCCATAACTAATATTCAGAGTATTAGGTGTTTACAACTTTTCATTTGTCACACTTATTTAATTATTTAAAATAGAGTTAATTTGTCAATATTGGTGGCTCAACAAGAAACAAGAACAACACGAAACAAGAAACCACACAACAAGGCTCCATTACGTGCATCCATTACGTGCATTAGGTTCTAAAATTAATTTAATTATTTTAATTATGCTAATTTGTCAATCTTGATGGCTCAGTTACGAAACAATAAACCACACAAAAAGGCTCCATTACTAGGTATATTAGGTGCTCTTTGCTCCTAATACTCTAAGAGACTAATGCTCTGGTGCTCTGGTACATTTTTAATAAATGAGACTACCAATGGATGCTGTGAAGATCATCAATAGACAGAAACATCTCCATCGCGGCACGCCGGTTGCCATCGTGAACAGTGAAGATATCAGGGAAACAGGAATTGCGCACGTCGTTTTACGCTCTACCTTTCTTCTTTGATATACTACACAGGTTTAATTTCAGTGTGGCGAATTGGCTCGGTCACATGAGGCAAGTGACTTCGATCACGGCGTTGCCGGGTTCGATCCCCGTAACAAATGTTTTATTTTTTTATCTTTTTCTTTACTTAAAAAATGTTTAACCTTCTTGTGTATATATTCAAAATGTTAATCCGAATACATTCAACGATTACATAGCAACTCTTTTTAATATTATACTCATTGGACTCTAATAATGATTGTCAATGTACACGTTGTACGTAAAGTTGTGCAATAAAACAATTCGTGGTCATGCTAATCAACAGAATCTTGGTGGCTCAGTTACTAAACTAGAAACCACACAAAAAAGGCTCCATTACTGGGTGCATAAGGTTGTCACAGCTTTTTATTTATCCGAATTATTTAATTATGTAAAATTCAGGTAATTTAGTAAATAGTAAAATTCAGTAAAGGCTCCATTACTAATATTCAGTGTATTACGTGTTTACAACTTTTCATTTGTCACACTTATATATTATTTAAAATAGAGTTAATTTGTCAATATTGGTGGCTCAACAAGAAACAAGAACAACACGAAACAAGAAACCACACAAAAAGGCTCCATTACGTGCATCCATTACGTGATCACAACTTTAAGTTTCTAAAATAAATTTAATTATTTTAATTATGCAAATTTGTCGATCTTGATGGTTCAGATACGAAACAAGAAACCACACAAAATGGCTCCATTACTAGGTTTATTAGGTGTTTACAACTTAGTAAAAATTATTTCATTGTTTCAGATGTTGTAATCTGTCAATCTTAGAAGCTCGGTTACAATAAACAAGAAACTACACTAAATGGTCCATGATAATTAATGGAAATCTGTGGGTATGAGAGATTTAAATTTCATTTCATCATCCAACAATGCTCACGTTAAAAAGTTAGAATAATAAAACGCTTTTAAATTGTCATGATTTATTTCCAAACTGTGAGTCAAAGTCTCATCAAGTGACATTGTTTAATGGAAATAAATGAAACTGAAACTGATGTTCCTCCTAATCTGACACTAATAAAATAAACATTGGTTTTGATGCGAACGTTATATACGAAAGTGGTCTGGCTTGTTTACATCGGCAATACAATAATATTCTTCAAGTATCTAGGCAATAGCACGAAGTTGTTTCCTGGTTTGAAAATATGAAAATATTATCTTCCACAGCAACATCACAAAACAATATAATAATCACTAAATAAGATCAGTGGACTAATTAAAATGCAAGCTCGATAACTGTTTACAAGTACCTATAGAAGAAGACAACAATACTAAATGGACATCGATCGTATTTGCCATGAACAAACAAATGTAAACATTAAGTTGACCTGACAGGGAGAGGCAGAGAGGTGGAGATGCCAGGTATAGGCCGGCCCATGCTATCCGTGTACATATACATAGGCGAGTAAGGCGGGTAGCGTAAATTTCATCACCCGTCATACTCCTTCCCACCAGCACTATAAACACCAGGTGGCTCAGCTAGTTAATCTTAACTAAGTTCCTTTTAAGTTACATTGCCTTCCAAAAACCATCCGGATTTTATTTAAAATGTGTTGTAAACATCTGTAAGCCTGCACGCTTTACCAATTGAGTTTATACTTCGAAACTTTGACATAAAAGAGTGAACATGGGAGAATTTAAAAATGAGGAAACGCATTTGCAATCATCTTTCGTGTACCTTTCAGTTTACCTAGTGGCGACAAATACGCGTTTTACGAGATGAACGCACAAATTCCGGTTTACACCGGAACAATACACCTACAATTTACGTTATTCACATGACTCAAAGCTGTGAACTTTTAACAAATTATAATTTGATATAACTCAAATTCAACCAAAAGAAATGGACCCTTTCGTTATACTAACTTCGGAACTATTGAAATAAAAACAGAAAACTTTAGACAAGAACTGACGTTGTTGGCGTTAACTGTAATGATAGGTAACACTTAATGATCAGTGAAAGCTGCTATAAACTTATACCCCATATGACATGTTGTACAAAAACAAAAACTTGTAAAAAAACTGCCAAGCACCTTCCCACTTAAAACAATTGAGATCTAAAAGAAGGGCCAAACAATAATATATTGTTTAAACATTTTCGCACTTAAAATTCGTGAAATCATTTCGCTCAGCTACTACCGCCAAGCACAACACTATAAACCTAACGTTGTGTCCAAATTTGAAGAATACAATCTAAGTGAACCATCATTGTAAACTTTAACAAATTATAAAAATTAAAAACGACTTAAAAAATAAATTTAAAATCGAAATTAAAAAAATTAAAAATAAAGCTTGGCGCATTGAATTTGCATCGACCATGTAGACTTCTTCTATCTTCTTCCTACTTTCTGTCTTTCTTCGGCTCCTTTATCGTCATCTTCTTTCTTATGTTGCCTTCTTCTTGACACAATGCGCCTAGCTTTATTTTTAATTTTTTTAATTTCGATTTTAAATTTATTTTTTAAGTCGTTTTTAATTTTTATAATTTGTTAAAGTTTACAATGATGGTTCACTTAGATTGTATTCTTCAAATTTGGACACAACGTTAGGTTTATAGTGTTGTGCTTGGCGGTAGTAGCTGAGCGAAATGATTTCACGAATTTTAAGTGCGAAAATGTTTAAACAATATATTATTGTTTGGCCCTTCTTTTAGATCTCAATTATTTTAAGTGGGAAGGTGCTTGGCAGTTTTTTTACAAGTTTTTGTTTTTGTACAACATCGGAGATAACCCAAGCTATCCGTGCTTTGTGAATGAGGCCCCAGCCGGGCGTGTAATCAAACGAAGACGCTAGGTTCACATCGACTCGGTGTCGTGTCAAGAGTTATGTGGGTTAAACACACAACAGTTCGAGCGAGTTGACTCGATGTGAAGTCAGCGTCACACGCCGTGCGTTCGACGCACTGATTGTGTTCAACTGCTCGGCGTTTACCTGTTGCTTTGTGCACCCCTGGAGCTATTCATCGGCGGTTTGTGCACCCCTGGAGCTATTCATCGGCGGTGCACTTTATTGGCGGTGTTGTTTTCACGTGTTTTAAATTATAATTAATTATAGTTTATAGTGAAAATTATAATTTTTATTATAATATTTTTAATAATAATTATAATAAATTTAACGTAGTATGTTTAATTATATATATTATAGTTAATGGTACAAAATAACTACAATTAATTATAATTAATGCGAGTTAAATATTTTTTCGTAAGTGATAAAGGGAGGGTTAACCTAAGATTCGGCTAGCATCCTTTATAAACTGAAAATTAAGTGCTTACAAACTTTTATGGGTCGGGGGAGGGGGGATTAGCCCCAACTCTATTGTCTCGGTAAAAATTTTGATTGAATGGTATTCTAATACCGATTTTCTAAATGTATTTTGAAGAGTATCTAAGAGCCAGTTTTTCAATACTCTGTTAAATTTTAAACAGTTGATATAGGATTATATTGCCAGAACGAATTAGAATTACCGTTTAAACTATATCTACTGGTTTTAGCAGGAAATTGAAAAACTGACCCTAAGTATTGACTATCATATTATGCTAATTTATTGTAATTGTAATTTATACTTTATATGGTATTTTTGACATGTAATTAAATTAAAACTTCCTCAGGAGAAATCTTTGAACACACATACCGTTAACAGTGCGAAATATTAAATATTGTATATTTTTCTAAAATTAATAAAGAAAACGCCAAAAGAGCCCATTAAAGTAAAATTATCTGTAAACCCTGCCCAGAGGAATGGGGGAGTGGGAAGTGTAGTGTGTACTTAAGTTTATAAAATGTTCGAACTCATTTTACTTATTGTTTGTTTTTGCTTACCCCAGAATACTTTCAAACATTATTATTATTGCACTTGCTGGCAATATAAACTATATGAGCATAAGAAGCAGTCATTAAGGTATACTAAAGCAATTATTCACTTTCAGTATTTTCTAAAATTTTAGATAGTTGACATCGATCGACTGCACCAACTGTTTGGGAAAATGCGTGTTGTAAATGAATCGGCAGGTATATCATTTAGCGTCTGTGAATATTATATTGTGATAATTGGGGTGATGAAGAAAGATAGTTTAATTTGATGTGATCATGGCATTAAGAAATTGACTTACAGGATCAAATTCCACGCTTGATCTCAATTAACTAGAGAGAGTTCTATGAACTTGGCTATTTTTTAACATTGTTAATTTAACTTGCATGCCTCACATTGACAAGTTAAAGCACGATTCAAATAGCCAAGGTCCTAACGTAAATCTCTTTTACAAAACAGATTGAAAGTTCCGAATGGGGGGTTTCAACAGTTTAGTTTCACTCAGTCTAGAGCAAATGCATAATTTGGTTTCTTATTAGGCAACTACCGACATCAAATTCAAAGTGTACCCTTTCTTCAACATCATGTCAATAATCCACATAACAGACTATGTAATAGCATTTTAAATAATACTAGGAAAACGCTCTGTGTAACGCGTTGATAAGCGAGCACGGATACGTGCGACACCTCGAACCATAATTCCTTAAAACACGGCAATAATATACTGAAGGCTAGAAGCATGATTCACTAAATTATATAAAAAATAACTGCATTTGTGTCTCATTGCAAGTTAGTAACAGACACACACTCATGTGTATTTTTTGAGTATTTAGGTGTGTATCAAAGGGATTTATTCCAAATAATAATTACAGAAACAAAACAGATAATTAAACAATACAGATAAATACAGAGATTGAAACTCACAAAATAGGCAACATGACATAATTTAAGAAATAGTATTCAAACAGTTACTTGCCGTTCCGTACAATAGAGCAATTTCCTATTACCCAACACATTGTATTGTAACTATAAATATAACATATTGACTGAATAAATAAAATAATTCATAAACGTAATTTCATTTATTTATCAACCAACCAACCAATCTTTTTCTACAATCAAGCAGACATTTCGCCGGTCTACAAAAAATTTGCTTAGCATTTGAAAGGATTGAAAGTAAGACTGCATGTTAAAACTTTTATAAACAATAAATACCTATACTATCGGTTAAAATAAAATAAAAACTATAACCTCGCAGGTATTGCTATAACTATACCTATTTAACCGTAAAACGTATTCTAACAATAATCTATAGACAGCTGCTTGCTTCCGAGTTGTTTTGAATGGGGTGCATCGAGCGGCCGCAACGGACTCCTCGAACCTACAATGCTATTTATATGGAAAAACACGATTGTTTTTATTTATGGACGGATCTTTCTCAAAAACTATACAGGTCTAAGTTAGTATGAGATGAAGGTGTGTGCAAAATTTCAGATCGATACGTTGACCGGTGCGACCTGGGTTGAAGCGACAAAAAAAAACACACACACAGAGAAAGTGCCGCAAGAGTCAAGTAGAGACGCTCGCTCCGCTCGCTTAATGACAGGAAATTTAAGTTTTGGGAATCACAAGAAATTTGAAATAGTTTCGAGAACTTATACTGATTTTTGAATAATTTGTAAGTGGTAGAACATGAATCAGTATTAACGACGTAACACGAATGTCTAATAGTTGTAAACATGCGGTGTTTAGTCAAACGAGGCCCTGGCCAGCAGTCGAGCCCATCTCCAGTCATCGCGCAATTTGTTCCCCTCGGAGTTGTTACCTAACTCATCGGTTCTTACTTCTTACACACTCAGAAGAACCGAACCTTTTGCAGGAAGTCGTGCTGAATCACCGACACCAGCTTTAATCATATAGAAAACAACGTTATTAGCTATTTTAATCAATTTTCGTAACCTTTATTATTGGACCTAACACAAAAATTAACAATTTGTTACATATTTGTAATGTTTTTTTTCTAGTCCTTTAACTATTTGACTTCAATTTCTTTTTAGACGTTGTTTAAAAAAAACGATTATTTTATATCCCAAAAATTATAAAAAATATAATATTTAGGCAGGTAGGTACTCCTTATCGATTCAAAATAGGACCTCAAAGACAGTTAGAAGAAAACTCTGGATTTCGTAGCTGCATCTTTATTGAATTTCGAAGATTTTTGGGTGTTCATGGCTCGCATGTACTGGAAGCAGAGCTCTCAAACTTGTAGATGATTGATATATTATTCTTCATCCGTGTACAGAATTTTCCTCAAAATCGATTCTATAAGTTTTTTTAGATAGTCAAAAATTATTGTTCTTTTCCAAATTAATTTCAAACCAGGAAGAAATCTCACCAAATATCTATAACTGTAATGTCAAACTCCCGAAGAAGCCTGTAGAAGGCAGGCAAAATACTGAGAGATTCAATAATAAAATTTAATAAAATTTGTGAAACGTACAATTACAATTTGATGTTAATTTATAATCAACAACTCTATTTTGCTCAAGAAATGTCATCATAATCTTGTTATAATTTTTCATATTTTTTTTCTTTCTTAGTCATCTAATGAATTCACATTTCTAATTTGGCTGACCCACTTTCATTATATCTTAATAATTTATCAGACTTGATGAAATTACTGTTAGGTTTTCACACTTTGAAGATTGCAAAGAACAATTCGGTGATGGTTTATCATACTTGTCGCTGCTGATGGAAAGTGAATGTTTTACAGAATTTAAACTTTATCTTTGAACAGGTTTCTTGTCCATCATCGCTCTGAGAAAATGAAAAGTATCTGTTGGATGCATTTGAATGAATCATTAAGACAGTTGGTATTCAAGTTTAGGTTCGTAATGCTAAGATTATTTTGAATTGTATTCGAGAGCATCCGATGAAAGCGAGCAGCCGAGACGAGATTTGAATCGTCAAGTTTAATTTAATGGAGGAAAATCACTGAGAAGTCAGATGTACGATATTACAATCTGCCGTTCTTTTGAAATAAAGAGGAGGAATTTTGTTGGTTTTTACAGAAACTTTCAGTCTTTGAAGTCGTTTTATTTGCAAATGAGCAGAATATATTATGTCATAGGTTTCCTTATAAACTTTAAGACTCAAAATTTGCTGGGATGATTCCAATTAAATAACACACGATGAGTTCCCACATGTATATTTTAAATTGTAGACAATTTTTAAGGAGTTTGATATTTTTCAATGCTAACATCTGACTATAGATACATTTGAATTGGCAGTGGTGACGGTTTGTTCCGATGAATGTGCTGGTGGCCCTGATAAGGGCCGTTCGCGACGTTTCGAAGCAGTCGCCGCCAGAAGATGAAGGAAGTAACTCCTTCGAAACGTCGCGAACGGCCCTTATCAGGGCCACCAGCACATTCATCGGAACAAACCGACGAACCGTCACCACTGCCAATTCATTACAAGATGGTTCCGAAAACGTCCACAATATCATAGATACATTTATTTAATTTTTAGTGGTGTTTATAGCCAATGGTTTAACGTCTCACTGTTCTGCAGCTAATGACAAAGGATGCATGATAATGATATGTATAAGGAAATTATTATCCTAATAGGTCACGACCTATTAGGATGTAGAGAACCTTCCCAACATTTGTGTCCGACTGAGGAAAACCACGAGACAATCATAGAGACAAGGTGAATGCATACCAGGTATACGGGGATGATTACCCGTGTTCATTGTACTTGGTCTCGAGGGACAGTCCGGGAATCAAAACCGGGACCTCCGATGTACAAGTCCAGAGCTTTACAAGCTGAACCAACTTGCTATAATTCCTTTGGGATTCCTGGCACATATTGCTGTCTTCTTCGTCTACAACCCCCTGCAGGCGTGTAGGAACTACTTTCATCATACAGGGGGATTGCGACACCCGGAAGGGAGGTCGCAACCCCGCAGGGCGTTTTTTAGAATTTAAAACATTTTTAAGTGACCCCACTGCTCGAGTGGGGGGGATAACCCCCCTTCATCCCCCCCCCCCTTCCTACGCGCCTGACCCCCTGCCTGACACACACTCACACCTGCAATGATGGTCTAGAAACGTGTCAGAGGTTGCAGTGGATCTTCTGGCACTGCATGGAGCCGAGTCTGAGGAACGGAACCACGGTATTGCGCATGCTCTCAACCGAGCAGAGAAGCAGGAAGCAGATCAACACCTGCCTTCCTTCAGCCCGCCTTGCAGGACCAACACTTAGCAGCATCATGATTCATTTCATTGCATTACATTATTACAAGCGATGATAACATAAACGAGCGCCTGTCGTGATAAATGACCAGTCTATCTTCCAACTGTTGGTGCCGTCTGATAATTTAGGTTTATTACATAGGAGGAGGAAAACTAAATGATTATGAACATGATTGGGGGATGAAGATGATAAAGAAGAAGAAAGGATCCAGGAGAGTAGTATGGTTTTAAGGGTAGTTGCATCACCGTGGTTGCTATGGTAACATACCTCAATCCTGTTTATTTTGCTGGGGGAAAGACAATTATTTAATAGTTTAATCGTATTTTAAAGACAGTTGTGAAAAAAAGATTTTAAAAAGAAATACAGAAATGGTATCAAATATAATAAGGACATTAAATGAAGAAAGATAATGATAACTTATTTACTTAAGCATCTCTCCTCCAGTTAGATTTGGTCGTGAGGTCAGATGAGATTGCCATGTAAGAAACCTTCCAAACATTTTCTTCTTGTCTGTGAAATAATTTCGTTCAGAAATGATTTCGTTTTCATTATAGAATAGGGGACCTGGCGTTTGAACCAAAACCTCTGGAATGTACGCTGGCGTTCACAAATGATTATTATTGTTCATAATTGTATTATATTTTGTAAAAACTCTACAAAATGTTATAAACCAATTCGAAATATAAAATTTACAGATTAAAAGACCAAATTAAGGAGATCTGAAGCTTTCACCAGACTATTTGCTCTCCAATCAAAGGAGATTGATCGAGCCATCCAAGTCACATTGTAACTATCACGACGTCCGATAACAAAACATCCGGGTATCGAACCCGGCGCGTTGACGTGCGTAAGTCATGACGTCATTGACAGGTGCAACGTCAACACGGATCACTTGTTGATCGTCGACCTGCGATGACGTCGATCACCCGGAACACACCTGCCACTTCTGACGTCATTAAGAGGCTTAGTGACTCTGGGATTTGCACACCGAACCGGAGAAACTAATCTTTGTTGGCAGGACATTCCAGGATAATCAACTGAAAACCAACCAACCGAAATTATGCTAGTGAAATATTATTATAAACTTTAAAGTAAGGTTTAAATTTTCTCCGATTTCTTTCATATTATGATTTTCTCATTTTTGTAGCTAAAATTTGAGTTGGTGGCCAAATTTGTAACTTGAAAACGCTCTGTCTTAATCGTTGAAAATTGATCTGTTTTCTTGTATGCTTCACGTGAGTTGCTGATGTGTACACTCTAGAGCAAAAACAAGCCCCAATCATTTGTAAGTGATCAAGGTGCGGTGCATTTACTGTATCGATAGATCAAAGTTATTGACTTTTCAGTCCACGACGCAGAATGTCAACAAAACTATGTGTTCACAACTGACATTACATAATTTCAGATTGATTGAATGATCAGTGTGAACAGGGTGGTGACTGCGGTGCCTTAAGGAAAAACAGGGAAAGTGCATGAAGTACTGATTGTAATACTGGAACCAAACCGATAAAACTCTAAGGTCCATACACATTCATTATTCATTCCGTGCACCATACATTCCTCGGCCAAACACGGAGGATCCTAATTGGATGAGCTGTAGTTCTTTGATAATTATTGTATAAATACAAATACAATTTTAATTGACTTCGTTAAAAAGTAAAAAAGTTTTTTTTTCTGAAGCTAAAAGTAATTTTATTGGAGGTAAAGCCTGGTCATCGTGACAAGAACAGACGTCATACCTGGTCAAGCATCACTTCGCTAAATCAAGTCAATCAAGTCAATATCTCTCAAGCCATACAAACTAGATCTGAGATTAGGATTAGGATTAGATATTCACATTTAGTAGCATTGATTCTTTACGATTTAAACTACATAAGTTGTATTTTTTTTTCTAATTTGACACTAAAATACAATATAATATAACCCTATGACAATCCATAATAATATGTTTGTTTGTATGTTTGTATGTTATTATGTAATATATGTAATATGTATGTTTGGTTATAATGTCATATTCATATATTTTTTTAACGGAAAAGATAAAATTTTATAATATTAAAAATGTAATGAAACATTGATAAAAGCACTAAACTTACTTAAATTAAATGCTGTAGGTAACTGTTAGTTTCAAAATGATTTGTTGACTATAATCATATTTTTCTAAGAGAAATGGATTTTGCACTGTAACATTGTATTTGATTGTACCATTATGGGGTTCAGTGCAACAGCGTGGCCATAAATTACAAACAAGTACAATACAGAACAACTCAGATTATAGTTCGTATTTATAACCACAAAAATGGAAAGTTCCTAAAATTCTTTTAACATAATTGGAATCTCAATGTATATTTAAAATTAATAAGTTTTCTTGGATGATTGTATTTTTGCGCCGCGCCACTTGCTTCTCTGTGTCTGGGTCCATTGAAACAGTGAAGAATGTTCTCTTCTCTCTGAATAATAGAAACAGATGCTATTGCAGTCTCAATCAGAAAGTAATTTCAAAACCAAAGCCCAGGACAAATCAAGCAAATAGAAATCTGCATTCACTTTCTACCTGTCTCCAGCTAACCACAATAGATTACCGTTTAGGAGAAATATCATAGATATTCATAAAGAAAACTATGATAGATAATAGAAGCATTGAATTATGTTTTGTATATATTTTTATGCGCTAATAAGAAAGAATAAAAAATTACCGTCACTACACTATATTCTAATAATCAATTGTGCTTTGTTCTGGCATAGATAGATATTAATTATAGTAAAATAAAGTATTATAAATAGAGTAGGTATGTATACCACAATAAGCTATCAATTAACTCTATCAAAATTTGACAAGTGCATTTCAGTTGTTCAACGGAGTTAGAGCGTTCACTGGACATTTTCGTATATAATATTTTATTCCCAATTGTTATTTTTTTTTACACAAAACTCTATCCAGAATAGTTTATTGCCACATTAATTTCATTGCAACGTATGCACACATTATCCTACTAAAAATAATTATGACATTGAAGTTTAGTTGGTAAACCTGCATTTTACTGTTACACCTCAACACGTCATTAAGTTGTCAACAATTATGCTGTTACTTTGTATTTGCAACTACAATTATTCTCCAGTACTGTATATTTTTTTAATTGTGTACGCTATTATATTAACAAATATAAAGCGATCTTGATTTTGAATCATAAGGTTGTAACCTTGAACTAATATGGATGAGACACTGTGAGTACCGAACTTG